>CAXIVR010000012.1:83980331-83997331 GCA_964035755.1 Teleogryllus oceanicus
GATTTACTTTGGAAGTGTAGAACGTCTGTTGTCTAAAATCCTCGTTTATGTTTTGGAGGCTGGCCAGACATTATCAAACCGAAGCTGAAACCTATGAAGTCTGTGTTTCGTAATTACCTGAATACTAATGAACGCCTTTTGACAAACGTATCACTTTTATCTTCAATTTCCCGAAGTTGGTTTTCGCTCCATAGCCCTGTCTATCTTCACTACCTGGAGCTCTTGAACCTTTCGTTTTATCACACTCATTATAATCAAGACATACAAATGTGATTCCTGATCGTCCTTTTTTTTTCATTAAGTTAAATTCAGAAATAATTTATAATAATATTCATAAAAGATTCTAGTATCATCCAGCCCCTTCTGAAAATAGTGGAATCTGTCGAATCTACCTGCCATCATCGTAACACGTCTTCGAATTGGCTTCCCCATGATTTACGTGTTATTCGCTTATCTATGAATTTCGTATTATATCTTCTTTACTTTCCTTCCTCTTCGTCCTGTTTGGTCATTCCACATTGACATCGACGTTATTTACTTATTGTTTCTTTTTCCAACACTTAAGTGGTTCAAACCTCCGCTCTCGGAAACAAACAACCTTCTACAATTCCCTTCTAAAACAACATCTATCCACCGTAGTTTAAACTATTTCAAATCCATCACCACCTTCTACAACTTTTTCTGCAAGAACTGAACATATCACTGGACTTGTTCAACTTTGCCAAAAACTATACTAGACAAAGCCTCCTTTTGTGATCTTCTTCTCATTTTTAAAATGGCAGACACCGCATTTGTGGAAGTTTCTTTTTCAGAAGATGTAACTCGAGGGAAGACGAACAGTCTGCGTTCATTTCAAAAAAGTGAATGGTTGGACATATCCCCTTTTGCCTATAAACCCTTCAATTGAATTCACAATAGAAATTTCTAACAATTTATTTTTATATAAATGAAAAAAGTGATGTAACAGAAATGGCTGAAAAGAAACTGACTTTGTTAAAACATAGTGAATGATATATTAATAACATAATGAATTGGCAAAGCCTTTATTGCAAAATAATCAATTTGGTACCCCAAATAAATTTTTGAAAAACTCCTCTGTGAAATATCCCAAACGCAGAGTGTTTAGAGCTGTCTTCATTAACTCGTTTATATTCGTAGAAGCTTTCACTTGATCTGGGAATTCATTAGTCTTGACAAATGTTTGACAGAATAAGCTATAAATAACTGCTTTTGACTGGCACATTTATAATATTGTTGTCTATTCATTCTGTAGAGACACCTGGGATGAAAGAAGCTTATTAGGAAAGTGATTTGTTTGAATGATGTATTTTAAGAATAACCCGAAGAGAACACACAGTGTATTTCCTTCACACACCAACAGCACAAGTCACATGTACGCATGTAGTAGTACATATCCACTATGCGTATGAAGGTAACTGTAAATCTTACTATCACACTAATTGCAATTTACCCCAAAATAAGAAGTGGTTTGCTTCATGTAAGACGTTATAATACACTACTGGTTAAAAAAGACATAGTTGATTCCCCTTGGAAATAAAATAAATGAAACCATGAATATAATTAGTAATCAAAATTTTTTATCTGAAAAAATGTACACTAATTATTGTTATCAAAGGAAAACATATCAATTTAAACTCCATTAAGTATTATTTTGTAGAAAGTCAGACATTATAGCAGGAACTGTTGAAAATCACCCTCGTGCTAAGAAAAATGAACTGTATAATAACACATTAATCCTTCGATAGACTGCTTTGATATTATTTACAGAAGAATTCTTAACAACCCAAATTTGGGAACGACCAATTGGAAGGCGGGAATAACGGGGCTTGGTCAAAGTAAACACGAACTATAAGTGAGTTGTTTGCCGACGTTTCCGAGAATGTACTTCCATCCTCAGGGCTTGCATCAAAACTCGAAAACATAATTAATAACCCAGGCATTCGGGACATTTTTAATTATGTTTTTATGTTTTGGTTGTAAGCCTGAGTTTCCGAAACGTCGGCAAACAACAATATTGTTTACGTTAAAGCCAGTGGGCCTCCTACCAGCATTAAAGCCTCCCAAATCAGTAAACGGCTGTTTCCCGTGTCCGTGCCCTCGCCCCAGCTGTCCCGTGCCATGCCGTGCTTTGCCGTCCCGGCCCGTCCGTGCCGCGGCGGGTCGCATCCACGCGTTCCAGTGCCATCCGTCTCCTCTGCATCTTCCCGCCTCGTCCCCTCGCGTCCGCTCGCTCGCCTGCGCGCTTTGCCTCCCCTTGTCGCCCTCGCCCCGCCCCGCCCCGCCCACCCCCCCCGCCCTGCCTGGAGGCGGGGACTGGCGTGGGGCCGCCGCCCCGCCGCCTCGCTGCGCGCTGCTGCGTAGCGCCCCGCCGACGTTCTTAGTGGGTGCGCTGGCGGGGGCGGCCGAGGTGGGTGGCACGCAGGCGCGATTTCACGTCCTGTTTCGGCGGGGGGGAGGGGTCGGGGTGGGGACTGGGGACCGGGTCCGCTGTGGGCAGGGCGGGTGCAATGCACTCGCCAGCCCGTTAGCAGGGCGCACGAATCCCAGAGAATGCAGTTTCGTGCAACGGAAAATTGTGGACCGGAGAGCTTCCTTCACATCGCGAAACGGGGTGCTTCGGTCTCGAAGAAAAAAAAGAGACGGCGAAGTGTCAGTTTTTCCGCTTTGGGACTCTTCAACACGGAAATGATAATCGTATGAGGCGTTAATTTTTTATCATGTTGATTTGATTTAGCTCATTGTCTATTAAAAAAGCCACATGGTGCTTATAATCCAAACTACTTTTTATTCAATTTAATGTGTCATTTTGTTAAACAACTATTAGTAATTATCAGTCACTGAATCTTTGGCGTTGGTTCAGTTCTTTTCTGAACATGGTTTTTGGGTTTACATGAAGATTTTACATGAATTTTCCCCTTTTTAAAGAGATATAGTGTACGATTAATTTCAATAGTTTTCTAAACGATTATCCCGGAATGAAAGAACGTTTAAAAGAATTCTTATCTTCGAAATATATCGTGAACAAACAGCATTCATTATCACATACTCTTCTTTCTTCACGTATTATTTTACTGAAAGTAATGTCCAAGAAATCTATTCGTTCTACCAGACATTATCGCAATTTTTTCATGACACGCTTCGCTTCCTATGAAAATAGTTGTAATGGGAAGCTCATCTTGTTCTTTTTGGGATCCTTTCTTCAGAACACCGCCGTTTTTGTAGGGTGTTGGTTTCACTTTCCACTTATAGGTATGTTAAGTTTTAGAACTAGAAAAATGATTCTCAAGGATTAAGAAGATGATTTAAATTTTGCCACCGAAATTTGTTTTATTTTGGCACATTGGACAGATGATTTATAAAACTGGTTTGCTTATTAAATTTTATGAATAAATGTTGGAACACTTCCAGTTCATTTTTTTTTAAACGTTTAAATACATGCCAAACAAATAAAATATATACTTTAATTTGTAAAACTAATATTTTGTAAATAAATTAAATTGTCTGAATTAAGTTTTCCTTAACTTTCATAACATTTTGACTTTATGTAGAGATTAGTCATTAGGATTCTCGAACCTCAGGAGCTTCAAGATTCAAATTCGAAATCCACATCTTATCTTTCCCAAGTTCTTCTTCTCCCTTCAGGTATATAGGCACTACCTGTTACGCCTCCGTTCCCGTCTGGTCACCATCTCTTCTTCGGACGGCCAGGATTTCTTGTCCGTGTGGGAGGTATTTAAATTATTTTCGACAGTCGATAGTTTTTCATCCTTTCAATGTGCATCCAAAATTTTGATAGTAATTCTTTCTCTTCCAGTTTACATACACCAAGTTCTTTACGAATTTCTAAATTCCTTTTCTTGTCCATCAGCTAGTGATCTCGAAATCTCATTTCAGCACTTTGTCGTCTTTGCTATCTTTTGGTCATTGTCAATTTTGACTTCCCTACAAACAAGTTGGGGTACTTAATACATTATAGAATTTAATCATGGTTTCCTTTCGACTTTTTTTTCTGGGTTCTCAGGATTGTTCCGTTCATACGATTTAGTCGTTCAATTTTTCCCTTGTATATCTATTTCCCCTCTGTATGACATTTTGAATCCCAAAAGTGGAAACTTGAAACTTGTTCTATAGGTGAAATGTATACAACTAATGTGGATCTAATCAGTTCCTATCCCTTCAAGGGCCCCATGACTTTTTTTTTTGTTGAGGATATACAGAGATTGTACATTTCATTTTACCTTTTGTAATTCAAACAGTGCTTTCTGAGGCTATATTCATCTTTTTACTATTATAAGTTGGTCATCCGCAATAATATGGTCATTAGATTTCTTTCTTGTGCCATGTAATGGCTATAAGATTTAGTCTGGATATCCACATTTTTAATGCTTCATTTGAATATAAATTCAAAAGAATTGAGGACAGACTACACCCTCCCTTTCCTTGGTTTATTATCTCTTTTTTAATCTCTTGGCCTTTGGTACAAATTTCTGAGTTAGTGTACATTTTCCCTAATAACGAAATCATCTGTGGTGGGAGACCTTTACGATGCAATACATTAAATAGTGTCTTCCGTTTACGGTGTAAAAAGCTTTGGAGTAATCTATGAAGAGCAAGTATGTTCTTTTATTACATTCTCTGTGTTTCTCTATGAAAATATTATCAGACAAGACCCACCCTTCCTAAAACCCTTTTGTTCTTCAAATAACATGGTCTCGGATATTACGAACTCTGGATGCATTATTTTGAATAGATCTTGTAAATTTTAAATAACTTATTTCTCTATAATTTTCACAGGACAACCGGTCCCCTTTCTTAAAGATAGGGCTTTTTGCAATATCCACTCTTGCAGGGATAGCCTTTCTTCAACATTGAGAAAGTGTAAGGCCGTTTCTTTAAATTTTCTGAGTCATATTTGATCATTTTCCTTTTAATACCATCCTTCCACTCGCTTTTCTATTTTTTTTTTTCCAAAAGTTTAAGTGATTGTATTGTTTGTTAGCATTCACCCGATAAGGAGGCTGCTCAATTTTGTTGAGTACAATTCTAATCTCCTCTTGTTACAAATTCGGCACATTTTTTTTGGAAAGTCCTTCTTCGTTCATATTTAGAATCTTACTGCTGAGACGTCGTTGTATAAATTTCTGAAAAATTTTATGTCGTTACTATGACTATGTAATAGTCTTGTTTTTAGATGCAGTAATCTGATGATGCCACTACCTATTGCTGATATGCCATTGATAAAATTTATTTCAAAGAGAAAACATTTTAGATCATTTGTGAACTTTGTGACCATCTTCAAAGTACAAGTTGAGCACTAATTTAAGTTGATAGTAGTTATCGTTTTTCGCCATAAAACATTGACGAGGACGCTCAACTGACAAGTCTGTGAGCAACACGGGATCAAACGCAAATAAGAACAACGAAAAGTGCTTAAACATTGCAGGTTCAGTTGAATACAGTGAAAACTTCACATATTCGAAAAAAAACACCATGAGAACGCACCTCACTTAGTGATAAAGAGATACAACTCATATTTTATGCAAATGCAGTTTCTCACGAGTTAAATTACTCGTCGTCGGCATTAAAAGGAATAAAGATGCCATCCTAACATCATAATATGAATTGAACGAATTTATAACTTGCTTCGTTGCTGTTCAAGCATCTCCATTTAAACACCTAGTAACAAGTAGAAGCTTTTTGATTTCTTTTAAGAATTCGAATGGAAAAATTAGTTAGTTACGGATAAATTAATCAACTGAATCATTATTTCGGTAAATTGAAGTTTTTCAGCTTTATTGGCATTTTTATGATTGTGTGACCTGAAAGACCTCTTTGCAAGCGCTGGCGGGACTTCAGTCAGATTACGAAATGAGATATTTGAAACTATGATTTTTTAAAATTGAATTATAATTTTGGGAAAATTCGTCTGTTCGAAAATTACAAAATGTATTTCTTTACTTGTCCTCACTGGGTTTAAAATTTACTTTAGCGGCGATTTGTTCACATTATTACATGTATGAGTATATATGCTTTAAACGGTGTCTGATAAAGTTTCTCGGAAACTCAAACGTTTCGCATTTTCAGAAACGCGAAAATCATTTTCTAAAAAGGCCCCAAATTTTTTTCAAAATTTTTCAAGCGGATAATTACAATGTTTGATTTTTTAAAATTCATTTTGAAGTATTCTTTGCTTTTTTTTTTAATATAAATTCAAATTTTTTTCAAATATCTCTCACGCGTTTGAATTATGGGTGGAACATTATTGCTTTTGCATTTCTAAGTGGAACCCTTCAAATGATTTCAATGGGTTTCGAAAACTAAAAAGTTTTTTGTGAAAATAACTTAAAATTTCCATTTAAAAGTAATGCTTAAACGTGATTTTCTTAAGAACTGCCCCAAATTTTCAGTGCTTTCTTGTAAAACAAGTTTTCTTCTATAATATTTTAAAGCTTTCAGTTTTACAATTGGGAACCAAATTAAATTGAAAAAATTTGAAAATTTAAAAAAAATGTCGGGCTGCTGGCAAGTATTGGCAACCCAGAATAACGACCAAAAGAAAAATCTTGAAAAGGGAAAGCTTTAATTCTAGCACCCTGTCCTGTTTCTACCCCTTTGATCCATTCATGTTTCTCCAGGTTTTTTATCATAGCTCTTAGTTGGTGAGACACCTTTCTTTAAATTTTGAAGCAGAAATTTGGAAAACTACTAGTTTTCTCAAAAAAAAATGTACAATACTTTTTTTTAAAAAATATTTTAGAACAGATTGTGTTTAAGACAAAAATTTTTTCCAGTTTGTATTTTTCAAATGTTAAGTTTTTTCAATAGTCAAAAAAAAAAGAGAAATTTAAGAAAAAGAGACCTGAACCATTCTTTTATCTGTGAAACCATTTTTTTTTTTGTTTTTTGCGTCGTTGTTGACGAACCCTCTCTAAATTGTTGGGCGTTGACGCTTTTGTTCAGTTTCCCCCTTTTCCAAGTAATTACTATCTTATTTTACTGTTGTTTGGTTTCTAATTTCTGTGTTTGTCGGTCTCGTCACGTCAGGGCAGTGAGTGCCTTTTTTCCCTTCGGCCAGGGCTCGACGCCCTTAGATCCTGGGGTTCCCCGGTCCAACCAGGAACCCCCGATTCTCAATTCGCCTGACATTACGGGCGTAATAAACAATTCGGCTAGCCCACCGGCATTTAAAGAAATTGTATGAAATTTTAAACGCATATGACGCGAAAACTCTCGTATTCTAAAAAAAATGGAAATGATCTTATTTTAAATTGATTTTCTACAACAGACTTTCTCTGGGGCAAAAGTCTCTATATTATATTTTATAGTTTTGAAATTTAACTTTTTGCTTTTTTCTAAAACGATAGTAGTCTAAAAGGGGACTAACACCATATTTTTACCTTTCCAAATTACATATAAGGAAATTTAGAAAAAAATTTTGAGGTTCTTTTAGAAATAAATTGTTAAATTGCCTAGTACATGCCCCGGGAAAATTAAAAGAATTTATTAAAATTTTTAAAATTGAACTGCCTTTTTTAAACATCTGCTATTAAAAAAAATTTTTTATTAAGGAAATCTCTATCGTTCAACATTTAAGTTGTAGGAAGACGCCGGAAAAAATATTTTAATTTTTGGGAAAAAAAAAAGGAATTTCAAAAAAATTAGACCCCCACCATTCTCTTAAGGTCATTGGGAAAATTTAAAAAAAATTCGGTTCATGTTTTTAAAAAAATCGAAGGGCTTCTTAAAAATTCTCCCGAAATTAAAAAATCGTTTCAAATTCGGACGGTCACGGCATCGATTAAAGAAAATCAGTTTTGGAAAATTTGGTAAACGGTTTGGGGGACTGCGTCGTCAGGGGCGGGCAGACGAAATTTTGGAAATCGTTTTTTTTGATCAAAGGCCACGAAAAATGGATTTTGACTAAAAACGTGTTAAAGGGGAATTTACTATATCTAGGACCGGGGGAGGTGGCTCGGGGCTTCAACTGATGTCACTGCAGTGGTGCTGACCGGAGGTCCACGTTCGAGTCCCCCACAGCGGGGGAAAAATTTCGAGACAGGCAGATAGCTAGGTCGAGTTCTGTCGCTTTCTGGAGAATTCGCGGGAGCGCCTGATCGTACTTTTACGTGTTTTTCAGAAAACCCCCAAGTGGGGGGGTTTCTCTAACAAACGGGTCACGGACAGCGTGTGATATTGACCATTCCTTCCCCTTCTTTGTCCCATCCTCTCCCCCTTTCACACACTTACACTAACATCACACCCCCCCCCCCTATTCTGGGAGATGGTCGGGAAAAGACTTGTGGCTGGGCCGGGGGCCCGGGGGGGAGAGTCCTGGTTGAAACCCCCCTAGCTGAAGGTAGTTCGGCGCCGGATCTCGCCTCCCGCGGGGGAAAAATCCCGCCATCTCCGAGAAAAAAACCACTACAAAGGGACTAATGTCCAAAGCAGTTGACGCGCCATTCATTATTAATTAATCATTATAATTAATCAATATATCTAGGGAAAAAGATTTATCAAATTTTCCATTACCGGGGCCCAACAATCACAGTTTTTGGGTTAAAGTTAGTCATTTTTATGCAGTTTTTAAGTTCCTATTTGCGTAAATTGTAGCAAAAAGTAATATTGGGTGTTGAGATAAATGAGTTTAAATTTTTTCTCCTTTTTTGAAACCTTTTCACATTTCTTTTTTTGTTGGCGGAAATGTACATTAATTGGCACTGTTGCTAATGAAAAGTTGGCCAAACTGCAATCTTGATAATTTAGTCAAAAAGATTGTTTGAAACTCCAATATTCAGCCGAGGGTTTAAATTTAAAAAATTTCAGCAAATATATCATTTTTAAAAATATTGATAAAGAAATAATGGGGGAAAAAGCCTTTCGGGCAACATATCATATTCCCCGGACACAGGGTGTCGTTGGGGGGAATGGCCATTGGTTCTTCTCAGTCATGAAAAGGATCAGTATTACGAGCCTCCTTGTCGGAGAAGAACATTTCCTTTTTTAACGTCTATCAGTTGAAGGGTTTAGGACGTCTTTGGTATGTTTAATGGATATTTTTTTTTCTGACCGGGCATTAAAATTTTATTGCATTACGTAACACGTCGAACGGAGAAAAACGCAGGAAAAATTCTTTAGCATATCGGGGACGGGGGAAAAGTTGCGTGGCCCCTTTGTTCTCCCCGGGCAGATGCGGCGGATCAGCGACCTTGTTCCCCGGGCCCGGCGAACCACGGGCCAGCGCGTTGGAAGCACGTCTCGGCGCAGTAAAGCCAAGCAGTGCCTGTGTTATGTTTGTGGGTCTTCGTTCTGCAGACGACCTCCCAAGCGCCGGCCGGGCGGGTGGCACCGGCCGCGCGCGAGACGGCTCCCACTGCCCTGCCTCAACAATGCCTTGCGTATCCCTCTCCTCCCCGCCCCCCCCGCCCCGCCCGCGCCCCCACGCCGCGCCGTCATCCCCGGGTGACGGGCCGCGGCCAAGGGCACCGGAACCGGGCGGCGGCGGCGGCGGCGGCGCGCACTACCCCAAATGGGCCGAAGGCCGCGCGCGTCCCCAAAGTGTTGCCTCGGAACGCACTCAAGATACGTATGGGACGACGAATGTTCTGGGAGATGGACTGTTAATAATTATTTATTTTTCAGTTGTTATTACTTGTCACCTCTAGAATAATTAGAATCATATAACGATTAACCTGTAAAAGAAAAAGCTTGCAATTTTTCGTCAAATGAACGAAAGGTAACAAAATGAAGATATGCAACTTTCTGTAATATTTTGATTGCGAAAGATTGACGGTAACTATTTGGAGCAACCATTATCACGAAAAAAAACGAACAAAACAAATTGGCACCGGTATTGATGGAACGTACGACATTTCGCATGTAATAAATTCCTGCTAATAATTGATTGCTCGTTTAATACATTTCGAAATGGCGTCGTTGTCGGATGCGTTCTATTTGGCGGCAGTTGGAGCCCTGTGCGTCGCGGGCGCGTACGGCCGTAAAAACCCCGATGCGCCCTCGATTAAGCGTCGGCCCCCAGCCGCCTGCATCTCTTTGAGATAACGCCTAAGTGGCAGCGGACGGCTGTGAAATTAATTTCGCCGTCCATACTCAGGCGGCGCGGCGCGGGGCGACGGAAGAGGGGCCTCTTCGGCTCGGACGCCCCGCCGCCACCACGGCGCCACCAGCGCGCGACGCCGCCACGGGCGCAGGGCTCCTGTGGGAAATTTGGGTTCTTGCTCAACACCTAAGGCCACACTTTCGTCATTACTCCTGTGGTTTGGTATGGGAATGTTAGGATGATTAATTGATTTTTCGCGTTTCCAGGCGCGTCAACTGCTAGTCAATGGTCCCGTTAGTGTAGTGCATTTTTCCTCGGGAGATGACAGTGATCTTTCCTCGCTGGATGGCGAGATCCGGGGCCGACCTACCGTCGGCAGGGGTTCCCCTAACTAGGACTCTCCCACTGGCGGGCACCCCCCAGCCGGACTGCTCAAGCCCCCGGCCGGTCCCCGGAATATGTGGTAGTGTAGTGCATGTTAGTGTAAGTGAGTGTGTGGGGAGAGGATAGGACAAGGAAGAAAGGAAAGATCGCGTGCGTTCGTTGCCCGTTTGTTAGGGTACTGCTCCGGCATTCGCCTCGTGTTGATCGGAGAAACCACGGAAAACTACCGATCAGAGCAACCGGACGATAAAATTATCCCCCAGACAGCGACTGAATTAAACCCTAAGCCCCGCTAGTGTCGAAAATCAGCATCCGTCGGACTCAAACCTGGACCTCGCGGTTAGAGGCTGTAAATTGGGCACCTACTTCCTCATCCCTTCCAGGTTGAAGTGCAGGTGACACTTTATTTCAAAATACATTTTCATAGCCATTATTTTTTAACACATCTCCCAATTTTCCATACTTGGAACTAACATATTACTTTCAAATATGTTTTGGTCAGTTTTATTCTTACAGATTGGATTTCTCGTTATATTGTCTTTTTTTCTCAGCTAATCACTGAACATGAAATTTGGACATTCTTCTAGTGGTTTCTTTGTTTTTCATTTTGGTATTCGGCGAGTCTGAAAGATGGTCAATTTCAATCAAGTCGAAAGAGTTGCGATGAGTCGCAAAGGAATTGAAGTGTGCGGCGGCCCTCTAATCGCGCCTGTCTGCTCAATCAGCCCTTTTCCTCACCCTGGAGTTGGTGCGGTTCGCAATTTACATAGGCCCAGACAAAAATTGCTCTCCCAAATTTTCAAGTAGAAGTTGAAGTAAGTTTACGACATAAGATGAAGAGATTATTTGGTCCCAAATTTACAAACGGGCGTGTAGGAGTCCAAAACCCCTGAAAATTTCGAAAGGTGATACGTTTCGAATGTTTCGTAAATGAACTTACTTGGCTATCCGGGGGACGCAGCTCGGGGACAGGTGCCGACGTTTGGTCGCATTCTGCGACCTTCATCGGGTGTAGTTTACCCCCAAAAGTCGGCGCCTGTGCCCTGAAAGCCATCAGATAAGAATTTAATTCCCAAACCCCGGAGCCTCGTTCGCCGTTTCGCTAAATGTCTCGTTACTAATTTGAGTGTGGAACTTAAGAGTTATTTGTATGTCATGATCAGGGTTCAGTTGGTCTTCCTTCTTGAATAACGGTATGAGGATGCGTATCTTCCAATCCTTGGGTATCTTACGATGGTGAAATCTTCTTCATTAATTTAGTTATATCTTCAGTTAATGTGTCTCTACCATACTTTAGAAGCTCATTTGTATCACCATCCTCCCTAGGTGATTTACGGTTTTCCAATTTCTTAATGATCTCCTTCACTTGTTCTTCTGATGGCGCATTCTAAAATTTACGTTTCCCTTTCTGCAAAGTCTATTTCATTTCCAACTCGTCATGGATTAACCTTTAAAATATTCCACAAATCTTTGGGTAGCATATATGTGTGTATATATATATATATATATATATATATATATATATATATATATACACACACACACAACATTATTCTTATAAATTCATTATGTTCTGTTGTCATGTTCCTAATGAACCTCTACATTTGCTTTTGGAGTCCATAAAAGTTGTGATCAAATCTTGCCGAGAAAATGCCAATTCTCTTATTTCTCAACTTTTGAATTTGTTTAATTCGTTATGGTTTTATATTCTTGATATGGTGTAGACTCGTGTTTTGAACTTGATGTGGAACTCTTTTCCTGCTTCCTTACTTCTTTAGGGAACCACGGTGTCCTATTGTTCCGTACTCTTCCCGTATTAGCTTTCCCTTTCCCTTCGACTTCTTCTGCCACCAAACATTTGCTTTTATTTTTTCCATGAGATTCTATCATCAGTTCTGAATCTCATTATAGTTATTTTCTCATATAATCTGTTCTTATATAAGTGTTTAGTACTTTCCCTCATTCAATGACTGGATGTTAATTCTTTCTTGAATCATCGACTTTTTCATTGGTTTCACTTTTAAATTTGTCCTTAGTTTTGGAAGGACAAGGTTATGATCATTTCCCGATATTCGTAGCAGTAAGACTCCTTACTTTCCCAATATCTGGGACGGAGTACTTCTCGATTGGTCATAATATAATCATATATCTTTCCCCTCTAGAATTTACCCACGTATGTTTGTTTTAATTTATCATATGTTTGCTCATGTATATTTGTGTTGTAAAGAATGTATTTTTATTCTCAGTTCATTTCAGTACAGAAGTCTACTGAGTTACACCGTTTTCATTTATAGTTTTTCATTAAACGTCTGTTTAATTCCTTGGATAATCTGATTTCCTATCCTCGCATTCGGATCTCTTGCTTCTATTCCCCCCTCCGTCATGAATGTGACAGAAATTCTTGAGATCATCATAAAAGTTTTTTCTATCGTGAAGTGGTTTGTTATTTTCAGGTGCATTCAGAAATTATCTTAATTGGTCTCGATTTGGGTTTTGTAACTTAATTCTCTCTATGTATATGGCCCTTTATGTTATTAATATATTTATTACTTATAATTATTGCTGCTCCCCCCTTTGCTCTAATATATTTAGGGACATTGGCATATATTAATGTATACTTCTCATGCTGTTCTATTTCATTTCCTTTCTTTTTTTTCTCCGTAAAACACGCATTATACACCACATATATATGTTATTTCAAAATCCATTAATTTCATGCTCACTAGTGTTCCAAGATCTACGTTCCATGCCCCAAATTTAATAATATTTTCCTTTTTCCCAATTCTTTACATTTTCCGCGCCGAGTCGTCAACGAATGGTTCCAGGCAAATCCTTAGTTCTCTGAGCTTGGTGCTTTTTCCCCGGCAGGGTGCTAATCTCACAGAACCCTGCGGCCCTTTGGGGCCGGCAGAGGGCTGGGCTCTCGATCCCCAAGAAGCACCGCAGCGGAGCTGTTTTGCGATGCGATTAAATGAGTGACATTTGTATTGTCTCTGTTTTAGTTTGTTGTCTGGATATTTAATTTAAATAATAAAATATTGGTTATTCAATTGCTTGGAATTACTATGGCACGTTTCAGTTTTTTGTGCATATTTTAAATAACTCAAGTCAATTGTTTTGTATGTATCTTTCTTTATTATAAATAATGAGACAAATATATTTCTCGGCACAATGAAGTACATTTGTTCTGTTTGTACCCAAGGATGGGTAATAAATTAATATGCTTAAACAATGTGAAAAGAAATTTTTTATGGACAAACCTTCTTTTACCAGAAAAAATGTTTTCAAAAATCAGTTTTAGCACCATAGAGGATTAGCTAGATTAAAAGATGAAAAACATAAGAATCTAAAACCGGTATTTTTGTAATAACCTATCCCCCCTATCCGTACACGTCCGCCCCAGCACGGCGACTGAGGGAGATCAGAATGACGAGCAGTCAGTGAAAAGGGCGGATAGTCAAACAAGCTTTCGGTTGAGAGGGAGGCGTAGGGAGAAACTTTTAATGGGTGGGGCTGATTTATTAGTGTTGGAAGCAAATGATTTCGAGCTGGAGAGCGAAAAAGGACAAATTAATGAACCACTGCCGAACAATTATATGCTTCTACAGCAGAAGACAATCAGAAGACGCAGAATAACGTGGAGCGTGGTCCAGAAAGCCGTATTTGCGTTAAAATAAATAATAATAATAATAATAATAATAATAATAATAAATATTATGCTACTTAACATGAAATGTTAGACAAAAAAATGTCGTATACAAGAAATCGTGAACAAACCCTCCATAGGCAATATCTAAAAGAATGGACTAGTTGCAGATCGATAAAGATCAATTATTTATGTGCTTAAAGGGAAGAATGGAGCCAGAATAGGAAGCAGTTGTAATAGCTGACCAAGATCAGGCGTTGAGAGCAGGACATTGTGATAAAACTGTTCTCAAAATTTCCCAGGATGAGGAATGCCGCAACTGCTGGGAACAAGTAGAGACCATTGATCGCATGTCTCAGCTTGTCCAATTCTTGCGAAAGTGAATACATGCAATGACACGAATGGTTAAGTAACGACCTCCGGCCCTCAAGTTCCAAAACATGCTCCAAATGGTCGAACACTCCAAAACCGGTGACGTCTTTTTGGACTTGTGCTATATTGTAGGACCAACACATTGAATCTGATCGCACAATACCGGCAAAAACGGGGATACTATTACCCGGAAAATTTTAAAAAAAGTGTTTACTTGTGGATGTTTTTTGTCGTGCGACCAAAACGTCGAAACCAATGAGGCGAGAAACGTCAATCAAGAGTTTAGAAATCGATATCAGTCGAATGTGGGGCGTCAAGCACAGGGGGTTTCCCGATAGTTATCGGAACTCTGGAGTGTGTAAGAACAGCAAATTCCCGTTCATTCAAAAGACAAGGAAGTCAATACATTTCTCTTTGGACAGCTCATCTTTTACGCAAAGTATTGTAGAGCATCGACAACCTTATATTTGCTCCTTAGAAGCTGGTTGCAATCTGGAGTAGATTTTATATTCAACTGACCCATAACATATTTAGTCTTAAAGTGAAATTGCACTCGTCAATACCAACAACATGATGGCAACATACCAAGTTAAATGAAGAATACATAACTAGCAGTTGATGTAAAAAAAACAAGGGGTCTTTCAGAATGAGACTTCGATTATACTGACAGCAGCTGTCTATCAAAATTCTCAGCTGATTGCTGGCAGACCTGACTTGAAAAGTATTATCATTGGCCTCCAGAAGCCCGGTAATCATCAAAACATCCGTGCGTGCTCACAAGTCAGGGGGTTCATGGAGGAATTCCCACAACTCAGAAGGGGGTGGGATTTTGAAATAACAGTTGACATTGTATAATTTTTTGTAAAAACTTTGTTGTTGTTTGTATAAATATGTAAGAATACCTTGCTACTTTTGTAGATTTCAATATGCCAATGTCACGATACTTTGACATTGCATCTTGTGGTATCGATGTAATACCAAAATTTGGGAGCAAACAAACTAATATATTTCAAAGTATTGTAAAAACACTTACAGTCACTAGCTCTGCTGTAGAAGCCGAATGGAATTTGAAGTGTTACGTATTTTCCTAATACTCTGTGTTATATCAACCAACCAGGGTAACGAATAACTTCTCTTAACGCCGCGCAGGTAAGGACTTACAGTTTTCCCGTACGTTAAGATCAATCGAAAAAAAAGTTGTACTTGAAGATGGGGGACAAGTAATCCTACACCCTAAAAGGCACTTCTAATTTATACTGTTTTCTCACAAAATGGCGATAAAAAAGAATTGAATCGGGGTGTACCGATATCTCAAATAACGGGCTTAATTTTTTATAAACCTCGTTTTTCTCTTCAAACGCTCAGTTATTTGCTGTGAATAGACATAATGACGTTATTAACTACTAAATAATCGACACCAAACATCTTTATCGTGAACTAGAAATTTTTAATTTTTAAATAAAGAAAAAAATGGATTTCACGGCCCGGGGTTGTAGTCAAATATTTCTTCCGGGCTGAAGGGTCGTGTCTTTGGGTCCAATGGACCACGGCCCTTCAACCATCTTGACTTTAAATGAAGTGTACATAATTTATAACTCGTGGGCCAACAAGTAGTTTGTGGCGGCTGGGGGCCCGCGGCTGTCTCACCAGCGGGCGAGGGGAAAGCGCCCGTTCGCGTGATGTCGGTCGCTGTTCTCCGTCGCGGGCCCGCTCGCTTTGTTTGTTTCCGAGTGGAACGCTTCGCGTCTGCTCGTTATAAAGCGACTCCGGGGGCCGCGCGCTCGTTCCCGGGCTTTACGGGGAGCTTTATGGAGCAGGAGCAGCATTTTGAGATAGGCGCAGGCGGCGGGCGTTCTTAGACCGCCAGGCGTCGCTGCCTTCATAATCGAAATCATAAGACCCCGCTTTATGGCTCATGCCTTCGAGGCGTTGTGGCACCTTTCTTTTTCCGCGCGCATCCAAACTATCGAAAAATTTTGTAATAATAAATTAAATATGACTGTTCTATGATAAAAGATTACCAACGTAATATATTTGGTAATAGATTCATTTATATTTTTAACGTAAATAATTGCTTCATCTGGGGAAACCATTGCTTTGGGCTTTTTTTTCAAAAAATAGTAGATTCGTTTATGAATCAACAAATCCTCGATCGTCCTTTTACTGAAGGTTGAACTTTACTAGTTGAACAGGAAATTTTGTATTGAAGTGTAACACTACATGTTATAAAAATGTGATTTGAATTTTGAGTATCAAAGCGGTGAATGTATACTATTAAGGTGGCCATACACTTAAAAAAGGGATAATATATTTCCCCTTATGTTTGGGAGATGTGAACTATTTTTGTTTAATTAACCTGAAAAAGTGACAATAATGCCTAATATAATTTAATAAACTAGAGGGATACATATAATTATGTTTTGAGAAGATGGTCTGATATCACATGACAACTATGAAACAAAGCTACAATTCTATATTCTAAATCAAAGCATCAAATAGGGAAGTAGTAGACCACAAGAT
>CAXIVR010000012.1:83997431-84058361 GCA_964035755.1 Teleogryllus oceanicus
AACCAACTTGAAAAATAATACATAAACTCATTCAAGGCAAGAAACCTCATTATTCTTAAGAGAATCCTGATAGAAAACATCTTTGGGAGGAATATTTCCATCATGCATCAGCTTTTACTGAACAATATCAAAAAGCACCCTTTTATAAAGCATTCTGAACTGTATTTCATTCATTTTATAAAGGTTCGGGTATCCAAGAATTTGCCACTGCCTCACTTGAAAACTAGTGATATATTCTATGCCAGCCAACTCTAGTTCAACATATTTGGAATTCACATTACGGGTGATGGCTGTAAAATGTACAGACATTGTGAACGGAGGGAGGAAAGAGCTAATGAGGTTACTTTAATGCTTTTGGACTACTTATTCAGAGTTGACATGAACATCTTGATGAGGTAGTTCCTGTTTAGTGACGGTTTCCATGGTGAATAAAAATAATGGCCCACTTTATGTATTGCTGAAGTTCATGTTCTCAAATTATTTAAGAAGGTAGCTCATATATCTCCCTTTAAGAGTTCAAATCTTCCTTCCATGTGATCAGAATTTTGATCTAAATACAACAACAATAACAACAATAAAAACAAAAAACAACAATAACGACGACAATGCGGACTGTTGCAGATGCAGATATTCCTGAGAAAAGTGGAATAGTCCCTTTTCAGGGGTCGAAAGCGTCCCTAACACTTTACACAGAGTAAAAAGTTATGACTTCGAATAGAAGCCAGAAAACGTTTGCTCAAAACAGCAAAGCCACCGTTAAATTAAAGCAAGTCAGAGTAATGCAAGTAAGTGAAGTATAATTCTACTTAAAAGTGAAAAGTTGTAGTCCTTATTTTGGGGATTGGGAAAACCCACTTCATTAGAATCAAAAACACTGGGAAAATGAATTGCATTCTTAGGCACGGTTCTGTGAAAAGCCAGGAATTCAGTCTGCAAAAGAAAAGGATCTGAACCATCTTTTTCAGGGTTTGAAGGAACCGAACATTCAAGCATTTTATGAAGAAAGATATTTACTGTTTAGACCACAGAAAGCTAAACACCTGAGGATGATTTTGAGTCGGGCAATCATGACAACAGCAGGGGTTGTTATATCTGAAATTCCAAAAAACCTTAAATAATATTTTTTTTATTAAGTTATTAAGTATGAAATACTTGTTGTGCATGATTGATTTAGTGTGAGGAAGAAATAAAATATGTTATTAACTGTTCAATTATGTGTACAAAGAAATGTAAACTTATGTACAAAATTAAATTTTTAATTTGAAAGCGACGTACTGGCTTGAAAGTATAAATATACATTATTAGACACAGGGAAAAATTACGTCTGTACGTGAAGTTTTCTGCAAAAGGAATAAGTTCTAAATAAATAATATCTTTACCAAACAAACATTGCAAAGTGAAATGCCAACTTTCTCCAAAAATTAGTGAATCTGTCCATCACACATCATGTTTTACAAAAATAGAGTTTACACTGAAAGATAAACATGAAAAAGTGTTTTTTTTCATTTCCTGCAAAATCAATATTTTGAACATATTTAGTTTTTGTTATCAACCTTTCAATCGTCTTCATTTTATGAGTTCCTTAATGTGAATGAAGTGTAAATCTAAAGTTAATTTCTACACAATCTAATTACGGCTCACGATATAATTTTAAACCAATCTGCCTCGTTTAAACATGGCAAAATCAAAATAAAAGCTGATTTGGAGACGTATTGTCGTGAAATGGGAGGAACCAAGATCCGTGTGAGCTGCAGCAGGGCACATATAGTGCCGTTGTGTCCTGCGGGCCAGCCAATGGCGAAGGGCCGGGAGGAGGAGCGGAGGAGGAGGGCGGCAAAGTGCGCGCTAGCGGCTTCGCTGCCGATGTGCTCGGTAGCGGCCTCAATTTATGGGGCCGACGCTGTCTGCGCGATGGCCGCGCTTCGAGGAACTGTCCGACCTGCCCCGCCCTGCCCCGCCCCGCCCCTCCCCGCCCCGCCCTGCCCCGCCCCGCCCTCCCCGCCCCCGCCCCGCCCCGCCCGCCCCGCCGGCTGCCTGCGCACTCGCGAAGGCGCATCTTTCGCAGCGCCGCGCACCGGAAGACTAGGGCTCGAGTCCAGATGGGCCCACTGCATCAACTGATGTCACTGCAGCGCCTCTGACCGGGGGTCCTAGCTTCCCAGTCCACACGGCGGCAGGATTTTCGACACTAGCTTTCAGCCAAGTCGTCATTTGGTCGCTGTCTGGAGGAGAATTCTAGCGGCCGGCTGCTCTGATCGGTAGTTTTCGTGGTTTCTCCGGTCAACACCAGACGAATGCCGGAGCAGTACTCTACCAAACGGGCCACGGACCGCGCGCGATCTGTCCTTCTCTTCCTTGTCCTATCCTCTCCTCTTACACACGCACTTACACTAACGTGCACTACACTACCACATATTCCGGGAGACTGGTCGGGAGCTTGAGCTTTTTCCTGGCTGGGCGAGCCTGCAGGTGGAGAGTCCTGATTGGGGAAAACCCCCCAGTCGATGGTCAGGTCGGCGCCGGAACTCACAATCCAGTGGGAAGATCACCGCCAACCCCGATGATAAATATGCACTAAACTTACGGACTAATGATTACCGTAGTTGACGCGCCCGAATCACTAACAATCAATCAATCAATCAGAGGTGAGTCGAATTCAGCCAGAACTTCTCAGCAGGGCACCGCCCCAGCTGGACAAGTTCTAAGTTCCCAACCAGTTTCCCGGCATATGTGATAGTGCAGTGCATGTTAGTGTAAGTGTGTGTAAGGAGAGGATAGATCAAGATCTAGCACCTGAATGGTCTCCTGAATGCGGATAGGGAGATCGTAGAGCATTTCAGTGTCAGTGTATATGAGTAAAGGGAGAGGAGAGGACAAGAAAGGGAAGATAAGAAGACGTGCGGTCGGTTGCCGTTTGTGTCTGGTGCTGCCAAAATCAGTTGCTGCGCACCATCACAAATGCCTTATGGTACGTCTCCAATGCACAACTCCATAAACAATTCAGATAGAACTGATTACCACATTATCTTTATATCCACCCACTTCTTCCAAAACCAAATATATCCAAACTGCCCTCTAAGACTACTGAAACTCAACTCACATACCCTGCATTAAAAATAAATTTCCTTTCCATACATTCCTAAATAAATTCTGAGATCTCGATTCAAAGTAGAGATATTGTACAAAGATACTCTACCACCCTAGCAGCAATGTGTTGTATTTTAAGATTATTGTAGTTAATAGTAAGTAGATATAAGCAACTATAAGAAATGTAGACTGTATTAACACTGATCTTTGTATTTTTTATCCAAAAGGAAAAAATAAATAAATAAATAAATAAATAAATAAATAAATAAATAAATAAATAAATAAATAAATAAATAAATACAAATAAATAAATAAAAATAAATAAATAAATAAATAAATAAATAAATAAGTAAATAAATAAATAAGCAATAAACAAATAAGTAAATAAATAAATAGCAAATAAATAAATAAGAATAAATAAATAAGTAACAAACAAATAAGAAATAAACAAATAAGTAACAACAATAAGCAAACAACAAATAAGTAAATAAATAAATAAATAAGTAAATAAATAGTGTTGAAAATTCAGTACCCAGGCAACTCTAAGCCAGGACCCTGCCGCACAAGACACGGACCAGATTGTGCGTTCCGACGCTGCGGGCTGCACTCGGCGGAGAGAGTTGTGCTCGGTGATGGCGCACCTCTCCGCTTCAGCCTTGCGGTAGGTCGCGATCGCCATCTCCGCCGCCCCCTCCCCCCGCGCCTGCAACCTTATCCGCGACATCGCGACCGACATACGAGCTCCGGAGGCCGGCGTCATCTTGGGCCAGCACGCATCCACACGGAGTACGGTCATGGCGTGCGTTTCTCTTAATGGCGAGATGATGTTGATAAAGCGCAATTGGTGAGAGGAAATGCGAGCGAACTAAAGAGTAAATAGATACCGACTGCACATTGCAGTTCGCTAGAGTTGAATATTCAGTGACCACTGTATTACCAAGAACTTGGCAATTTACGAGGGAACACTACGCACTTGGTGTAATGTGCAGGGACATAAGCGCAGTTTGACGTTGTTGTTATAGAAGATACAAAACGTCCTTTTCAAAAGTGTTTCCCACTCAAAGTCTTCCTGGAAATGTTTTAACTATATAATTAAACTGAACCGAAAGACATCTGTCCTTCTCGGTGATATCTTTCCAGCCTTCGCTCGTTTCTTTAAAGAGGCAACCACTTACAGGCACTATATTAAATACAGTTAACTTTACCGAATTATTCTACGTTCATAACTGCATGCACCATTTGTGTCATTAGTGAGGACCGGATTTTCAAGTGACGCACCTACAGATGAAGCGCCTTAGGAGCTTTCATTTGTTACTTTAAAATGTTGTATAACCCAATAGAAATTATTTCAAAAACTTTCCGTGCACCTAATTTGCACGTAAATCACCCCACTGCACCTTAATTGACCTGCTACCCCTATTTCCGAATCTTTACACACAAAAACACTTATTTTACACATTACATGAACTATATTGTTTACAGTTAAATTACACAATGTTCCAATTGTGCGCTTTGCTTCAAAATGACTTGCCTCTATTTTTTGCATCAGGAGAAGAAAAGTGAAGGACATGCATTGTCGTTCATCACGAGTTATCGCGAAAGAGCTGTCTTTTTGACCGGAAATGTTGCCAATGTCAAAGGTGCTTTAAAACGAACATCGTTAAGTTCTGATGTATTTATTATGTTGCTATTTCCGTCTAACATTTGCGAACTTCTACCTGCAAATCTGATGTTTTCAACTGATACGTTAACTAAGAGCTCGATCGCATTTATCGCGTCGTTAACTCAAGGACATCTTTCAAGCAAATCTCGTAGCCCATCACACTGCACAGAGTTGTTGAATTGTGTTGTATAGAGTATCAGAAGTAGTGCGTGAAGAATAAAATGAATCGCTAATGAATTCATATTGTTGATGAAGAACGTGCTAACTAAATGTATCCTCAAATGTTATTGTATACAAAGAAAGCACTGTCGATCTCTGTTCACCACGTTGTGACTCGCCGAGGAACATGGAGAAACCATTCTATTTTAAGCTGAAAAGTTTTTAAAATTAATGAAATTCGTTAGAACATAACTAACTCTAGATTACGTATATTACTCCGTATATACGCACGTATACGAGAAAGTAAAATAAAATGCAGCAAAACTCCGGCATAATCAAGAAGGAAATCCTCATTAGGAAAAAGCGTGCTAAACGAAGAAAGCGGAGTGCGAGCGTGGTTTCGAGTGGCACGGCCCATCACGGCGTGGGTTGGGGCACGCCGGCTGCGACGCGCGACCAAATTCTTTTAAAGGCGCCTACAAAGTCGGCGACTGCATCGGGGCAGGCGCATCGGGGTGCGTCGACGACGACATCCGGCGGCGGGGCGCAGATTCGGAGGACGACGCGCGAAATAGCTGAGAGCTAGAAGGATCGATATTACTCCATATATATACGTACGTATATACAGCAATGTACCATGCGCGCACCTTTCTTGACTGATGACCTTGCTTTCCCCTCCCTGGAGCCATAAACAGCTCAAGGCAAAAGATCGCAGCGAGCACTGATGACAACATTCCCAGCATTAAAACTTCGTTGGCACGAAACAGAAGCTAGTCAAAGCTAGTTGCTTTCATAGTCGAGAACTTCTGTTCAACTTTATTACCATTATCTAAAGAAATATCTGAGGCAGGTCCGGGACCTTCAAGGAAGGCACCAAAACTCCTCATGTACTGTCCCTGCTGTTGCCTACCCAGAGCGATGACCTGCCGCACACATAGCGGGTTTGAGTTTCATCTACCAAAGGTTGGCATTACTGAAAATACTCTAGTGGCTGTCTTTGTAACTCACTACCCCCACTCCGCCCACATTTCGTCAATCTATCGGTCAAGAAAAGTTGCGCGAGTGGTACATTACTGTATACATACGAATCAGTGTACTGCATACTCTACCGAATGAGTTTAGTGTCGAGTACCGAAGGTGGCAAACTTTCCATGCTATCTGGATGAGAGTACCTAGTTCGAATTCAGTCGCTGTCTGGAGGAGAATTCTAGGATGGCTATTCTGATTGGTAGTTTTCCGTGGTTTCTCCGATCAACACCTGGCGTATGCCAGAACAGTACCCTAACAAAGGGGTCACGGACTGCGCGCGATATTTCCTTCCTCTTACTTGCACACACACAACTTATTATGCACTACACTACTGTAAATGGTGGAGCTGAAAGCTTTGTCCCGGCTGGACGGTGCTCCTCTCGTGATACCTGCAAGGCGCCCTGTAGGTCGGAACCGGATCTCGCCCACCAACGGAGAAGAATACGCCACTTCCAGGCAATAAAACATTCACTACGCTCACGGGATGAATGGGAGCAGCGGTTGACGTCACATCAATAAATAAATAAATCAACAACTCTTCCGAGATACGCAAGTAACTTCTCGGCGCCGAGAAAGCGACGGCAACGAGGAAAGTGAACGCAATTATGCGAGTGCGCGGGGCTACAGCAGACCCGCCCGACAGCGAGAGAGGAGGAGAGTGTGTGAAACGCAAGGCCGTGAGATGAGAGCTTGCGTTGTGGCTCATAGCACGAATGTTCCTACAGCCTGACTCACGGGTTTTAAACTCGTGTCGTTCAGCTTTTCGATTCTTACGCCGGCGTGGAAGAACCATTGCAGGCGACGGAGGGCGACCATGACTCGAAGTCACTTTGAAATCACGCCGAGGATGGTGTTTCTTTTGGCAGAAATTAATATATCTCGAGAAACTATTAAACGGTCTTCCTCGAACATTCATTAAACCTTGAAGCAATAAATCTATTGCCATCCTCTATTATTATTTTACATCATTGAGTAAAAGAAACCACATAGATTTACTCCACTTGTCATTGCATTAAGAAAGCATAAATAGATGTGCACGGAAATACCATTCCATGTAATAGATCTATGAAACGTTCAATTGCCAGAGTGGCTACAGAGAGATGCGACTCTTCCAGCATTCTTGATGGCTTTTCCTCATTTCCGAGGCTGAATTTAAAATTAGTAATCTGCAGTCGCAACATGTTACTGGAAGTATACGATGTATTTCTATGCTATTTGGCCGTTCGCCGATAGACGTTGAAGTCTCGAGTATTCATCGGTGCGACGTTCATTAAACTGACTTGTGTAAAATTACTTAACTATAAAATTATAAATAACCAACGTTCCGGTAACTTCCCACCAGATACAATAGTTCTACTCTCTAACTCATTTTTTCTTCTTCCTTTCCTTCTGCATCCCACCTGTTTAAGACGTCTACCTGGTTGAGAAACGGCTAACGTTGGCTTTTCAATTAATTCAAAATGTTTTTGACGTGCGTTCTCAATTTAATCCTCTATCAAAGATCAATACTAAATTATCAATCAATGCATGTTTACTATACCTTCAGTCAGGTAACAACTCAACAACAGATAAAAAGTACGAAGACAGTAAGAGTATCGAAGTAATTACTGACACGAGTATTGAGGCAAATATTGGCAACAGCGAAAACAACGTAACCCCAAAGTTATTTAATTCGTGCAATGTCATAGAAAAGTCAAAAGTCTAATTACTCGCGTCACAGTGAAATCAATTGCTCTTGGGAAAGAAACGTCTGATAATTAATTTCGTCAGTCGGGAATCAAGAATGACGAAATTGAGAATGACTATTCAATACTATATTTAATTCAACGAATATACAAAGGAGCAAACTCTGTTATCCAGATAGAAAACTAAACCAAAATTTATGAACAGTAATATTAAAAATAATGTACAAAGAATGAAACTAACACTATGTAGTAAACACTTGAAATTCTTGAATAGTAAATGAATACATGATTGATCCGGGAATGTGAAAATAGGGTGTTTTTTCGCACCGAAGTGAATTATCCACAAACGATGTTCAAGTGTTTATCATAGAAATATTGTTTCTTCGATTCAAAAATGACATCTGCAATATATTGCTTCGCACCGAAATCATAACTTCTCATTCTATCAGAGACATTCCGAAACCCTTTTGTCCAAATGCCCAGGACTGAACCTCGGAGGCAGGCCGCAAAGAATGGGGCTGTCGCAAAGGGCATAAAGGCCCATTCAGAATGCAAACATAAGCATAAGCATGGCGTTAACATAAAAGTTAGGACTACGTCTACAAGTGGACTCATTCACAATGCGTTCGCATAAGCATAACACGTAAGACGTTAACTTAAGAGCTTGCAAGCTTCAAGCTTCTGTGCTTATGCTTATGTCAGACATGAGCAATCACAGTTCGATAACTCAAAATCGAGTATCGAAGTCGATAGGCGAACTATTCGTGTGCTGCGTGGTTGTGTTTGTCGTATTTGCTTTGATATCTCGAAATCGATTCTCATATCCCACCGATAGTAAACTAGAATGCCTCATAGCCAATAGAAACTGTTATTTTGCCTATGTTTATGTTCAACATTGTGAATACGCCAACTCTTCGCTTATGTTAATGTCTATGTTTTATGTGTTATGCTCATGTTTGTGATTGCATTGTGAATGAGCCTTAAGAGGAAGGAAGAGGTTTCAGGGGGAGAAGAGAGGGGTGTCCAGATGCCTGGGCAGCCGGTGACGAGGAAAGGGCCGTCGGCGCCGGCAACGAGACGAGCCAGTGGGCGACTTAGCACGAGCTCAATTGTCCCTCCCGATGCCGACCCGCTCTTTGCACGCGAAACATTGCACACAAACGTACACTGCATAACGTGCACCACAATACGGTAGATTGGTATGTACACATGCGCGAGTACACCGTCCAGAGAAACTAGCTGGCAAATGTAACTACCTCTTGCACTCAACATTCAAAGCAGTGTATAGCCGTGTAGTTCCACAACCGGACACGTTGCACGCGCAAACTGTACAATGATTTTTTCTTGGTTATTGTAATTGTGAATTAGAACGTACTACGTAACTCATTCAGGTGATTGCAAGTGTAAAGCACGATTTCAGAAAAAAAAATTAAATTTTTAAAATTATTTTTGATTTTCTCCCATACGTCACATACAGTTATTGACTAAATAAATAAATAAAAATTGAAGGAGACTAACGCATACAGCAGTTTCTTCCATGTCTGTCAACAAGCAATAACGTATTACCAAGATAATTGTAACGTGTGCTAAATGTGCGATTTACAGCCTCTACTTTAGATGCCCATTCTTTGTCTCTGGTAATAATGGAAAATTATGTTATTAGACATACAATTTCGACACGTTTATTCATGTTTTACCATAAACGCTATCGAACGTTTATGGCTTACTGATTTGTACAGTAGATATTTTACCAAACTCTGCTGACAACTCTGGAGATATGACGTACCCACGTACATGTGACATCTGACATTTCCCCCCCACCCCACAGGCTACGCGCAAGGCAGAGCGGCGGGGAAGGCGTCCTCTATTCGATATTGGTTTCGCTGCGCCCTCCGCCGCGGGCTCAATGCGCCGTCCGTTTCTTTCCCGAGGCGGCGTCCATGTGTGCATAGAGCGGCCGCCTGCAAAAAGTGCGCGCGTGCTCGCAATAGCGAAGTGACGAGCGCTGACGCAGGGCCCCGCGACGCCTCCGGCCATCAACCTGGCCACTGCCCGGCCGCCAGCCGCACAAAAGGTCGCGCCGACGCCAGCGCGCGCTTCTCGGAGAAATCGTCCAATAAAATTCTTATCAACAAAAGTGACGAGCGCTGACGCAGGGCCCCGCGACGCCTCCGGCCATCTAACTGAGTTATTCTAAAGAAGAATCTTTCGTTTAAGATAAATTAAGATTTATTTTTGTTTTTATTTGTATATTCATAGTTCTTGATAACGTGTTCAACTGAGTTATTGAATGATTTAAGTTACCCTATGAGACCCCACCTCTTGGATGTGTCACTGCCTAGAAGCACCAAAACCTATTTCAATTTATGTTGAAATGTCTCGACAAAAAGTCATAAAAACATTTGTATGTGGTTCGTCAAATTAAGGTGCAAGTAATAGTTACTGATTCAGGAATGTCAACCCTGGTTCGGATCATTAAGCTATTGCAATATTTTGTGAATTTGATTTCTCTCAAATCTGAACAAATGTTAGTTCAAATTAATTATCGTACGAGTCACAAAAAAGTTAATTAAACGAAATTGTTCGTTGTAAATTACTAACTAATGTGTGCTCAGTTTAATAACAGATAACAAATATTCTTTTCAAAACCTAGAAAATATTCTTTAAACGAAATTCATTGTTTTCGACTTCATTTGCTAATAAGTTTTTTCAATTAAGTAGCCAATATATGCAATTCGCATTTTCCTTGATACGATTAGGAATGTAATTAGATGTTCACCATCTTAAATTCAAGACATTTGAACAAAGGAGGACGAATCACGAACGAGGACATGAAAGGGGAACAGAAATTCATTAATTTGTCATGCTACGCCCACTATTACACATTTTCCCTTTCTTCAGTGCCTTGTTTTTCTGTGCCATTTTAGTTAACAATGATTGTAAACAGAATTATTCTGCACATTAACTTTTTTTGATGTGAAATCGTAGTGTGAAACGTAGGTAGGATTCTTTATGATCATCTTCAGCAACGCCATTTACCAACTTGTCTAGTGTTCAGGGGACACGGAAGGGGAACTCTTTCGAATCGTAAACATATATTTGCATCGTGAGACGCACCTCTTGTGCACTGAAATTACAATCAACGCATTATTTGCTTTGTACGACCGGGGCTTTGTTAGCGTGCTTTGTTGGTCCAGTGACGTCACATATTAGACGCAGTTCACTTGGCTGTTCACTTGCCGTCTTCCCAGGCTCGGCTGAATGATTGACTGATGTTTCGGCGTAGATGCTACGGTCATTAGTCCGTTAGTGTAGTGAACGTTGTAATGCTTGGAGGTGCGAGTATTCTTTCCCGTTCGTTGCGAGGGAATTCTCCGGACAAGCCCCCGTCAGGTGCCCGACATCCTTGGTGAGGTAGTGCATGTAAATGTGTCTGTACGGGAAGACGATAGGAAAAAAGATGGAAAGATCGCGCGCGGTTCGGTAGGATACCCCTCCGGTATTTGAATGGTTAGTGATTAGAGGAGTCACGGAAAATCGCAGATTGGAGCAGGCAGCCCATGCAGTTCTCCTTCAAAAAGCGACTGAATTTAACCTAGCTACACCGCTAGGAGTCGAAAAGGGACTCGAACCTTACGACCTCCCGCGCAGAATATCTGCGAAGACGTTGGCAACGCTGACACTGAGGAAAACTCAGCAAGACACACGCACCAATCACACCTGCTTCCATGCAATTGCATTAAAACATACCACTCCTTTATTACCCTTCAAATGCAAATGAGTCGTCAAACTGCTCATATTTTCACACACTTATCTTCAGTATCAACCATCTAACGTTATAACTGACTTGCCGCGGATTGCCTCCATCTATACTCACATTATTAACCTGTTTCTAAAAAAATAAATTTTAAGTAGTAGACAGTTACTAGTATGGATTTCTGCAATATTGATCAAAGCACCAATTGTATTGGTAAGAATCGCAATTGCAGCAAACAGAACGAACAGTGCTCGGCGATGTTCGCAGTCCTTGACATCATCACCACTTTTTCCGCTTCCTTCGCTGCGCGATGTCTCCGCGAGAAGCGGGAGAAAGGAGCACCTGCAAGCAGCATCGGAGCTCCGCACGGAGAGAACCGGCAACAGATCGGACCATTGGGTTAACGGCTGCTGGCGATATTCGTTTAGTGATGCTCCAACGCCCCTGCCCTTTTGTCAAACCACTCTCAAGATGAAATGTTTTACAATCGAATGCCAGGGAAAAGAGAAACGTTTCCACTTTTAACGGCAAGGATCATGCATCTTCTGATTGCGCATGACTAACAATATTGTGTAATGTTGTTAGATGAGGTAAATGGTTGTTGAAGAGACTAATTTTCAACTCTCGCCGAAAGTTTGATATAATGAAGTACGTAGGGCTCCTCTAATAATAATTTTGTATCGAATAAGATGTAATTGTCAATGTTCGTGAGATTACCAAACTGAGAATCTCAGAATTGAATTTATCGATAAAATAACACAAAAACATTACTTAAAATTATATTTTACATTACGTTCTTTAAAGATGTTCCGCATTTAAGTTATCCAGCTGTGTCTAATATAATATTTTCTACGGTCAACTATGACGGTCAAATTTAGTTGCCAATAAAAAAAGAATTTTTGAAAATTGTACTTCTCCTATCATCCGTAAAATGCAACGAAATTAAGAGACTTGATGAATTGGTTGCTAGTTGTTAGATAAAACAGAAATCGATGTCTGGTCCCTGAAATCGTATTATTCCATGTAAAAAAATTTTTATACTTACAAATATTTTTCTTTGCAGAATATATGTACTTGGATAAAAATTAAAAATCAGGCAGGAAAGATGGTTGGTCATAAAGTTTTCATACGGTTCTGTTTTCGTTACATTTTTCGGCGAAATTTGTTCTGTTCTTTTTAAAATTACTCGCTTTCGTCCTATTCGTATGTACCAAAGACTTCTCCTTGCGTCTCTGCTCTTCTGTTTCTTTTAATCGTTGCTCTCGTGGAGCTCTCAATAAATGCATCACTCAGTCTGCTTTTGTTGTCGAGTGAGGATCACATCGCGTTTTCATCCGATTTTGCCGAGTCATGTTTTGAGAGCTGGTTTACTGTGTTCTAATGCTCTAATAGGCTCCTACGTCCATGAAGCGCAACAAAGTTCTGTGTCAGCTGTTCAAAAGGCGAAAATGCGATGAAAGGTTTAGTATAAATGTGTTTTGTAGGATGTCCGTTGTTAACTTATCTGTATTACCATATCGTCACTTTTAAATACCAAATTAATTGTGAATCCTCATGGATATTTTTTTTCCGTGAAACAAAAACAATCAACTATACTATCACTTACTTGCTCGCATTATTTGTATCTATTACGTGAGTAATAGTTAAACTATGTGGTGACTAAGACCCCATCATTGGTACTTGATTTGAAAAACGACTCCGGAGGTTTGGTGACGCGGGCACAGTGAGTGAAGGATATTAATTCATCTAATATTTCAGCATATCCAAATCCCATTGTATCACTGTTTGCTCTATTCGCATTCTGAACATTCAATAATCATTGCCATCACAGTCTCTGTGACAAGCACTACTAGGCGCACATGAACGCCATGCAGCGGTGCCACTGTTGACGCCGCCCCCGGTGCTTCATGTCGTGCGAGTTGCCGCCGCATCGTTCCAGTTGCAGCGGGGAGCGCAGCGACGGGGGCGGGGCGGGGGCGGAGCGGGGGCGGGGCCCAGGAAGCGCAGGCGGCGCCGGGGGCAACGCCCGGGCCAAACAAGCGGCGCAGCCATTACGTAAGCGCACCCGGCGCAAGCGGCCCCGACAGGGCCTCTCCGCGCCGCCTGCCTGCCTGCCCGCCTGCCCGCCTCTGCCTGCCTGCCTGCCTGCCTGGCTGCCTGCCTGCCTGCCTGCCCCCCGCCTGCCTCCTGCCTGCCCGCCCTCGCCTGCCTGCCTCTGCCTGCCCGCCCTGCCTGCCTGCCCTGCCTGCCCGCCCTGCCTGCCGCCTCTGCCTGCCTGCCTCTGGGCCCGCCCGCCCTGCCTCGCCCGCCCTGCCTCGCCCGCCCCGCCCGCCCGCCCCCTGCCTGCCTGCCCTGCGTGCGCCCGCTCGCCTGCCCTGCCTGCCTCTGCCTGCCTCTGCCTGCCCTCTGCCCGCCCTGCCTGCCCGCCTCCCGCCTGCCCGCCCCCCGCCCGCCCCGCCACCGCCTGCCCGCCTCGCCTGACCGCCCGCCTGCCTCGCCTGCCCCTGCCTGCCTCTGCCCGCCCCGCCTCGCCTCTGCCTGCCCTGCCTGCCCCCTGCCCGCCTCTGCCTGCCTGCCTCGCCCCGCCTCTGCCTGCCCTGCCTGCCCGCCTCCCGCCCGCCTGCCCCTGCCCGCCTGCCCCGCCCGCCGCCCCGCCTGCCCCGCCCGCCCGCCTGCCTGCCCGCCTGCCCCGCCTGCCCGCCCCGCCTGCCTGCCCCGCCTGCCCCCCCGCCTGCCCGCCCCGCCTGCGCCCGCCCCGCCTGCCCTGCCTCGCCCGCCCGCCTGCCTCGCCTCTGCCTGCCCGCCCTGCCTGCCTGCCCCAACCTGCCTGCCCCCGCCTGCCCTGCCCTGCCTGCCCTGCCGCCTGCCCGCCTGCCCTGCCTGCCTGCCCGCCTGCTGCCTCTGCCTGCCTGCCTCTGCCTGCCTGCCTGCCTGCCTGCCTGCCTGCCTGCCTGCCTCCTGCCTGCCTACCTGCCTGCCTGCTTGCTTGCCTGCGTGCGTGCGTGCGTGTGTGCTCGGGGGAACTCGACGACCCTGTTGCGACGCAACACCAAATCTCAAATGATAATGTCCGATAGCGATGAATAACAAACGCTGGGAATAATTCGGAGGTTGTGACGCGCGATGGATGTAGGACAAGTCGCGGAGAGACAAGTGTTCAGGACTCACAGCTTCCATTGGTCGCAAGGAGAGCCTGGAGGCCTAGGGTCTTTGTTTATTCGTACTCAAAGGTAGATGCAAACAATATCCCTTTTAATGAGATTATTAAACCCAAGTTTTATTTAAATGCGGTTGGTATAATACTATCTGCAACATTAAATGATTATTGCATTAATTGTTATTAACTATACAAAATAATTCTATACAAATAAATAATATTCTAATACAAAAAACGAATACAAAAAATGGTTGAAATAGATTGTATCTCTCCCTAAGCAATTTAACGCTGTATATTAGTAACCTTCACTTCCATAAACGTAGTAACTTCACTGTTCTGTGTTCCTCAAAAATCACTTCAAACTTACTTTCAAATTTCTCATCCTTCATTCTTGAGAACACGTGTTAAGAAATGATGTGACTCTGAAGTTCAAAGACGAACTAAGTTTATTCCATTTATTACGCATTTTCGCCGAAGATGTAAGAGCAAAGTAGGTTTATATCCACCAAAATCCAATTTTTATGAATTTGCTTCATAGGCCAAAACTCATCAGACGAGTCATCCTTCAAGTACGACGATTTGTTTATGATTAACTACACATGTTCTTTAACAGTATTGAAGTAAATCATTTTAGTATTGTTTAATTGGTTCTTAAAACATGTAGGTAGTTGATTCTAAATTAAGTCTTAGACATTTATTAGTTTCATCTATTTGAATGTTGCTAATTTTCACGCTAAGAATGATTTATTTGGTCAGAATACTACAATCACTCTCGAGCAGTTACGTGGGATTGTGGATGTTCTTAACGGCAGAGTATTATATATCAAATACCATTCAACTATGCGGATGGACAGCAATTTTGCTTCCTAATTGGTATTTTTAGGGATTGTCGTCTTTGTAGTACCTAACCAAGGTTTCCAGATTCTTGAATTTTAAAATCAATATCCATTTTTATTACAAATGTAACATGCCTTTTTTGAAATTAAAAAATAATCGAGGAATTATACATGTATGTTCCATATGTAGAGTGTTCTAGTATCGAATACTCAATTTCAAAAAAAGTAGAAATTGCTAGTTTGAAACTAGCCTCATAAACAAGAAGTATACATTGTATAATCGCAATTAGGCAGAAAATAAACGATTAAATGTTAGTGGAGATGTGCATTGATTTTCCAATCGCAACAGAAGTATCTTTCTTATGACATCTTCCTAGAAATCTAGCTTTCTTTCATAAATTCTACATGAAAGAATTTTGAAAAGAGAATTATAAAGCATACTAAATAAATGTAAAGAAATAACGGGTTTGTATACCCACTCACAGAATATGGGCGATGCCCTGTGGCCAAATCTGGCTTTTCCACAGCTTGACAACCATCGCTGGACACTCTGACTCAATCCTGGCGTCGAGGCGTATCCGCTCTTATCATTGGCTTTTGCTCCAAGTTTCAGACACGTCCCCTTCCTCCTCGAAGATTTTCCTCCAGTTATCTCAAAGGCGGAGCAATTTCTGAGGTCAGTGACGCTGCCTCGCTAACGTGAGCAGGGGTAACAGGAGAGGGAGGTGAGGAAGTAAGAGGAGGTAACAGGAGAGGGTACAGAAACGAAACGGATTGTGGCGCGGGCGCGAGGATCACTCCGCCAATTGCACTGACGTTGGCTTCCTGAACCCGTGGACGCTGACGAACCAAGGGCAGCGGGTCACGGGATGGGTCTGTGACATTTTTATCGAGTTCTTTACCATGAAAATTAACTCTAATTTATGGTATCTAATATTGTGAGAAATTTGTGGAGATTAAATTAATAGTATTGAAAGTTTTGTTTCTTACAAACTATTTTAAAATGCTAATGGTTCTAAAGCAAGGAACACTAATTATTACATAATCATTTTCGAAAAAACAATATAATACATTTACATAATATAGACACCCTTTATCAAGCAAATTGAAATTCATGTTCACGTATTTAAAAACTTGTATTTTGACAGTATTACGCCTTATTAAGGAAATGCAAGCAATACACAATTTTATTACGCATTATGAAATGTAATCGCCATTTTTTCTATATGAGCAGGTGTATGCAAACAGTGATTTCGTTAATCAATTAAAAATCACTCCCGGTGTCCCAAATAGATTATCATTGCAAAATTGGCTATTGTTAATATTGTTTAGACTATTTGTAAAATTGATGCAATTTTATAGTGATAATCGGGAAAAGGAACTAGGGAACCTCTCATTGGGAAATTTTTCGAAAATATATTTGTCTTTTTCTTCATATTTTTTTCAAATTTTTACTTTTTTTCTGTTACACTGCTGAGAAGATTATATCTACCCCTTCCCAGTGATATTTTTATTTATTTATTTATTTATTTAAGGTAATATACAGGCAAAGTACAAATCTGATATGAATGGGCGCAACATAATTAATTATTTTCAACATATCACATTGCATATATTAATAGCAAAATTGTAATAATTGATATCTTTAATAAATAGCTAATAATATAAAACAGCAAATTTTAATTCTTTTAATTTGGGGAAATCTACACTGAAGTTAAATATTTTCAATATTTTTGAAAAACCCACGAGAAAAAAATAATAAATTTGAAAACCTTAAAATGTTACGAATAAAATGTAAGTTTCTTAAAACGAGCTGTTAAGAAAGAAACAAAACTTGTTTGAATAAATTTCAAGAGTTTAATATTTAGTTAAAATTTCAATTCCGGACAATTTTCCAAATTTAAAAATATTTAAGGAACACAGTGTTTGAATCGTATTATCTTTCCAATTTATGTTAGGTTTTGTATGACCCAGAAACAGTTTCTGGAGGTTTAGTTGATTCAAGAAGATCTCCCGCAACAAACATCCGGAAACCTTGACACGGTTATCGATATTGAAGTAAGAAACTGTTTTTATTCACAGGAAACACACCGTCCTTGTTTCTAATGATTAATTGTGAAATAATTTTAGCTATTGTAAGATATAGGGCATGACAAATAATTTGTGCTCATAAGATCCCAATACTTGAATGCATATCGAACCTGAAAATACATTTGGTTTTAGATCAACAGGAAAACACAAGAGATTCAATGAGATCACAAGTTCTCAAATCTGAAAACTAAACTACAGTCTTTATTATTTTCAGAAATGAAACTTCATACCTTTTTAATATAAAAGAACTGTGATTGTGCTCAAATATCTTTTCAATACATAGTGAAATTATTCGCAAATTTTCTGAAAATTTGTATAAAAGTCAGTTAAAATATTTTTATTAATTACAAGATTAAAGAGGAAAACAGTAAAAATGACAAATTTTTAAAATGAAATAAATGACTAAGACAGTGTTACACCAAAACGCAAAATTAGTTATAAAAGGCATGTTAAAAATCATCCTTCACGCATATTAGATTTAAAAACCATAGCTAAGAAAGTTTAAAGAGTTCCAGGAGGAAGCCAGCATCTCCTCTATAGCCCAAGCTTCCCCTTTCTTCGGTTTTTTCATTATCGCAGTGCACAGGAGCATGCTTTACAGTAAGGTCTGTTCATTTCTGGGGATAGGGGTGGTAATCACGAGATGCCTGCGAGAAGTGGCGGGCCGACCCGAAGGTGAATAACAATTCTTGCCTCGGCTGGGACACGGGACGCCCACGACAAGGGTCTTATGATCCTGTGAGTTTGAAAAGTGTTCTGCCACTCTGTTTGCACTCAAAATGCAACGTTGATAAAATTTTGGAGTAAGAGTAGATATTACCATAAATATGTCTTTCTGGCTTCCGAGGCCAACTTTACTACTCAGTCAGAGGTTTCATTTCCACTTATCCCCACGTGCCGGGGACACAGGAAAACGTAATCAAAATGATGGAGAATTGCGAATCTTCGATGTATTTGATGTTGGATATAGGATGTCAGAGGTTTATAGGAGAGAAAGGGGAAATGACGACAAGGCCGTAGCTTCCTGGTTAAAGGGGCCGGGTTCCGCCTCGACATAGATGTGTCGTGATGTCCTTACGTATTCTCCCTACAGAAAACCCCAAACATAAAAAAATCACAGTGGTCGTTATATGACCTAGTAGTTAAAAAGAGACATTAAAAATATATACAAAAAACAACAACTTCCAATTGTCAAAGAAAATTTCACATATTTGAATTCTGAATTTCAATAATCGTTGCCAATAAAACCTAAGGATTTTATTTCCTGGGCAAAATAGTATTATAAAACGGAAATTTATTTAATCAAAATGAAATTTTTCATATATGGTCAGCTAATCTGATTATTATTTATAACTTAATATTCATCTCTCTCAGAGATTTCTACAATATTGCAATGATATTCAAGCCAATACATATTTTATTCACACTTTTCTATTTCGTTGGTAAATAAACATATTTATTAAACTGAGTACCACTGAATTTAATAATGTTCTTTCATTACAATATTTCATAGTTTTTTGCTGAGGAACAGTGACGGAAAATAATTGCTAATATTGAGTTAAGACTTCATTAAATATTTTACTTTATTTTACATTCTCGAATGCGCAGCACACTACAGAAACAATGATATCAAGTAAAATGGTATTTGGGGGTTTTAAAGGGAAAAATCGGCTTTGAAATCACGAACTAAAAATATTTCCAAAAAGACTCTAAAAACATGTATTTACTTAGACCGTTGTAGGAAAAGGCCCTGCAGTACGCATGGAAACCGAAAAAAATTAAAACATTACTGACTTCTAAATCAATGTATTTTTTTTCAAAATTGATATTAAAACTAGAAGTTCATTGGGATTCTGAATCCAATGAGAATCCAATATTTCTGGGGGGTATGTTACATTATGCTCATATTGCATTATTGAAACTTTCTAAAAAACGAACTCTTTCTTTTTACTTTACACTCTTCATTCGAATACACTATACCGTTATTACAAATACTGTAGTAAATGTAACCTTTGATTAATATCTCGGGGATTTTTCAACGTTTCAATTACTAATCTTTTTCCCAAATTTCTCATGAACTTTACTTTTTCTTCTCGGTATAACTAATTTAAAAATGAAGTTATAAAATTGTATAAATGTTTTCCAAATTTAGAAAATTGCTTGCAGTGAAAGCATAAAATTTTCCCGTGAACGCATAATCTAAATTTCTCATATATTGACAATTGCACTTTTTCAAGGATAGAGAAAGTTACGTAATGCTACGCGAAAAACGGCGAATTGTCTGCAGAAAAACGCATATTACACGGGCCTTGTGAGAAAAATGGATAAATCCACTTGCTAAATTTAGAAAAAAATCCTCCAAATCGTGGTAGCCAGAATCCATGTTTTGGGGGTGGTTGATAGCGAAAATCGACTGACGGAAAAATGTCTGTCCGTCCGTCCCTGAACAACCCCAGCGGCTAAACCGTTCAGCCGATTTTCACCAAAATTGATACTCAATCGATCTGGCTGATGTCGTAGCGCCTTTGAATTGAAACCGATATTCAATTAGGGGAAGGTACTTACATGGCTCCCTGGGACGTATTTCAAGTGTTCAAACAAATGGCTCCATAATTTTTATTACATTTATGGTTGGATAGTGGAAGGCATTTAAGAGAATATTGCAGGTCTCATGTCGTTAAAAACTGTTTTTTCGTAAGTATTCCTACAAGAAAATATTGAAATTTGAGATTTTTCCCTTGATGAAACTTTTCCAAAGATAAGATTTTAAAAAGATTGTGCAATTTTTCGAAACTTTTAGTATTTTCAGCATAAGTTTCGTGAAAATACGGGTGAGAAAGTACGCGCTGTTTTAGCATCACTAGTATTTTAAAACTGTCCTACTTCTAGACATTAGCTCTTCTCGAATAATTGCAAGCCCCTTTCCAGTTTTATTATGACAATGTGGTACTGAAGTCATGAGGAAAAGTAAAAATATTGTACTTTCTTTCTATAGAGAAAAGTTCGCATTCTATTAAAATATAATTATATTATATTAATATATTTAATATTCCCTATATTATACATTTTTATATTATATTATATATCACAGTATATTTAAACTTAAAAAGGTTTGGGACCTCTGAAAACGAAAATATATTGAAACGATTATGTTCTATTTAGATAGGTTTTATTATGTTTAACTACTTTTCTAAGTGGCAACGGGAAACAGAAACCGCTTTAGCCGAATGGTTAACGTCATAGGTACGCTGTCAGCTTGCTAACGTTGTGAGTCTGAATCCAGAAGATAATTTTTTTCTTCTGTTATGGTGTGATTTCAGTAGTAATATGTCCAATATTTTGTAATTAATATTAATTTTTGAAAAGACTTAGCGGCCGTAAAAAGGGCCAGTTTTGTCGTCCATCAGTACGACGACCAGAAACCTCCGTTCTGTACTATCTGACCGAGGCGCTGGTCGTCCTTTTTTTCGAGGAACTCTATATTTTTTTGAAAATGGAAAAAGTTAATTTTTTCAAACTCACAAAATTGAAAATAGAGATCTTACTTGTTGAAAACTCTTTTCCCAATTCATGTAATAGTATAATATTGCGGAGCAGTGACATTAGAGAAGAAAGTATGTGCTGTTGTAGTACAACTACTTCGTTGTTTACATTATAAGCATTATAATTTCTTTAAGAAGCAATCAATCAACTATTTGCAGATAATTAAAATATTGTTAGCATTATATCATTCAAGTTTAGGTTAAAGTTTTCATGAATAACGAAATGCAAATTTGTCCGGAAATTCTTTAGTTGTGAATTGGTTTTAAAATCAATAGTTATTTCCTTTAATACTACGCGGTTCTGCATTTCAGACTGGTGTTTCACGACGAGTTACAGTTCAGTCTTATCGCGTAATGTGGAGATCACCTGAAGATAGGGGAGGGGGCAAGATAGCAGTTGCAGGATAGAAGCTATCCGCGAGCCCTACACAAAAGACATTGAATCGAAATATTTCTAACTAGAATCAACTATAGAATAGTATCGCGTTGATGATTCCACATTCTTATCAAGAATGTGAGTTTGCTGTAACGAAGTAAATGTTGTACATCATAAGAACAATAAATTTCAAGATAGAATTATTCTACAACACCTCATCGGTGCTGTAAGGTACCTCTGTGATAGCTCCGTGGATTACACGCGTAGTAGATAGAGGAATGGACGCCAGATCAAATCCTGGCGAATATGTATTTTTTTTTTTACCTGATGCCTAGAACACATTAATCACTATCATCACGAGAGAGAATTCCAAAATTTTTGCAAAGAGGAACAAACTTGTTTTTGTAAACGATAAGGGATTATATTAAGATTGTGTTGGTATCTTGTATTCCAAGCAATGTGACGAAACGAAATTTAAGAGATAGCTCAAAATTTTAACAGTGTCTCGATTGCAATATCATTATCATATTTTTATGTAATCGTTAGAAATAATATGAAAAAGTCTGTACCAGTTGTATAATCACTAGTAATTTAATATTTAACAGTTCTAGAGATAATCAGAATCCTTAACAAGTCTGTGGGTTTATTAAAAAATTTTGCAATAAAGGTAATTTTTCGTTCTTTTATTAATTGAGAAAGGAATATGTCTTTTTACACGTTTAACAAATTTCCTTAGAAACTATTACGAACTCATTAAAATTACCATTTTGTGTTTGTCCCTTTGTGATAAATGCTAACAGAACGCACCCCTTAATTGTTTGTAATAATTGATAATTTTATTTCTTTATGGTCTTCTAAAATTTTTAATGTAAGTCTTCGGTAGGTGGAGCCACATTTCAAAATGTATGAACTCCAAAACATAATAAAGTACGATTTGACGTGGTCATGTGAAAGAAATCAATATTGTTTTTATTATCATCTCCATTTTTAAATAAAGAATGTTTTGATACGGCTTATCTTTAGTGGGGTAGACTGAGACTAATGGCGAGCATTCAATCAGCCCCAATTTTCACAAAGATAATAAGGAATTTTAATTATTTAGTTATATCCAATGATTATTCGCCATGCTTTTTAGGTGATCCAATGCACAAATCACCTGTCATTTAGTCTCAATATAGGAAAAACAAGGAGGTGCACTTGATCTCAAATGTCGGGGATAAAGTCGTTCTTTTAAATCTAAATATTAAATTTATTAAAAAAATTCATAAATATGATAACGGAGAGATAAATAAATATATTATCATGTATTTTTAAAAAACATCAGTTCTCTAATATTGCATTTTCCAGAAATTGTACTGCTTGAGAACGAATATGTTTAGAGAATATGATTTTATTACGTCTTAAATGTTCCCCTCAGAGAAAATGGAGAAATTAAGAACAAATATTTCGTATTCGTAGATACATTAAGGCTTGCAGATTACGGGAAAGACCAATAACTCTCTCTGTAGCTGAAATCGTTTGACACCGGGTTTTAAATCGAGGTATTGAGGATCGAGTTCTCGCGATGCCTTTTTTCTTCTGTTCCGCTTTCTGTTTTACCTAAGTCTGAGAATTAAAAGATAAGAATGTTTAGCGGAAAATACTTGTATTTATTTATTGCTTATAAGATCTTTGTGAACTTTTACTATAATGTGTAATTAGTTTGATCCTCGCTTTATTACAAATATTTATACAAATGTGTATTTATATATATTTAGTTAGTAAGAATTTAACCTAACCCTCGCTTGGAATTAAGATAGTGAACGTTTTGACATACATTTTGCATTCACTTCCAAAAAAGTTTGTCACAACTCTTTCACTTTTTATGGGAAATGAAATATGAGGGAAATGTTTATCCCGTTCGTTAGTGATATCCATATTGTGACCTGATAACCGTATTAATTGAGTACTAAAGATGTAATTCCCTTCGGACAGGAATAAAACCCCGCATCGTTCGATTTACGACCAGTTGCTCTGACCACTGAGCTCCGGAAAAATGCGTTTTAAGTTGTTTTTGGGCTCGTGTATTCCCACGCATTTGATATTTGTCACCGCTGTCATCATTTACGTAAGTCAATATGAGGGAAGGTTTGAACCTTTAGTAATTGATATCAAGTTAGATTTTACACAACGTCGTGCCAGATTGTGACAAATTACTCTTTTTTTTTCTTGATTAGATAAATACATTCATATTTTGCAATATGAATCATTTATGTAAAAAATAAACTCACCTTGAAATGACAATCAGTAATGCAGAAAGTTCTCAGTACTGTTTTTTGTATCTCACCTTTTGGAACTGCTGTAACACGTTGGATGGATTTTGAACCCATGATAATTCGTTATCTCAGCACAAAACAAAATTTTGTACTTCTGTTTTACTTTCTCGTATACGCACGAATATACGTAGTATAAGTAGTATATTCGTATGTGACGTATATACGTAGTATATTCGTGCGTATACGTAAAACAGAAAGTTAGTAATACAGCGGAAAATCGATTTCGCGATTAAACGGTAATACACTTTTTGGAGTTGAGAAAGTGGTTTTATCCAAACCGTCCGTCCATCCGTTTTAGATCACTACTAGCGCCTAAACCACGAGACCCTTTTCCAAATTGAAGAAACCCTGTTTTTCTGGCTGTAGTTAAAGCTAAATTTTGAAAATCTTGAAATTTGGGGTATTTTACATGAAGCCTTTCGACATTTTCAAAATTTTCTCAAAACGGCTCCTAATTTTCTGGTAAGAATAGAGTAAAATACACTTAGAAGGATGAATAGTTCCAATTTTCATGGTTAACTTGAATTTTCGAAAATTTTAAAAGTTTGAAACATTTTGGGGTCTTCCTACAACTACAAAATTGAAAACAGATTTGTCTTTCAAATGAAATTTGTTGTCCATAATTGTTCTTGTAAAATCATTTAGGCTTTCTTGAAATGAAAGCATTTTTCGTGCAAAAGTGCAAGCAATATTTACAATTTTAAAGAATGGTTTGAAATGCAAAAAGCAATGAAACCGTTTTTCTTTTCTTACTATTAAAACGTTTCCCAAAAACCCAATTTTGCGAAATCGTACTTTTACTGTTTTTCGTTGCAACATTCCTGTTTTAGCTAGAAAAATCAACAAGTATCACTCGTCAACACATCCTAATATGTAAAACATTGTATAAGTGACTGCGGAGTGACGTCTAGTTCAGGTGCTTGTTTGAAGAACTGAAGACCTGAGTTCACGTCCTGGCCTGTTCATGCAACTTTATTTTGACTATGTGAGATTTAATTAATACTTTTCCTTTTCAAAATTTTAAAGGTTTATTTACGGTTGTCGTTTGAGAGTTTTCAAAAAAGAATGAAGTGGTAATAGTGTAACATTTGTTATATATTAAGAAAACTTTACTAATAACACGAGAAAATAAGAGTTTATTTTTTTATAAATGTGAGTAGATGAACAAAAAAATAATAACTGCGTAATGATAGGTGATTTTCTGAAGTCAATAAATGTTTCTTAGATTATAGTATTTACTTGCAGCAATTGGGTTCTGAAAAGTCGGGCCGTGTCGAAACTTCGTCCAAACCCAACGTTATCACGTCTAATAATCTCACCTTGGCAGAGGCGATATGGTTGAGCGTCAGGTTTGGGGCCCAAGCGCCTCTAGAAAAATTACATAGTACTGAACTGAAACATTCTTAAGTAGAATTAACATTTTATAGTGCCAAGTAGATTTCTTTGCTTATTGTTCTAGAGGTAATTTATTTAATATTTTAAATTGAGAAGTGTGAAAGCAATGAGTTTGAAGACAAAATTTGTAAGATCTTAATTGAGTAAGTTCAGGAAATGCTTTGACGTCGTGCAAAGGGAATCGCTTAGGTGCGTGGCTTCCAATAGAGGAACGCGTTCAAACCGACGATATCGGTTTTTTTCTTGACGAGCAATGAAATAAATCCTAATAACGATGTCGAGAATGTTCTAAACATTCTTTCTTTGCAAGAAGATACTGTTACAAAACTGGGAAAAAATTTGATGTACTTTGATTACTGGTCGTTTACCAGATCATTCACTACTCCATATTTTCCGTTCATAGGCGTTTTTGGTTTTACATTGACTGTTCGTCTTCCAATCCCAATACGAGTATTACGTGCTTTGTAATTAACTTTATCTATTTTTGTCTCACTGTTCTTTTGTCGAATTTTCTTGCTGACATTTCTTCTTTGCTTTTAAAACTTAAGAAATGCTTACACTTCGCCACTACCAAAATATGAAGAACTAGAGGTGCTACAGAATGGGACAGACTTTCTCAGCAAATGTTTATAATTTCCTTGTGTGGACTGGTTTAAGGTTCTTGCAGCTCACATAAGGTTCCTTGCTGTTCTCCAGCTGACATCTATCGCCGCACAAAATACATTTTTACAATTTTTTCAACTTTTCGGTTCAAAATAGCTCTTTTTTACAGGAATCTATTGAGTTTTGAAAACTTCCAAAGCCCTTTAAACACTTCTACCACAAGTTAAATCTATACAAACCCATTCAAATGCTCATATTAACAGCCCGAGAGGTATTTCAAAAATACATTTGTGTAATTTTAAAAACAATAGAATAGAGCAATATCTTGTTTATGTCATCGGATAGGCTGCATTTGGCATTACTCCCAAACCCAAAAAATTTAAAGAAAAATTTGGATTTTTTTTGAGAAAATCTTGTTTATGTACATTTTAAAATTGCAAATATTGCAGCATATTGGGGAAATCAACTAAAACTTTTAAAAATTGCATGACCTTATTAAAAGATCTAATTATAAGCAAATACATTTCATTTGAAGCAAAAATTTATCTTTAGTTTTGTAGTTGTATAAGACGCCGCAAAATATTTTAAATTTTAGCGATTTTTCAAAATTGATTTAATGTGAAAATTGGACATATTCTACCTTATTAGCGTATTTTACTATAGAGTAAAAGTACTTACAAGAAATTTACAGAAAAATTTGGAGCCGTTTTTGAAAAATTTAAAATGTCCGGAAGGCTACAAATAGTCCTTTTAAAAAATTTAAAGAATGTTTTTTAAAATCGTATAGCTTCAGCCGAAGAAAAAGACAGGGTTTCTTTAATTTGAAAAAATCGTATGCATGGTTTAGGCGCTAGAGTTGTATCAGACGGGCAGACGGACGTTTTGCTTCCAATTGTTTTTTTTTTCATCACGGATCAACAAAACTGGGAAATTTTGGCTACAACCCCGGGGTTTGAGGTCTTTTTTTTCTTAATTTAGTAATTTTTTTTTCGTTTTTTCGTCACCAGAGCGCTGCAATGATTTTTCGCAGAAAATGCGTTTTTTCGGCAGATTATATAATATTCTCTATACTACGATATTACTCTATATACGTAGTATACGAGAATGTAATATGTGAAGTGTTTGTTAACATGCGTCACGCAGATAAATTTTAAGGAATAAGTTAGTGATGAAGTCGAAAAATAATTTTGGTTTTTAAAACCATGTATTTATATAATAAATATTGATTATTAGTTGAAGTAAATATGTTTATCATGCCCATTTGATAAATTCTGAAAGGCTACATTGTTTTGAATGATACTGATTAATAAACAAGTCCATTATTAAATATTTTTTCAATCATTCATTCAAGAGTATGCTACAACTATTTTACTAAACCATCCCAACCGGATCCAAAATAAAAGACTCAGGGGCACGTGCCCTCTCTTCATCCTAGAAAATATTTTATTTTCTCACAATGAACCAGGGAAACTAGTAATGAAGATGAAGATGAAGATCTTTTATTTATATAATATTATTTCATCAGAAACAGCTTTTACCCTTAACTTTACGTTGAAATACTTGTTACATTATTTTAGGAGACACCAATGTTATGCAAGACTGGTAAAACAAAAAGTTGAAAGGTTTGATTAGTGCATAATCCAAATAACTAAAATATTGGTGGATATCGTTAAGACTTCGAGAACGGCTGCAAAACCTTTGAATTCATACATAAGCGATTTCCCGCTTTTGGAGTCAGCGTATCACTTGAAAATAGGTAGAGAAATATTTTTTTGTATCTGTAACATTTAATCCAGAAATTAATAAAACATAAAAAAAGGAGGCTCAAAATAAATAATGTAAAGTCAAGACACATGGTTGTAGGGGAAAACTCGATATGATCTAGAAAGAAAAAGGTATATTTCCCGTAGGAAAGGAATTTAAATATATCGGAGTTATTATTAGAGCAGGGGATCTAATAATATTGACTTTATTAAAAAAAGCATGGAAGGCCAATTATTAGTAGACTTCATAATATTTTATAAAACAAACATTTTCGAAAGAAAACTAAGAGACAATATACAAGACAATGGTGGGGAGCTGTGTTACGTATGAATCGGAAATTAGAATTAAAAAAGATGCAAAAACTCGGTTAACTGCCATGAAAATGAATTTTGGAGACGATGTTGCAGCATACTGTTTGATAGAATACTAAACGAAGAGATTAGACAGATAATAAATTGAGAGGCAAGTGATTGAAAAAGAAATCCAAACAACTCCATTGGTATGCTGCAGAAATGCTGACAGAATATCAAAATTATATTTGAGTGAATCCTTTCGAAAGAAGAAAACGAGGAAGGCCAAGGAAATCTTAAATTCGTCATCGATTTGACAATGAAGGGCAGAAGAATAGAGGAAGATGCTTTACGGAATAAAAACATTGGTGAGAATTGCGAAAACGGTCATTAGAACTGTAAAATACTGCTTTAAAAATTAATAAAATTACCTTTAAAACCCCAAGTGGAAGATACTGATGAAGAAGCCTTATTATTATGTGCTGGCACAGAGGGCAAGATCTGTTAAGATCTTGCCGGAATACCAAACCAAAAGCAAAGTAACGTTCTTATTTGAAAAGATTAAATGAAACAAAGAAAATTTTATTATTTTCTAGAGTTGAGTCCTTTAGATAACAAATATCGATATTACTCTATTTGAATTTATGATATTTGTAAACTTTGTCCATTTATCGGCATGATGCTTTTTCATTGAGAACAACTATCTTCCGAATTGACAGGTCGAAAAGTAAATATTGATTTAGGTAAAAAAGATGATTGAATTATGCTTTTGAAAAAAATTTACGGGGGTGAAGTAAAAGAGAAAATTATCACAAATAGTAAATTCACATTTCTTGTATGTTGCACCAATGAGTAATGTCAATTCCACAATTAAAATCTTTTGATCCACCAATAACATATGTGGGTCTCTTTAATCTGAAATCTTTCTTTAGCGGCGATAACATAATTCACCGGAAAGTGTTCGGCAGTTTATCGACGAATGACAGAAACTGTAATTACAATAGCCAGTAGGACTTCTGATGCAGTATTCCAAAGGCAGAGTTTTTTAAAACTCCAGACATTTTTTCATCATTTTCCCCATGGTATGCAAATGTATCTCGTTAATGTTGAAATATCTAGTATCACTTTCGAATCCTAAGACTTAAGTAAAAGGAACGCAATGGGACTCTGAAGATTTGGTTACGAACCCAACAGCGATAGACAGATTTCTCCTTCTTCCTGACCCTAGATTAAAGTGGTCGCCGAAGTGTGCGACCAAATGCCAATGAATTATAAATTTGAGGTTATTTCGTTATTATTTAGATTTTTTTGTAAAATCGTCTCTGCGTAGATATACTATATAGAACACAAACTATGAATCAATGGGCAGTAATTTTAAAACGTTACATTGTAATATAGTATAATGCGTTTCAACAAAAAATAAATATTGTAGTTATAGTTTTAAAATTCAACCTAATTCATATTATAGTACTTTTTAATTAAATTACTTTTTTAAATATTTATAACTTAAATGAAATTTTTCCCAAATAAAAAATTAATTGTTTATTTTGTTTAAATATTTATTAACAATTCATTAAAATTATAAATATGCGTCAATATTACTGAAGATGCGTTAGTGAACACATATCCAATAAATTGGCAATTTTGTATGAAATGTAAAAATGTATGAAAATAGAGAAAATTTTATTTTGCAACAATATTTTACAGAAGAGGATCCTTTTTTCATTTTCTAACGATTATCGTGACAAGATTTCGAAGTTTGACAAAATTTTGAAACATTATTAACAATTCAATTTTGAAATAATTTATGACAGGAGAATTCTAGTGATTCTTAATGGATTAGCAAAACAGTGTTGCATAGGTCTGCTTATCTAGAAGAAGTGGGTAACATTCCGATGACGTGTAAAACTTTGTGTGCATTGCTGTCTCTCGAAAATAAAATTATCGTAATTAAAATATACTTTGCTATAATAATATAAATATATTAATTTCATTGGGAAATCATACATAAATTACATGTAAGTAATATATTGATATGAGTGTGTGTGTGTGTGTGTGTTTCCTCCAATGTTCACGCAAGACAAAAACTGGTGTTTCACCTTTCAAAATATTAAAATGTATATAAGAGTCATATGTCGGTTTTGATTCTCACGCAAAAATCCTCAAAGACTAGGTATCACATATGATTTTTAATATTTGGGTAAAGAACTCCATGTAAAATGCAATCACCCTAACGTTAGATCGAAGAGGTACTTTAAATTTTGATCCCCAAAACAAAAGATCAAAAATCATTCATTTGCTTACAGCTGCACTTACCAATCATAATGTCTGCGTAGAAAACTCATTGTGACTAAATGAACTTTAAATACTTCAAGTTTATTTAGTATTTTACATATCAAAACTATTTAATTACAATATTAATATCCGTGACCATATAGTATTTTTTAATTGGGTCATCTGAGAAATTGATGATGAAGTATTTACAACTGAAAGCTGCTATCTCGGGGACGGTTTGTGAAACTTACTTTTAAAACGTATTTCTTTATTTAATTTTTCTAATAAAATAACTAGGTTAGATAATGCATACAATGCAAATTATTTGCATTTTATATTAATATTACAATAATAAACGACGAAATGTAGACATGGAGCTTAATAGTCGTTGTCCAATGTTATGTTTTGCAAAATATTTTATAACAGTTTTAAAATATGTTTTTTCTGGGGAAATTGCATGCCTTTTTTTTTTTAATTAAATGTATATACAAAAAATTTTTTTAAAACTGTTGGGTTGTTTTAATATTTTTATTCAAATATTTACTATAATATAACTCCCCCCTCACCGCCATTTTGTTAATGTTCAAGATGAATAGTCCCGCCTCCTGAAATGAAGCCAAAACGGATTGGTCAGCCTGATTCCCGCAGGGCGGGCAGGGTCGAAACTCGGGAAAGTTCGGCCCAGGACATTCGCCCATTTTTGCAAGCGAGGGTACACGATCCAAATGCATTTCCATTCCTACGCAAAGCAACCTTCCCACTGTTCCCATAAAAGTGGTGCTACAACAAAGGAACTTTGGGCCCGAAAGTCGAATGTCGGGGATAGAAGCGACACTAGAGATGCACAAACGTGGTGGCCCGGCTATCGGGTGACGGGAAGTTACGAGTTGCCATCAGACAAGCCCCCCGCCCACTTGTTGCGTCGAGGGAGGGTCGGGGTGGGGGGAGAGGGGGGCGATCGCAGCGCCCTTTTTTTGCGCGCGAGGGCCCGCGCCGCCGTGTGCAAATGCGGCGCGACGCGGCGGGCGGGGCGGGCGAGGAGGGGGGGAAGGCGGACGGGCGGGTGGGGCGGTGGGGCGGTAAGGGTCGGGGGAGTCGGGGCGGGCGGGAGGAGCGTGGCGGACGGCGAAGCGGGTGAGGGGGGGCGGGCGGGGAGGAGGGGCGGCGGGCGGGGCGAGGCGGGTGTCCGCGACGGAGGCAGCCCCCGCGCCACTGCACAGAGGAGGAGCACATTGGCACAACTTTGAATAAATGCAATAAGATTATAATCATAACAACTTGCCAAAAACACTGAAGTATAAGATATCACGTTATTGAAAACACACAATATTTTGCACAAATTACCGTAGACGTATCCCCAGTAACTATTATAAATCAGCATTTGGTCGCAATCTGGCTACTGTTTATTTTAATCAACACCTACCTATTTTGCTTGTTTTAAGGGTATTAATATTATTATTATTATTAATAAAATAATAATAATAATAATAATAATAATAATAATAAATGGAGTGGTGATAATGCTGCATAAGAAACTATTTCCAGTACTTCAAAAAATTTCTTTTCTTAAATATGAGTATTTGCATAAATACCAGGATTGTCAGTATACTTTTTACTATTCCTTATTACCTCTTAGAGTATTAAGGGAACGTCCAAACTGGTCTCAAAAAGTGTGGCAGGAGTTGGGAAGGGAGCCCTGCAGTTATTGTTGAGGTTTGCTGGCCTATAAGTCAGGAGGATTGAAGATTGAAAGCAAAACATAAGGCGTTAAATTGAGACGAGTACGAGCGGATATTCTTTAAAAGTCTCTCCCTTTTAGTGGTGCAGAGCAAATCAGAAGTCACAGTCACAGGAAGAGAGTTTTTTAGGAGTTTTATCCAGCCGACAGCCGGTACCTTCCGTCCTGATGGGACGCTAATCGACCTGACATTAGACACCAAGGCACTTGCGGATTCCTATGATCTTCGGTCAGCAGAACGCGAGGTTCTCGCGACAACACATGAGAGACCAATGCCCAAGGCAGGAGTCGAACCCGCGACCCTTCGGACCGAAGCCGTTGAGCCGATAGTGCACATCGCCACCACGGTCATCTAGGTTGCCACGAATAAAATGTTCCGGTGTTTTAAAATGCAATATTCATCTATATTACCCGGTAGTAGAACATCTATCTACCAGGTAGTAGAATCATGCTCTCCGAAACAACAAAAACTTAAACAAACCAGCAAAAGACCGACTCTCTCAAATAGAAGCATTACAGACCGCGTAAAGAAAAAATGGCTGGAGCGGATATGCCCGCAGCCCGGCACATGTGGTTCCACATGGCGAGCGCACGAACAGGCGCCGGCCGCAAGAAAAAGGGAAAAGTCTCGCAGCGCACTGCCTGGAAAGGGCTCACGCGAAGCCCCGGGAGGGGGCGAACCGAATCGCGGCCACGCGAGCGGGTGGCGACGGCGGCGGCGAGGAGACAGCGCTGGGGCGGCGGCGGCGGCGGCGGCGGCGGCGGCGGCGGCGGCGGCGGTGGGGAACTGAGATAGGAACCGGAGGCGAAGGTTGCGTGGCGATGATAAGCTGCGGAGGGCAGGCTGGCGGAGGAGAAGGAAGACGTGATGAAGGTGCAAATTGAAGCGGCCTTGAAGTAGCGTTGGAGGAGGTAGAGTTGGCGTGATGGGAGGGGGAAAGGGAATGGACGTCGGAGCAAGGCATAGAAGACGAATTGCGTTGGTTGTGGTGACAATGATTGTAAGAAAGAAGATGCAGAGGGAAAATATTAGATGACTACAGCTAATAAAAGGAACGCGAAAGGATTGGTCCATAGTGATGGAAAGCGAGACTTCATGATCGTGGAGGACGCAGGAAAGTAGATTTTAGTACAAACGACTGTGAGAGAGAGAGAGAGAGAGAGAGAGAGAGAGAGAGAGAGAGAGAGAGAGAGAGAGAGAGAGAGAGAGAGGGGGGCAGGACGAAGGAAGGATCGCCTTTGTTTTTCGTCGAATCAATTCAGTTTGCAATGGAGGCAAGAGAACATTACATCTTCATTTAACGTAGAAAAAGAGAACTTCGTTACCGCCTTTAACACAAGTGGAACGACGGTCATATCAGAGGTCCGGCAGCAGTAGCCAATTGGGCAAAGCGGCTGGCAGTGGAACAAGTTTTATCTACGGTTGAGGAGCGGAGAGCAACAGGTTGGTGGCTATCACGCTAGCAACACGAGACGTGTGTTTGCGTTACGAGAATCGGAGGCAACGATGACACACACGATGCGTTTGCGAGGAATGAATGGCCTGAATCCTGGCGTCGGCGGGGAGATGTTAGAGAAGTGACATCGCCGTCGGGCACTCCACGGGGAGGCGTACGCGCCAAAGAGAGCAGCGCGAGTAATTTTGGCCCAGTCAGTTTGCTTCTTTCCTCAGTCCTGCCGTAGCCACAGTGACAAAGCAGACATGAGAAATTTTGTTACATCACGCGGTGGCGATGGGTAGTGGACATCGATGGTGAGGATGTTGGGGCAGGCGGAGGCGCGGCGGCGGCAGCGTGGGCGGCGCGGGATCTGTGTCACGGCTGGCGGCGGTGGCGGCGGCGGCCTGCTCCTGGGCCGCGACCGCCGCGTTGCGCAGGTCAGCGGCGGCGGAGGCGGAGGCGGCCCGTTACCGCTTCCGCCGCGCGTCGCCGCCGCCATGCCGCGTAGGGGTGCACAAACCGGGCGGTGCGTGGCCGCGAGGCGCCATCGAGCACCCGCGTCGCTCCGCGTGTCTCGCCAGCGGCGGATCCATTTTGAAGAGCTGCTTGTGGCGCGTGTCATTGATTCCGGATGACAAAGCACATGTCCATTGTGTTGCGGCTTCCGATCAAGACAATCGATATGCTTTCAAATGGTCTGTGTTGTCTGATGGTATTTTCCAGTGCAACGCAACATTCGCAATAATAATGCTAAAGGCATGACCATCGCTGTTTAATGAATGGCTTTATCGTAAAGAGCCTCACGAAGATCTTATGATTTTACATTAAAGAACAAAGAAATAAATTTAAGCTTAGGACATCGCGAGCACAACATACATTAAAACATTTTAAAAATATCCTGTTGATCTCACCATCCAGCGGGGAACAGTGAACCTCCCGTGATTAGCACTATACTTTCTGGACTAATGGCCATAGCACTTGACGACCCGGAACACGATCAAAATTAAAAATCAAAAAGTATCAGACGTAGTCTAATCATACGAATAAGTTATTAAAACAGAAAGTTGTTTCGCCATAATCCTGCAATGCGTCCGAAAGCTGGTTTCGGCGACTAGAAACTAGAAATAGCCTCTTTTATAAGAAGCCTACCTCTCATACTTTTTCTTGAACCGTCATTAATGATTGTTGAATTGACAAAATATCATCAGGATTCCTTTGGAACGGTGTTTGAAAAATGGTTAATTTTCTTTAAATTGCCTATATTTCATGCAAAATTACACCAAAACTATTCCTATTTTCGAAGATTGAACATGATCTTATTTCAAGATGTCTGTAAGCAACATATTTTATTAAGGAAAACTGTCCGTCTTCAATATTATTGTTGTAGGAATGCTCCCAAAATATTGCACTTTTGCAATTTTTCAAAATTTTGATTTCAACGAACTGCACCATTCTCTTGGCGTAAGATCCCTTAGGATTCTGACAACAAAGATTAATTTTAAAATTTGAAGCCATTTTTGAAAAAATTTTAAAACTATCTTTGAGGCTTAATGTAAAGTACCCTTAAAATCAAAATATCCGTTTGAAACTTCCAGCTTTCGTTCCAGTTCGTGTAGATCGATCCGGGAATATGAATTTTGGAGAAAATCGGCTGAACGTTTAGACGCTAGCCTTGACCATAGACGGACTGACAGACATTTTGCCGTCAATTGCTTTTTCAATATAAAGGATCCACAAAACATGAATTCTGGCTACACCACATGTCAGACGAAGTGTGTGTGTGTGTGTGTGTGTGTTACAACTAGTTCTGTGACCAAGCCCCGTTAACCTGCCTGCAAATATTTCATTTATGGTCGTTAAGAACATTATTATATATATATATATATATATATATATATATATATATATAGATTATGACGCTCCTCCTACCTGTGCTGTAATTGCGGCTAGCTCAGGTGACGGGTAGACCTGAAATTTAGGTTGTGGACGGACGTGGCTACGTGACAGAGGTCAATTGAAAGAAAGTTTAAAGACAAAAAAAAATGTAAATTTAATGAGAAATTAAAAAATGGTAAATTGACATTATTATCTGAGCTCAGTTTTTTTTTTTTAAACCCTTGTTTTTTTTTTCATGCAATCTTAAAACTAATACGATCAAATTACTTAAAACAAATAAAGCAAAAAAAAGAGATGCGCTAACAAATAAAAGAAAAAGGGGCCAATGCGCGGCCTGCACCTTCTGAATGTTGACAATAGTCCAGGTAAGCCTGAAGGGCGTAATGAATGTTTGTTTTGTCTGTCGGAGCTCGACAGATTATTAGAATCACCGCTGCGGCAGGAGGACGCGCTGGGGTGAATGGCCTCCAAACAGGCAACACAGCTGGGCCTTTCTTCTGGACGGCACGCCCTTTAGGGCGGAGGGTGGATTCTCTCGCAGCCTGCTCCCATTCAAGAGAGTAGAGTTAACCACGACATCAGCTGGGACGTCGGCGGTAGCGGTGACGACAGATCGGTACGACAGATCGTACTTTCGTAATCGCGTAACTGCGATACACGGCGCGGGCGTAAAAGAGCAGAGAAACAAAACATTACTAGATAAAGTTCTTTTTTTTCTCAATCTAATGACACGCGGTGCGATAATACCACAAATCGCACTCTAATCATGCTACTCGCGCTATCCTAGCGCCTACACAACTCGGATGACCTCCGCGTCCCACACCCGTACAACATGAGCGTCCCGCCTCTGTCCGCACGACTTGGGCGTCCCCGCGCCTCTCTGTCCAAAGACCTCCCGCTTCTTGTCTGCCCTCAGCGCGTCTCAGCGCCCACGAACCTTTTTCCCCAATTTCCATGAATGTTCTAGAAGTTTCACGAAATTTTGAAGACGTAAGTTACTGGCCGAAAGTAGTACTAAGTGTTAAAAACAGGAGAGTGGGGATAATCCCACTGGAGACGTCAATAATCAATAGTTTTTGCATGGTGGAAATAATGGTAATAATAATAGTTTTTTCATGGTGGTTATTTCCACCGTGAGTTTTTGTATGCGAGAAGGTATGGGAGAATAGGATAATTACAGGAAGAAAAAGTTACAGATAGTAAGTTTGTGAAATCATGAATTTACCTTTAGGGTGGTTTAAATTTATCTTTTGGGAATTTAGATTTGATTCTTCGGTGTTGGTTATATGTTTTTCCTAGGTTGAATATGGAAGTTGCAGGGCAGGATGGTAAGGAAAAAAAATTATTTGATTGGTGACTTATATATTCACGAATTCTGAAAATTAATTTAAATTACTTATATGGAAGAAACAGTGGTAACTCGGGTTGAAACGGTTCACAAGAGACTGATACACATTGCAATTTCTTGTGTCTTTCTACGTGTGTTAGAGCATTTGGAAATTAGAGGTGCAACGTAGCTTAGATTTTGTTTAAACATTACAAACTGTACGAATCTCGTGACTTAAGTGAAACCCTTTTCATCTCCTCAGCTGTGAATGATTCGAAGATGCCGTTTGTATTTTCAAGTGTCATAAGTCGAGGCTCTGTATGTGTGTTCTCTTTTAATATGATTCATATGTTTTAGGATCAACATTGTTTTGTTAAATAGTACTATTGTGCTGACAACATTTTCAATTGTCAGCATAGGCTTTAGAACACGATTGAGAATTGGGCTTGTATTCGTTTCTAAGGAATCTTTACTAGAAAAGAGAAATATACTTTCAGATCAAGAGCCCGACCAAAGCATTACTTAACTTTCTGTAGCCAATGGACTGTTCTCATTAACTTGATCAAATTCTAAACCTGAAATATTCCTTTATATCTTTGTAGTAGACGAGAAAAGGCGAATGTTTCTTTCAAAAATACTTTAAAGAGCAGTTATTTATAGAAGCCTGCTTGCTTAAATACAAAGATATGTATATATTTGAAAGCGTCTTCTTAAGGAATTCTGGTGGGACAAATGTAACATAGTAGGTTCATTATAGAATCTAGTTAGATCTTATATCTCATAAACCCATAAAAACTAGGACAAAAGATAGAACACTTCGTATTATAGACCAGTCAATTATGCAAGCGGCAGATTCGTATCACTCCCGGTTCAGAATATAAAAGGAGTGTTATGACTCATGTGATTCATCTTGCATATCCTTGTTAGTTGTATAAAATGGTGTCTTTTGAAGTAAATGTGAAATCTCCCTCGCTTTGTCTCACTTGCAACAATTCTTACTTTGGACATTGTTTATTCCTGCCTTGTGTTAGTGATAATGTTATTGTTTCAGATGTAAATTAACCAAAGAAGTGAAGAATTCAATGATAATCAAAAACATTATTTTGTTTTAACTTATTAAGTTTTATTGTAATATTATTTGAATATCTGAGTTTGAATAACAATATGAAACCAGCAATTTGTATAGAAATTATCGCTAGATTCGACATTAGAACAGTTTCTTTCGTTTTGGAAAATACTGTTGTTTGTCAAGGTAATTAACCTGCAAATATGGATCTCAGTACGCTGCCTTGGATCACCAACTCACTATCCTGTGCACACATTAATTGTCGAAAGGAAATGGCCACTTGCCATAGCGACAGCCGGTGGGGGCTGGCCATAAAACTGATCGTGAGTGGAGTAGATTGACTGTCACAGGCTATGAGCCGTCGTGAACTCCTACATTCATTTAGAAACAGCAGTGGGAAGTTTGACGTGAGTTATGGAATATTATGCAAGCTATAAATGAACATTGTCTGTGAAGTGTTTTCGAGAAAAATGGTTTTCATTTCTCTTTGAAGATTTCTTCATTTTAGGTACTTTTGTAGGCTTCTGTTTACTTCTGAAACACTGAAGAGAAACCAAATTAAGGCACACCATAAAAACACTCCAGTGGAGACTTTTTGGAGTCAATATTTTCTGTCTGCAAATATACACAAATATCTCTCGAACACATCCTTTTTGAAATATTTACAATTTCATGAATTTGCCGAATTCAGAATATTGGATTGGCATGACCCCCTCAAAAAACATTAATTTTAGTAGAATTTGTTCCACAGTTATCCAGTACTGTGTCCTAAGCGATCCAAGGAGGTAAGGTTTAAAGTAGTATTTAAAGGAAAAGTGACGCTCGCAACGGGCCCTCACAAGGCCACGCAGCTGGTCTAGCACCGGGGCAGCTGCGAGAGGTGTGTTATTTGTGCTGGTGCGCAGCGGTGATGCCAGGGCAACAAGGAAGCGCGGCGTCATCCCGGCTGAGCCACCTAGAAAGTTATAATCGTATTGGCTGATTTTTATTGATTAGTGATTTCGGGCTAAGGTCACTGGTCCCGTAAGTGTAGTATATGCTCTCTCTCTCTCTCTCTCTCTCTCGGGAGGTGGCGGTGATCTTCCTCCGCTGGATGGTGAGATCCGACGCTAACCTACAGTCAGTTAACGAGGTTTTCCTAACCAGGTATCTCCCATCAGATGGGACAATCTATGAGCTCCCGACCGGTCTCCCGGCATGTGTGGAAGCGTAATGCATGTAAATGTGTGTGTAAGTAAGGGATGTGAGGTCAAGAAATGCACACGCACAATCACACCTGCTAACCATGCAATTGCATTAAAACATACCACTCCTTTATTACCTTCAAATGCAAATGAGTCGTCAAACTGCTCATATTTTCACACTTATCTTCAGTATCAACCATCTAACGTTATAACTGACTTGCCGCGGTTTGCCTCCATCTATACTCCATTATTAACCTGTTTCTAAAAAATAAATTTTAAGTAGTAGACAGTTACTAGTATGGTTTCTGCAATATTGATCAAAGCCCCAAATTGTATTGGTAAGAACCCGCAATTGCAGCAAACAGAACGAAACAGTGCTCGGCGATGTTCGCAGTCCTTGACATCATCACCACTTTTTCCGCTTCCTTCGCTGCGCGATGTCTCCGCGAGAAGCGGGAGAAAGGAGCACCTGCAAGCAGCATCGGAGCTCCGCACGGAAAAACCGGCAACAGATCGGACCATTGGGTTAACGGTGGTGGCGATATTCGTTTAGTGACGCTCCAACGCCTCTGCCCTTTTGTCAAACCACTCTCTCAAGATGAAATGTTTTACAATCGAATGCCAGGAAAGAAACATTTCCACTTTTAACGGCAGGATCATGCATCTTCTGATTGCGCATGACTAACAATATTGTGTAATGTTGTTAGATGAGGTAAATGGGTTGTTGGAAGAGACTAATTTTCAACTCTCGCCGAAAGTTTGATATAATGAAGTACGTAGGACTCCTCTAATAATAATTTTGTATGGAATAAGATGTAATTGTCAATGTTCGTGAGATTACCAAACTGAGAATCTCAGAATTGAATTTATCGATAAAATAACACAAAAACATTACTTAAAATTATACTTCACAATACGTTCTTTAAAAATGTTCCGCATTTAAGTTATCAGCTGTGTCTAATATAATATTTTCTACGTTACTACGACGGTCAATTTAGTTGCAATACAAAAGAATTTTTGAAAATTGTACTTCTCCTATCATCCGTAAAATGCAACGAAATTAAGAGACTTGATGAATTGGTTGGCTAGTTGTTAGATAAAACGAAATCGATGTCTGGTCCCTGAAATCGTATTATTCCATGTAAAAAAATTTTTAATACTTACAAATACTTTTCTTTGCAGAATATATTACTTGGATAAAAATTAAAATCAGGCAGGGAAAGATGGTTGGTCATAAAGTTTTCATACGGTTCTGTTTTCGGTTACATTTTCGGCGAAATTTGTTCTGTTCTTTTAAAATTACTCGCTTTCGCCCTATTCGTATGTACCAAGACTTCTCCGCCTCTCTGCTCTTCTGTTTCTTTAATCAAGCGTTCTCGTGGACTCTCAATAAATGCATCCTCAGTCTGCTTTTGTTGTCAGTGAGATCATCGTTTTCACCCGATTCGCCGAGTCATGTTTTGAGAGCTGGTTTATTGTGTTCTAATGCTCTAATAGGCTCCCACGTCCATGAAGCGCAACAAGTTCTGTGTCAGCTGTTCAAAAGCGAAAATGCGATGAAAGGTGTAGTATAAATGTGTTTTGCAGGATCTCCGTTATTAACTTATCTGTATTACCATATCGCCACATTTAAATACCAAACTAATTGTGAATCCTCATGGATATTTTTCTTCCAGTGAAACAAAAGAAAATCAACTATACTATCACTTACTTTCTCGCATTATTGTAAACTAAGCGGTGACTAAGACCCCATAATTGGTACTTGCTTTGAGAAACGACTCGGAGGTTTGGTGAACGCGAGCGTGCACAGTGAGTAAAGATATTAATTCATTGTAATGTTCGAGCATATCCAAATCCCATTGTATCACTGTTTGCTCTATTCGCATTCTGAACATTCAATAATCATTGCCATCACAGTCTCTGTGACAAGCACTACTAGGCGCACATGAACGCCACGCAGCGGTGCCACTGTTGACGCCGCCGCGCGTGCATCATGTCGTGCGAGTTGCCGCCGCATCGTTCCAGTTGCAGCGGGGAGCGCAGCGACGGGGGCGGGCAGGGCGGGGCAGGGCGGAGCAGGGGCGGGGCCCAGGAAGCGCAGGCGCCGCCGAGGACAACGCCCGGGCCAAACGGCGCGCAGCCATTGCATCGCTGCACCGGCAGCGCCGCGACAGGGCCTCTCGCGCCGCCTGCCTGCCTGCCTGCCTCTGCCTGCCTGCCTGCCTGCCTGCCTGCCTCTGCCTGCCTGCCTCTGCCTGCCTGCCTCTGCCTGCCTGCCTCTGCCTGCCTGCCTCTGCCTGCCTGCCTCTGCCTGCCTGCCTCTGCCTGCCTGCCTGCGTGCCTGCCCGCCTCTGCCTGCCTGCCTCTGCCTGCCTGCCTCTGCCCTGCCTGCCTCTGCGTGCCTGCCTGCCTCTGCCTGCCTCTGCCTGCCTCTGCCTGCCTCTGCCTGCCCTCCTGCCCTGCCCTGCCTGCCTCTGCCTGCCTGCCCTGCCTGCCTGCCTCTGCCTGCCTGCCTCTGCCTGCCTGCCTCTGCCTGCCTGCCTCTGCCTGCCTGCCTCTAACTGCCTGCCCCTGCCTGCCTGCCTCTGCCTGCCTGCCTCTGCCTGCCTGCCTCTGCCTGCCTGCCTCTGCCTGCGTGCCTCTGCCTGCGTGCCTCTGCCTGCCTGCCTCTGCCTGCCTGCCTCTGCCTGCGTGCCCTCGCCTGCCTCTGCCTGCCTGCCTGCTTGCGCTTGCCTGCCTGCGTGGTGCGTGCGTGCTCGGGGAAATCGACGACCCTGTTGGACGCAACACCAAATCTCACAGATAATGTCCGATAGCGATGAATAGCAAACGCTGGGAATAATTCGGAGGTTGTGACGCGCGATGGATGTAGGACAAGTCGCGGAGAGACAAGTGTTCAGGACTCACAGCTTCCATTGGTCGCCAGGAGGCCTGGAGGCCTAGGTCTGTTTATTCGTACTCAAAGGTAGATGCAAACAATATCCCTTTAATGAGATTATTAAACCCAAATTTTATTTAAATGCGGTTGGTATAATACTATCTGCAACATTAAATGATTATTGCATTAATTGTTATTAACTATACAAAATAATTCTATACAAATAAATAATATTCTAATACAAAAACAATACAAAAAATGGTTGAAAATGTTATCTCTCCTAAGCAATTTAACGCTGTATATTTGTAACCTTCACTTCCATAAACGTAATAACTTACTGTTCTGTGTTCCTGCTAAAAATCACTTCAAACTTACTTTCAAATTTCCTCATCCTTCATTCTTGAGAACACGTGTTAAGAAATGATGTGACTCTGAAGTCAAAGACGAACTAAGATTATTCCCTTTATTACGCATTTTTGCCGAAGATGTAAGAGCAAAGTAGAGTTTATATCCACAAAATCAATTTTATGAATTTGCTTCATAGGCCAAAACTCATCAGACGAGTCATCCTTCAAGTACGACGATTTGTTTATGATTAACTACATATTTCTTTAACAGTTTTAAGTAAATCATTTTAGTATTGTTTTAAATTTGGTTTTAAAATATGTAGATAGTTGATTCTAAATTAAGTCTTAGACATTAATTAGTTTCATCTATTTAAATGTTGCTAATTTTCACCTAAGAATGATTTATTTGGTCAGAATACTACAATCACTCTTGAGCAGTTTCATAGGATTTTGCATGTTCTTAACGGCAGAGTATTATATATCAGATACCATTCAACTATGCCGATGGACAGCAATTTTGCTTCGTAATTTAGTATTTTTAGAGATTGTCGTCTTTGCAGTACCTAAACAGGTTTCAGATTCTTGAATTTTAAAATCAATATCCATTTTATTACAAAATGTAACACACCTTTTTAAATTAAAAAAATAATCGAGGAATTATACATGTATGTTCCATATGTTGAGTGTTCTAGTATCGAATACTCAATTTCAAAAAGTAGAAATTGCTAGTTTGAAACTAGCCTCATAAACAAAGTATACATTGTATAATCGCAATTAGGCAGAAAATAAACGATTAAATGTTAGTGGAGATGTGCATTGATTTTCCAGACGAAACAAGTATCTTTTATGAAATCTTACTAGAAATCTAGCTTTCTTTCATAAATTCTACATGAAAGAATTTTGAAAAGAGAATTTATAAAGCATACTAAATAAATGTAAAGAAATAACGGGTTTTGTATACCCATCTCACAGAATATGGGCGATGCCCTGTGCGGCAAATCTGGCTTTTCCACAGCTTGGACAACCATCGCTGGACCTTGACCAATCCTGGCGTCGAGGCGTATCCGCTCTTATCATTGGCTTTTGCTCCAAGTTTCAGACACGTCCCCCTTCCTCCCTCCGAAGATTTTCCTCCTAGTTATCTCAAAGGGCGGAGCAATTTCTGAGGTCAGTGACGCTGCCTCGCTAACGTGAGCAGGGGTAACAGGAGAGGGGAGGGTGAGAGGAAGTAGAGGAGGTAACAGGAGAGGTACAGAAACGAAACGGATTGGTGCGCGCGGGCGCGGGATCCTCCGCCAATTGCACTGGACGTTGGCCCTGAACCCCGTGGACGCTGACGAACCAAGGGGCAGCGGGTCACGGGATGGAGTCTTGACATTTTATCAGGTTCTTTACCATGAAAATTAACTCTAATTTATGGTATCTAATATTGTGAAAATTTGTGGCAGATTAAATTAATAGTATTGAAGTTTTGTTTCTTACAAACTATTTTAAAATGCTAATGGTTCTAAAGCAGGAACACTAATTATTACATAATCATTTCAAACACACAATATAATACATTTACATAATATAGACATCCTATCAAGCAAATTGAAATTCATGTTCACGTATTTAAAACTTGTATTTTGACAGTATTACGCCTTTATTAAGGAAATGCAAGCAATACACACATTTATTACGCATTATGAAAATGTAATCGCCCATTTTTCTATATGAGCAGGTGCATGCAAACAGTGATTTCGTTAATCAATTAAAAATCACTGCCGGGTGTCCCAAATAGATTATCATTGCAAAATTGCTATTGTTAATATTGTTTAGACTATTTGTAAAATTGATGCAATTTTATAGTGATAATCGGTGAAAAGGAACTAGGGAACCTCTCATTAGAAATATTTCGAAAATATAATTTCTTATTCTTCATATATTTTCAAAAGTTACTATTTTTCTGTTACACTGCTGAGAAGATTATATCTATCCCTTCCCAGTGATATTTTATTTATTTATTTATTTATTTAAGGTAATATACAGGCAACAGTACAAATCTGATAATATAAACATTTTTAATTTTTTATTTGTGGAAATCTACACTGAAGTTAAAAATTAAATATTTTCTTAAATATTTTTGAATAACCACGTAGTAAAAAAATAATAAATTTGAAAACCTTAAAATGTTACGAATCAATGTAAGTTTCTTAAAACGAGCTGTTAAGAAAGAAACAAAAACTTGTTTGAATAAACTTTCAAGAGATTGAATATTTAGTTAAAAATTTCAATTCCAGGACAATTTTCAATTAAAATATTTAAGCGGAACACAGTGTTTCCGAATCTATTATCTTCCAATTTATGTTAGGTTTTGTATGACCCCAGAAACAGTTTCTGGAGTGTTTAGTTCGATTCAAGAAGATCTCCCGCAATTCAAACATCCGAAACCTTGCACGATTATCGATATTGAAGTAAGAAACTGTTTTTATTCACAGGAAACACACGTCCTTGTTTCTAATGATTAATTGTGAAATAATTTTAGCCATTGTAAGATATACGCATGACAAATAATTTGTGCTCATAAGATCCCAATACTTGAATGCATATCAGACCTGAAAATACATTTGGTTTTAGATCAACTTGGAAAACACAAGAGATTCAATGAGATCAAGTGTTCTCAAATCTGAAAACTAAACTACAGTCTTTATTATTTTCACGAAATGAAACTTCATACCTTCTTTAATATATAAAGAACTGTGTATTGTGCTCAAATATCTTTTCAACTACATAGTGCAATATTATTCGCAAAATTTTCTGAAAATTTGTATAAAAGTCAGTTAAAATATTTTTTATTAATTACAAGATTAAAAGAGGAAAAACAGTAAAAAATGACTAATTTTAAAATGAAATAAATGACTAAGACAGTTTACACCAAAACGCAAAATTAGTTATAAAAGGCATGTTAAAATCACCCTTCACGCATATTAGATTTATAAATCCATAGCTAAGAAAGTTTAAAGAGTTTGCGGAGGACAGTAGCCAGCATCTCCTCTATAGTCAACAAGCTATGCCTTCTTCGGCTCTTTCATTATCGCAGTGCACAGGAGCATGCTTTACAGTAAGGTCTGTTCTTCATTTCTGGGGATAGGGGGTGGGTAACTGCACGAGATGTCCGTGAAGTGGCAGTGCCGATCCGAAGGTGAATAACAATTCTTGCCTCGGGCTTAGAGCCACGGACGACCACGACAAAGGGTCTTATGATCCTTGTGAGTTTGAAAAGTGTTCTGCCACTCTGTTTGCACTCAAAATGCAACGTTGGATAAAATCTTGGTAGTAAGAGTAGATATTACCATAAATATGTCTTTCTGGCTTCCTCGAGGCCAACTTTACTACCTAGTCAGAGGTTTCATTTCCACTTATCCCCACGTGGCCAGGGACACAGGAAAAAACGTAATTCAAATGATGGAGAATTAAGCGATATCTTCGATGTATTTGATGTTGGATATATGATGTCAGAGGTTTGCTAGGAGAGAAGAGGAAATGGACGACAAGGCCGTAGCTTCCTGAGTTCGAAGGGCCGCGGTTCCGCCTCGGACATAGATGTGTGTTCGTGATGTCCTTACGTATTCTCCTACAGAAACCCAAACATAAAAATCACAGTGGTCGTTATATGACCTAGTAGTTAAAAAGAGACATTAAAAATATATACAAAAAACAACAACTTCCAATTGTCAAAGAAAATTTCACATATTTGAATTCGACTTTCAATAATCGTTGCCTAATAAAACCTAAGGACTTTATTTCCCTGGGCAAAATAGTATTATAAACGGAAATTTATTTAATCAAAATGAAATTTTCATATATGGTCAACTAATTCGATTATTATTTATAACTTAATATTCAACTCTCTCAGAGATTTCCTACAATATTGCAATGATATTCATTGTAGCCAATACATATTTTATTCACACTTTCTCTATTTCGTTGGTAAAATAAACATATTTATTAAACTGAGTACCACTGAATTTAATAATGTTCTTTCATTACAATATTTCCATAGTTTTTAAGCTGAGGAACAGTGACGGAAAATAATTAGCCTAATATTGAGTTAGACTTCATTAAATATTTTACTTTATTTTACATTCTCGAATGCGCAGCACACTACAGAAACAATGATATCAAGTAAAAATGGTATTTAGGGGTTTTGAAGGAAAATTCGGCTTTTGAAATCACGAACTCCAAAAAAATATTTCCAAAAAGACTCTGCGAACATGTATTTACTTTTAGACTCGTTGTAGGAAAAGGACCTGTGTACGCATGGTACCGCAAAAAAATTAAAACATTACTGACTTCTAAATCAGTATGTTCTTTTCAAAATTGATATTATACTACAAGTTCATTGGGATTCTGAATCAATGAGAATCCAATATTTCTGGAGGGTATGTTACATTATGCTCATATTGCATTATTGAAACTTTCTGAAAACGAACTCTTTCTTTTTACTTTACACTCTTCATTCGAATACATATACCGTTATTACAATACTGTAGTAAATGTAACCTTTGATTAATATCTCTGGGATTTTTCAACGTTTCAATTACTAATCTGTTTCAAATTTCTCATGAACTCTTTACTCTTCTTCTCGGTATAACTAATTCTACAAATGAAGTTATAAAAAATTGTATAAATGTTTTCCAAATTTAGAAAATTGCTTTGCAGTGAAAGCATAAAAATTTTCCGTGAACGCATAATCTAAATTCTCATATATTGATCAATTCACTTTCTTCTAAGGAGTAGAAAAGTTACGTAATGCTACGCGAAAAACGCGAATTGTCTGCAGAAAACGCATATTACACGCCCTTGTGACGAAAAAATGGATAAATCCACTTGCTAAATTTAGAAAAAAATCCTCCAAATCGTGGTGTAGCCAGAATCCATGTTTTGTGGGTGGTTGATAGCGAAAAATCGACTGACGGTAAAATGTCTGTCCGTCCGTCCCTGAACAACCTAGCGGCTAAACCGTTCAGCCGATTTTCACCAAAATTGATACTCCTAATCGATCTGGCTGATGTCGTAGCGCCTTGAATTTGAAACCGATATTCAATTAGGGGGGAAGGTACTTTACATGAAGCCCCTGGGACGTATTTCAAGTGTTCAAACAAATGGCTCCATAATTTTTATTACATTTTATGGTTTGGATAGTGGGAAGTGCATTTAAGAGAATATTGCAGGTCTCATGTTCGTTGAAACTGATTTTTCGTAAGTATTCCTACAGTAAAATATTGAAATTTGAGATTTTTCCCTTGATGAAACTTTTCCTTAAAGATAAGATTTTAAATAAGATCATGTGCAATTTTTCAGAAACTTTTAGTATTTTCAGCATAAGTTTCCGTGAAAATACGGTGAAAAGTACGCGCTGTTTAGCATCACTAGTATTCTTTAAAACTGTCCTACTTCTAGACATTAGGCTCTTCTCGAATAATTGCAAGTCCCTTTCCAGTTTTATTATGACAATGGTACTGAAGTACGCATGAGGAAAGTAAAAATATTGTACTTTCTTTCTATAGAAAAAGTTCGCATTCTATTAAAATATAATTATATTATATTAATATATTTAATATTCCTATATTATACATTTTTATATTATATTATATATCACAGTATATTTAAACTTAAAAAGTTGACCTCTGAAAACGAAAAAATATATTGAAACGATTATGTTCTATTTAGCATAGGTTTTATTATGTTTAACTACTTTTCTAAGTGGCAACTGAAACAGAAACCGCTTTAGCCGAATGGTTAACGTCATGTACGCTGTCAGCTTGCTAACGTTGTGAGTTCGAATCAGAAGATAATTTTTCTTCTGTTATGGTGTGATTTCAGTAGTAATATGTCAATATTTTGTAATTAATATTAATTTTTGAAAAGACTTAGCGGCCGTAAAAGGGCCAGTTTTGTCGTCCATCAGTACGACGACCAGAAACCTCCGTTCTGTATATCTGACCGAGGCGCTGGTCGTCCTATTTTCGAGGAACTCTATATATTTTTGAAAATGGAAAAAGTTAACTTTCAAACCTACAAATTGAAAATAGAGATCTTACTTGTTGAAACTCTTTTCCCAATTCATGTAATAGTATAATATTGCGGAGCAGTGACATTAGAGAAAAGTATGTGCTGTTGTAGTACAACTACTTCGTTGTTTACATTATAAGCTATATAATTTCTTTAGAAGCAATCAATCAACTATTTGCAGATAATTAAAATATTGTTAGCATTATATCATTCAGTTATTACAAGTTTTCATGAATAACGAATGAAATTTGTCGGAAATTCTCTTAGTTGTATTAATTGGTTTTAAAATCACATAGTTACTTCCTTAATACTACGGTTCTGCATTTCAGACTGGTGTTTCACGACGAGTTACAGTTCAGTCTTATCGCGTAATGTGGAGATCACCTTGAAGATATGGAGGGGCAAGATAGCAGTTCGCAGGATAGAAGCTACTTCGCAGCCCTACACAAAGACATTCGAATCGAAATATTTCTAACTAGAATCAACTATAGAATAGTATCGCGCTGATGATTCCACATTCTTATCAAGAATGTGAGTTTGCTGTAACCTGAAGTAAATGTTGTACATCATAAGAACAATAAATTTCAAGATAGAATTCATTCTACAACACCCCTCATCGGTGCTGTAAGGTACCTCTGTGATAGCTCCGTGGATTACACGCGTAGTAGATAGAGGAATGGACGCCAGATCAAATCCTGGCGAATATGTATTTTTTTTTTACCTGATGCCTAGAACACATTAATCACTATCATCACGAGAGAGACATTCCAAAATTCTTGCAAGAGAGAACAAACTTGTTTTGTAAAGCGATAATGTGATTATATTAAGATTGTGTGCTGGTATCTTGTATTCCAACAATGTGACGAAACGAAATTTGGTCTGTACAAAATTTTATGTAATCGTTAGAAATAATATGAAAAAGTCTGTACCAAGTTGTATAATCACTAGTAATTTACATATTTAACAGTTCTAGAGATAATCAGAATCCTTAACAAGTCTGTGGGTTTATTATAAAATTTTGCAATAAAGGTAATTTCTTCGTTCTTTTATTAATTGAGAAAGGAATATGTCTTTTTTACACGTTTAACAAAGTTCCTTAGAAACTATTACGAACTCATTAAAATTACCATTTTGTGTTTGTGCCTTGATAAATGCTAACAGAACGCATCCTTAATTATTTGTAACAATTGATAATTTTATTTCTTTATGGTCTTCTAAAATTTTTAATGAAGTCTTCAGGTAGGTAGCCACATTTCAAAATGTATGAACTCCAAAACATAATAAAGTACGATTTGACGTGGTCATGTGAAAGAAATCAATATTGTTTTATTATCATCTCCATTTTTAAATAAGAATGTTTTGTAGCTTATCTTTAGTGCGGGTAGACTGAGACTAAGTGCGAGCATTCAATCAGTCCAATTTTCACAAAGAAAATAAGGAATTTTAATTATTTAGTTATATCCAATGATTATTCGCCATGCTTGTGAAGGTGATCAATGCACAAATCACCTGTCATTTAGTCTCAATATAGGAAAAAACAAGGAGGTGCGAATTTCGGATCTCAAAATGTCTGGGATAAAGTCGTTCTTTTAAATCTAAATATTAAATTTATTATAAAATTCATAAATATGATAACGGAGTTAGATAAATAAATATATTATCATGTATTGTTAAAAACATCAGTTGCCTAATATTGCATTTTCCAGAAATTGTATGCTTGAGAACGAATATGTTTAGAATATGATTTCTATTACGTCTTAAATGTTACCCTCAGAGAAAATGGAGAAATTACAGAACAAATATTTCTTTCGTAGATACATTAAGACTTGCAGATTACTGAAAGACCAATAACTCTCTCTGTAGCTGAAATCGTTTGACCCGGGTTTTAAATCGGAGGTATTGAGGATCGAGTTCTGCGCGATGCCTTTTCTTCTTGTTCCGCGTTCTGTTTTACCTAAGTCTGAGAATTAAAAGATAAGAATGTTTAGGCGGAAAATCTTGTATTTATTTATTGCTTATAAGATCTTTGCTGAACTTTTATACTATATAATGTGTAATTAGTTTGATCCCTTTATTACAAATATTTATACAAATGTGTATTTACATATATTTAGTTAGTAAGAATTTAACTAACCTCGCTTGGAATTAAGATAGTGAACGTTTTGACATACATTTTGCATTCACTTCCAAAAAAGTTTGTCACAACTCTTTCACTTTTTATGGGAAATGAAATATGAGGGAAATGTTTATCCCGTTCGTTAGTGATATCCATATTGTGACCTGATAACCGTATTAATTGAGTACTAAAGATGTAATTCCCTTCGGACAGGAATCAAACCCGCATCGTTCGATTTACGACCAGTTGCTCTGACCACTGAGCTTCGAAAAATGCGTTTTACAGTTGGGTTCTTGGGCTCGTGTATTCGCATTTGATTTTGTCACCGCTGTCATCATTTACGTAAGTCAATATGAGGGAAGGTTTGAACCTTTAAGTAATTGATATCAAAGTTGGACTTTTACACAACGTCGTGCCGGATTGTGACAAATTACTCTTTTTTTCTTGATTAGATAAATACATTCATATTTTGCAATATGAATCATTTATGTAAAATAAACTCACCTTGAAATGACAATCAGTAATGCAGAAAGTTCTCAGTACTGTTTTTTGTATCTCACCTTTTGGAACTGCTGTAACACGTTTAGATGGATTTTGAACTATGATAATTCGTTATCTCAGCACAAAACAAAACTTGTACTTCTCGTTTTTACTTTCTCGTATACGAATATACGTAGTATAAGTAGTATATTCGTATGTGACGTATATACGTAGTATATTGTGCGTATACGTAGTATACGAAGTTATGTAATACAGCGGAAAATCGATTTCGCGATTAAACGGTAATACACTTTTGGAGTCGAGAAAGTGGTTTATCAAACCGTCCGTCCATCCGTCTGTGATCACTACTCGCGCCTAAACACCACGACATGACCCTTTCCAAATTGAAGAACACAATGTTTTTCTGGCTGTAGTTGAAGATTGGAAATTTTGAAAAATCTTTGAAATTTAGGTACTTTACATGAAGCCTTTCGGACATTTTCAAAATTTTCTCAAAAACAGCTCCTAATTTTCTGGTAAGAATAGAGTAAAATACACTTAGAAGGATGACATAGTTCAATTTTCATGGTTAACTCTGAATTTCGAAAATTTTAAAGTTTGAACATTTGGGGCGTCTTCCTACAACTCAAAATTGAAAACAGATTTGTCTTTCAAATGAAATTTGTTGTCCATAATTCGTTCTTGCATAACAATCATTTAGGCTTTCTTGAAATGAAAGCATTTTTCGTCAAAAGTGCAAGCAATATTTACAATTTTAAAGAATGGTTTGAAATGCAAAACTGCAATGAAACCGTTTTTCTTTTCTTACTATTAAAACGTTTCAAAACCAATTTTGCTTACTGTTTCTTTCGTTGCAAGCAACATTCCTGTCTTCAGCTAGAAAAACTCAACAAGTATCACTCGTCAACACTCTATTATCAAAACATTGTATAAGTGACTGCGGGGTGACGTCATGTAGTTCAGGTGCTTGTTTGAAGAACTGGAAGACTCGAGTTCACGTCTGGCCTGTTCATGCAACTTTTTATTTTTGACTATTGTGAGATTTTAATTAATACTTTCCTTTTCAATAATTTAAGTATGCATTTACGGTTGTCGTTTGAGAGTTTTCAAAAACGAATGAAGTGGTAATAGTGTAACATTTGTTATATATTAGAAAACTTTACCAATAACTGAGAAAATAAGAGTTTATTTTATATAAATGTGAGTAGATGAACAAAAGATAATAACTGCGTAATGATAGGTGATTTTTCTGAAGTCAATAAATGTTTCTTAGATTATAGTATTTACTTGCAGCAATTGGATTCTGAATGTCGGGCCGTGTCGAACTTGTCCTAGCCCAACGTTATCACGTCTAATAATCTCACCTTGGGCAGAGGCGATAAAGGTTGAGCGTCAGGCTAGGGCCAAAGCGCCTGCTAGGAAAAATTACATAGTACTGAACTGAAACATTCTAGTAGAATTAACTATTTTATAGTGCCGCGTGATTTCTTTGCTTTCTTATTGTCTCTTAGAGGTAATTTATTTAATATTTTAAATTGCAGAAGTGCGGAAAAAGCAATGAGTTTGAAGACAAAATTTGTAAGATTCTTAATTGAGTACGTTCACGGAAATGCTTACGTACGTCTGTGTTGGTAGCGCAATCGCTTAGGTGCGTGGCTTCACAATAGAGGAACGCGTGTTCAAATCCCGTACGATATCAGCGGTTTTTTACTTGACGAGCAATGAAAATAAATTCCTAATAACGATGTCGAGAATGTTCTAAACATTCCTTTTCTTTGCAAGAAGATACCGTTACAAAACTGCGGAAAGAATTTGATGTACTTTCGATTACTGGTCGTTTACCAGATCATTCACTACTCCATATTTTCCTGTTCATAGGCCGTTTTTGGTTTTTACATTGGTACGTTCGTTTCCTTCCCAATCCCTAATACGAGTATTACGTCCTTTGTAATTAACTTTATTTGTGTCTCACTGTTCTTTTGTCAAGTTTTCTAGCTGAAATTTTTTCTTTGCTTTTAAAAATTAAGAAATGCTTACACTTCGCTACTACCAAAATATGAAGAACTAGAGGTGCTACAGAATGGGACAGACTTTCTCGTAGCAAATGTTTATAATTTCCTTTGTGTGGACTGGTTTTAAGGTTCTTGCCAGCTCACATAAGGTTCTTGCCGTTCTCTTGCCAGCTGACATCTATCGCCGCACAAAATACATTTTTACAATTTTCTCAACTTTTCAGTTCAAAATAGCTCTTTTTCACAGGAATCTATTGAGTTTTGAAAAACTTCCTCTAAAGTCATTTGAAGCACTTCTACTCAAAAGTTAAATAATCTATACAAATCTATTCAAATGCTCATATTAACAGCCCGAGAGGTATTTCAAAAAATTACATTTGTGTAATTTTTAAAAAACAATAGAATAGAGCAATATCTTGTTTATGTCATCGGATAGGCTGCATTTGGCATTACCCAACCAAAATTTAAAGAAAAATTTGGAGCCGTTTTGAGAAAATCTTGTTTATGTACATCTTTAAAAGTGCAAACATTGCACGCCATATCGTGCGAAATCAACTAAAACTTTAAAAAATTGCATGACCTTATTAAAGATCTAATTATAAGCAGCACACATTTCATTTGAAGCAAAAATCTCTATCTTTAGTTTTGTAGTTGTAGTAAGACGCCGCAAATATTCAAATTTTAGCGATTTTCAAAATTCAGGAGTTAACCGTGAAAATTGGACATATTCTACCTTTATTGCGTATTTTACTATAGATAAACAGTACTTACAAGAAATTTACAGAAAAATTTGGAGCCGTTTTTGAAAAAATTTAAAATGTCGGAAGGCTACAAATAGTCCTTTCAAAATTAATGAATGTTTTCAAAATCGCATAAGCTTCAGCTCAGGCGAAAACGACAGGGGTTTCTTTAATTTGAAAAAAATCGTATGCATGGTTTAGGCGCTAGAGTTGTATCAGACGGACAGACGGACGTTTTGCTTCCAATTGTTTTTTTGGCATCACGGATCAACAAAACTGGAATTATGGCTACACCGCGGGTTAGAGGTCTTTTTCTCTTAATTTAGTAATTTTTTTTATTCGTTTTTTCGTCACCAGAGCGCTGCAATGATTTTTCGCAGAAATGCGCAGTTTTTCTGCGCATTATATAATATTCTCTATACTACGTATTTATAAATAAATATTCGATTATTAGTTGAAGTAAATAAATTTTATTAGTTGAAGTAAATATGTTTATCATGCCCATTTGATAACATTCTGAAAGGCTACATTGTTGTGAATGATACTGATTAATAAACAAGTCCATTATTAAATATTCTTCTCAATCATTCATTCAAGAGTATGCTACAACTATTTTACTAAACCATCCCACCCGGATCAAAATAAAAGACTCAGGTCACGTGCCCTCTCTCATCCTAGAAAATATTCATTCTCTCTCACAATGAACTAGTAGTAAACTAGTAATGAAGATGAAGATGAAGATCTTTATTTATATAATATTATTCATCAGAAACAGCTCTTTACCCAACGACGTTGAAATACTTGTATTATTTAGGACACCCAATAAGTTATCAAGACTGGTAAAACAAAATGTTGAAAGGTTTGATTAGTGCATAATCCAAATAACTAAAAAATATTGGTGGATATCGTTTAAGACTTCGAGAACGGCTGCAAAACCTTTTGAATTCATACATAAGCGATTTCCCGCTTTTTGGAGTCAGCGTATCACTTGAAAAATAGGTAGAGAAATATTTTTTTTGTATCTATAACATTTAATCCAGAAATTAATAAAAACATAAAAATGAGCTCAAAATAAATAATGTAAAGTCAAGACACATGGTTGTAGAAATCTCGATAGATCTAGAACAGAAATAGAGTATATTTCCATGGAAAGGAATTTAAATATATCAGGTTATTATTAGAGCAGGGGGATCTAATAATATTGACTTTATTAAAAAATAAGCTATGGAAGGCCAATTATTAGTAGACTTCATAATATTTTATAAAACAAACATTTTCGAAAGAAAACTAAGAGACAATATACAAGACAATGGTGGAGAGCTGTGTTACGTATGAATCGGAAATTAGAATTAAAAATGATGCAATAAACTCTCGGTTAACTGCTATGAAAATGAATTTTGGAACGATGTTGCAGCTATCTGTTTGATGAATACTAAACGAGAGATTAGACAGATAATAATAATTGGAGGCAAGTGATTGAAAATGTAGAATCCAAACAACTCCATTGGTATGCTGCAGAATGCATGCTGACAGAATATCAAAAATTATATTTGAGTGAATCCCTTTCGAAAGAAGAAAACGAGGAAGGCCAAGGAAATCTTGTAAATTCGTCATCGATTTGACAATGAAGGGCAGAAGAATAGAGGAAGATGCCTGACGGAATAAAAAACATTGGTGTGAGAATTGCGAAAAACAGTCATTAGAACTGTAAAATACTCGCTTAGAATTAATAATAATTACCTTAAACCCGAAGTGGAAGATACCGGATGAAAAGCCTTATTATTATGTGCTGGCACAAGTAAGCGGGCAAGATCTGTTAAGATCTTGCCGGAATACAAACCAAAAGCAAAGTAACGTTCTTATGTTGAAAAGATTAAATGAAAACAAAGAAAATTTGATTATTTTTAGAGTTGAGTCCTTTAGATAACAAATATCAGATATTACTCTATTTGGAATTTATGATATTTGTAAACTTTAATCCATTTATCAGCATGATCGCTTTTCATTGAGAACAACTATTCTTCCGAATTGACAGTCGAAAAGTAAATATTGTATTTAGGTAAAAAGATGATTGAATTATGTTTTCGAAAAATTGACGGAGTGAAGTAAAAGAAATTATCACAAATAGTAAATTCACATTTCTTGTATTGTTGCCAATGAGTAATGTCAATTCCAATAAAATCTATTTTCGATCCACCAATAACATATGTGGTCTCTTTAACCTGAAATCTTTCGCTTTAGCGGCGATAACATAATTCACCGGAAAGTGTTCGGCAGTTTATCGACGAATGACAGAAACTGTAATTAATGCCAGTAGGACTTCTGATGCAGTATTCCAAAGGCGAGTTTTTAAAACTCAGACATTTTTCATCATTTCTCTCTCATGGTATGCAACATGTATTCTCAAGTTAATGTTGAAATATCTAGTATCACTTTCGGAATCCTAAGACTTAAGTAAAAGGAACGCAATGGTGACCCTGAAGATTTGGTTACAGACCCAACAGCGATAGCACAGATTTCTCCTTCTTCGACCTTGCATTAAAGTGGTCGCCGAAGTGTGCGACCAAATGCCAATGAATTATAAATTTGAGGTTATTTCGTTATTATTTAGATTTTCTTTGTAAAATCGTCTCTGCGTGAGATATACTATATACGAACACAAACTATGAATCAATGGGCAGTACATTTTAAAACGTTACATTGTAATATAGTAGCAATGCGTTTCAACAATAATAAATATTTTAGTTATAGTTTTAAAATTCAACCTTAATTCATATTATAGTACTTTAATTAAATGACTTTATAAATATTGATAATTAAATTACTTTATAAATATTTATAACTTAAATGAAATTTTTCCCAAATAAAAAAATTAATTGCTTATTTTGTTTACAATATTTATTAACAATTCATTAAAAATTATAAATATGCAGTGCAATATTACTGAAGATGCGTTAGTGAACACATATCCAATAAATTGGCAATTTTGTATGAAATGTAAAAAATGTATAGAAAATAGAAAATTTTATTTTGCAGCAATATTTTACAGAAGAGGATCCCTATTCATTTTCTAACGATTATCGTGACTACAGATTTCCGAAGTTTGACAAATTATTTTGAAACATTATTAACAATTACAATTTTGAAATAATTTATGACAGGAGAATCTCTAGTGATTCTTAATGGATTAGCAAAAACAGTGTTTGCATAGGTCTGCTTATCTAGAAGAAGTGGGTGTAACATTCCGATGACGTGTAAAAAACTTTGTGTGCATTGCTCGTCTCTCGAAAATAAAATTATCGTAATGTAAAAATATACTTGCTATAATAATATAAATATATTAATTTCATTGCGGAAATCATACATAAATTACATGTAAGTAATATATTGATATGAGTGTGTGTGTGTGTGTGTGTGTTCCTCCAATGTTCACGCAATAGACAAAAGCTGGTGTTTCTACCTTTGCAAACATTAAGATATTAAAATGTTATATAAGAGTCATATGTCGGTTTTGATTCTCACGCAAAAATCCTCAAAGACTAGGTATCACATATGATTTTTAATATTTGCGGTAAGAACTCATGTAAATGCAATCACCTAACGTTAGATCGAAGAGGTAATTAATTGTGATCCCAAAACAAAAGATCAAAATCATTCATTTGCTTACAGCTGCACTTACCAATCATAATGTCTGCAGTAGAAAACTTTCATTGTGACTAAATGAACTTTAAATACTTCAAGTTTATTTAGTATTTTCATATCAAAACTATTTAATTACAATATTAATATCCGTGACCATATAGTATTTTTAATTGGGTCATCTGAGAAATTGATGATGAAGTATTTCACAACTGAAAGCTGCTATCTCGGAGACGTGTTTGTGAAACTTACTCTAAAACGTATTTCTTTAAGTTATTAATTTTTCTAATAAAATAACTAGGTTAGACAATGCATACAATGCAAATTATTTGCATTTTATATTAAATATTACAATAATAAACGACGAAATGTAGACATGGAGCTTAATAGTCGTTGTCAATGTTATGTTTGCAAAATACCTTTTATAACAGTTTTAAAAATATGTTTTACTGGAAATTGCATGCCTTTATTTATGTAATTAAATGTATATACAAAATTTATGTAAAACTGTTGGTTGATTTAATATTTATATTCAAATATTTACTATAATATAACTCGCCATCACCGCCATTTTGCAATGTTCAAGATGAATAGTCCCGCCTCCCTGAAATGAAGCTAAAGCGGATTGGTCAGCTCGATCCCGCAGACAGGGCAGGAGTCGGAAAACTCTGGTAAAGTTCGGCTCAGGACATCGCCATTTTTGTGCGAAGCGGTACACGATCCAAATGCATTTCCATTCCTACGCAAAGCAACCTTCCCACACGTTCCCATAAAAAGTGGTGCTACAACAAAGTGAACTTGGTCTGAAAGTCGAATGTTGTATGTGATAGAAGCGACACTAGAGATGCACAAACGTGGTGGCCGGCTATCGTGATGACGGAAGTTACGAGTTGCCACTGTGACAAGCCCCGCTGCCCACTTGTTGCGTCGAGGAGGGTCGGGTGGGGGTAGAGGTGGGGCGATCGCAGCGATTCTTTGTTTGCGCGCGAGTGGGCCCGCGCCGCCGTGTGCAAATGCGGCGCGACGCGGCGAGGCGGGCGTGCGGGGCGAGGAGGGCGGGCAAGGCAGGACGGGGCGGGGTGGGGCGGTGTGGGGCGGGTGGGGGCGGGTCGGGGCGAGTCGGGGCGGGGCGGGGAGGGCGTGGCGGGACAGGGCGAAGCGGGTGAGGGCGGGGCGGGGCGGGGAGGAGGGGCAGGGCAGGGCGGGGCGGGGCAGGCGGATGTCCGCGGACGGAGGCAGCCCCCCCCCGCGCCACTGCACAGAGGAGGAGCACATTGCGCACAACTTTTGAATAAATGCAATGAGATTATAGTCATAACAAACTTGCCCAAAAAACACTGAAGTATAAGATATCACGTTATTGAAAACGCACAATATTTTGCACAAATTACTGTAGACGTACCCACAGTAACTATTATTATAAATCAGCATTTGGTCGCAATCTGGGCTACTGTTTATTTTAATCAACACCTACCTATTTGCTTAAGTTTTAGGGATATTAATATTATTATTATTATTAATAATAATAATAATAATAATAATAATAATAATAATAATAATAATAATGGAGTGAGTGGATAATGCTGCATAAGCAAAACTATTTCGTAGTACTTCAAAATTACTTCTTTCTTAAATATGAGTACTTGGCATAAATACCACAGGATTGTCAGTATACTGTACTATTCCTTATTACCTCTTAGAGTATTCGGGAACGTCCAAACCGGTCTCAAATGTGTTGGCAGGAGTTGAAGGAGCCTGCAGTTATTGTTGAGGTTGCTGGCCTATAAGTCAGGAGGATTGAAGATTGAAAGCAAACACATAAGGCGTTAAATTGAGACGATCAGGCCGGATATTCTTAACAAGTCTCTCCTAATTTGGTGTAAGTAGAGCAAATCCAGAAGTCACAGTCCAGCGAGAGAGAGTTTTTTTAGGAGTTTTATCCAGCCGACAGCGGTTACCCTTCCGTCCCGATGGGACGCATAATCGACCTGCATTGAGACACCAAGGCACTTGCGGACTCTATGATCTTCGGTCAGCAGAACGCGAGGTTCTCCGCGACAACACTGAGAGACCAATGCCCAAGGCAGGAGTCGAACCCGCGACCCTTCGGACCGAAGCGTTGAGCCGATAGTCGCACATCGCCACCGAGTCATCTAGGTCTGCCACGAATAAAATGTTCCGGTAAACAACATGCAATATTCATCTATATTGCCCGGTAGTGAACATCTATCTACCGGTGGTAAATCATGCTCTCCGAAACAACAAAAACTTAAACAAACCAGCAAAAAGACCGACTCCTCTCAAATAGAAGCATGTCACAGACCGCGTAAAGAAACAATGGCTGGAGCGTGCGATAGCTGCCTCGCAGCCCGGCACTGTGTTCCACATGGCGAGCGCACGAACAGGCGCCGGCCGCAAGAGAAGGAGAGAGTCTCGCAGCGCACTGCCTGGAAAGGGCTCGCGAAGCCCCGGGGAGGAGGGCGCAACCGAATCGCGGCCACGCGAGGCGGGTGGCGACGGCGGCGGCGAGGAGACAGCGCTGGCGGCGGCGGCGCGGCGGCGGCGGCGGCGGCGGCGGCGGCGGTGGGAACTGAGATGGAACCGGGGCGAAGGTTGCGTGGCGATGATAAGCCGCGGAGGAAGGCTGGCGGAGAAGGAAGACGTGATGAAGGTGCAAATTGAAGCGGCCTTGAGTAGCGTTGGAGGTAGAGTTGGCGTGATGGGAGGGGAAAGGGAATGGACGTCGGAGCAAGGCTAGAAGACGAATTGCGTTGGTTGTGGTGACAATGATTGTAAGAAAGAAGATGCAGGGAAAATATTAGATGACTACAGCTAATAAAGGAACGCGAAGGACGGTCCATAGTGATGGCAAAGCGAGACTTCATGATCGTGGAGGACGCAGTGAAAGTAGATTTTAGCACAAACGACTGTGGAGAGAGAGAGAGAGAGAGAGAGAGAGAGAGAGAGAGAGAGGGGGGAGGACGAGAGGGAAGCGATCGCCTTTGTTTTCTTCGTCGAATCAATTCAGTTTGCAATGGAGGCAAAGAGAACATTACATCTTTCATTTAACGTAGAAAGAGAACTTCGTTACCGCCTTTAACACAAGTGGAACGACGTGTCATAATCAGAGGTCCGGCAGCGTAGCCAATTGGGCAAGCGGCCGGCAGTGGAACAAGTTTTATCTTACGTGGTTGAGGAGCGACAGAGCAACAGGTTGTGTGGCTATCATGCTAGCAACACGAGACGTGTGTTTGTGTTACGAGAATCGGAGGCAACGATGACACACACGATGCGTTTGCGAGGAATGAATGGCCTGAATTCTGGCGTCGGCGGCGGAGATGTTAGAAGTGACATCGCCGTCGGGCACCTCCACGGGAGGCGTACGCGCCAAAGAGGCAGCGCGAGTAATTTTGGCCCAGTCAGTTTGCTTCTTTTCCTTACAAGCGCCCGCCGTAGCCACAGTGACAAAGCAGACATGAGAAATTTTGTTACATCACGCGGTGGCGATGGGTAGTGGACATCGATGGTGAGGATGTTGGGGCAGGCGGAGGCCGCGGCGGCGGCAGCGTGGGCGGCGCGGGATCTGTGTCACGGCTGGCGGCGGCGGCGGTGGCGGTGGCGGGCCTGCCCTGGGCCGCGACTCGCCGCGTTGCGCAGGTCAGGGCGGCGGCGGAGGCGGAGGCGGCCCGTTACTCGCTCTCTCCGCCGCGCGTCGCCGCCATGCCGCGTAGGGGTGCACAAACCGCGCGGTGCGTGGCCGCGAGGCGCCATCGAGCACCCGCGTTCGCCTCGCGTGTCCGCCAGCGGCGGATCCATTTGAAGAGCTGCTCTTGCGGCGCGTGTCGTTGATTCGGATGACAAAGCACATGTCCATTGTGTTGCGGCTTCCCATCAAGCAATCGATATGCTTTAAATGGTCTGTTTTGTCTGGTATTTTCCGTCAAGCAACATTCCAATAATAATGAAA
>CAXIVR010000013.1:0-352072 GCA_964035755.1 Teleogryllus oceanicus
TTAGACTCATCAGTTACACTTTTTCTCGTTACTGGCATTTGAGAAGTTCTTTTGACAAGTAGGTTCCTCTAAATTTGCACATTGGCCATTCTTCACTCTTGGTAGTACAGTTATTAAAAATACCAAAAAATCTGTGAATATTTGACAAGTTTAGAGATGTTTTTTCTTCAGAATCCATGCCCTCTGCCATAATATACATAAGGTGGGAACTGAGAAGCTAATATGTTGTACTAATTTTTCAAAGTCTTCTGCTCAAAGGTAAGTTTTATATTAAATGAGATCCTTGTTCCTTCTCTGAGGAAATTAGGTAGTTTTGTGGTCTTCTCTTATAGCACCAGGAATATTTTATTAATACATATAAATGCATATTGAAAATTTTTAATAATTATGATGTTCTATTAACAATGTTCAAAAAGTAGTTCCAACAACATGTTGGCCTATCAAATGCAAATGCTATGCAAATAATTGAACAAAATAATAATTCATTCCTAAAAAAACTGCTGAAAAACACTTTCTATTTTTTATTTTTCAATAATTACCACTTTAAATTCTAATTTTAATACATTTATTTTTTTTTTTTTTGGACGGGATGGAAATTGGTCATTGAAACAGGTGATGGTTCATTGATGCAGATATTCATGGATATTGTTAATTCTAAATGCCTATTGCATTCTATGACAAGATCATGAACATGTATTTGAAGGTGATGCCAATATACATTTTGCTAATTTTGCAAGCATCATGGACTTTTGTGATTTCATTTGTATATATGCAAAATGTATATACAATAATGGTTCAATTTTTTTAGTGTGTGTTATTTTTGACCAGGCAAGTTATTTTAAAATTCTCATTAGGTAATATAACTTGTGTTATAATTCTGTTATAGTTTCAATGTGTACTATGTAGTAGTGCTCTCAGAATGACTACAAATGAGTATGGGTAATATAAAAAATTCACATGCCCACTAGAAAAGTGTCATTAACATCAAAATGCTGGTTTTTCAGAACATTGTTTTACAACTAGAGTTCTGAATCAAGTTCATGGAGTATGACAATCTGTAATTTTCTTTTGAAAATATTAATTTTTACCTTGGTTTCCAAGGAAAAAGGTTTCAAGTTAATTATAACTTAGGGTCCTCCACTGTGCTGTTTGCATATAGTATGGATAACACTGCATTCTCAAACATGCAATGATTTTGGCTATTATTCATCTTCAAAATTACCAGAGAAAAATATCTCAGATTGTGTTAATGATTCTTGAGCAAGGAAATGTTATTACTGTTGTAATTGTGTTGACCTTAATAATTTTCTGAAACATTTCCCTAGCTAAGTGAACAAAATACTTCCCTCTTGAAATAAAACAATTCAATATTACTAGACATGATTCTCATGCCATTTAAAATGCTAAAACCTGCATACATATGCCAGATAAAATTTGACAAAACAAGCACAATCAAATTTTAGCTTGGTATTTTTTTCATTGCCTTTTGTAACAGGAACAATAAACAATTTTTCTAAATTTTACTCAGTCAAATTTATCCTTTTGTGAGAAATGAATCTTTTTGAACATTCTACTGCATCACCAGATGTAATTGGAGCATATTTATAAGATGAAATCTGAGTCAATGTGAGATCAAATTCTGCATTTTCTGCTCTTGAATCACACATTTTTTTTCTTTATATTTCATAGAAGTTTTAAATCAGAATTTGAATTTATTATTTATATAATTTTTCCTTGGCAGCCACAGTTGCATGTCCAAACACTAATTTCAAAGACATTGTAATATCTTCAACAATATTTAATGACCTCCATTGAGGAGGTAATCCTGCTGTTTTCAATTTCTGAATTGGTATAGGCAATTTTACAAAATTTAATTAAATATGTATTTTTATTTTATTTTCTTATATACATGGTTTTATAACATATTTTATTTTATTTTTTTGCAAGCAAGCAGACTAAGTCTGCACCTAATTATTTTCCCCTCCTTTGTATCACAGTCAGTTACAGTGACACTGAGTAGTGTGTGTGAAATTAATCAATAGTATTCGAAGAATATAATCCTAAATTTTGAAGCAATCCAGAAAAGTATGTATTTATTAAAATAACCTGCCCAATTTAAAAGTCATTCAGAACTGGTTATTAATTTTCTAAGAAAAGTTATTATTTGACTCATCCAATAAAATGAAGGCCAATCATTTTGTCCCACACTAAAGTGATGAGTTTTCTCCCACCTTACACAATTATGATTTATCCCGACCTCTCACTATATTTATTTGCTGTTATTGAGTGCACATTTTTCTCTACAATTTTTTTATTGTTGCATTCAGGTGATAATAACAATAGTTATAACATTAACTTTTTGGGAGTGTAGGATTTGTAATTCATTGTCAAATGGGCAAAGAGGTTTCTAAGCAATGAAATTGATTCAAATTGCAGACCCAGCAGGTAAATCAAGGTGGGTAATACATTTTAATTCCAGTTTTTAAATTAATTCAACTAATTTGATCTGATTTTTATAGTATGTTTGTACATTTAGATTACAGAAATTGAAATAACTGAAGTAAAAATTATAAATATGATTTATGTTGGTGATTCCTTTGATATCCTTTTTTGATTTTAACAGTATGTAAACTATTTATGAATTCATTGTAATTGTAAACTAAGTGTTAATTTTATGTAGATGAATTTTGTGCTAGTCAATGCAAGATCCCTAAGTATAATGAAAGGACTAATAGAATTGAACCTTTTGTAACCAAAATTCATATAAACATAAAACAAGAATATTAAATTTGTAAAAATAAAGGTTAAAAGAAATAATAAATACATTCGAAAATCTTTTATATTTTGCCAAAATTTAAATAAATCTTCACGTTTTTATAAAAAAGATGTGAATTAAATTTGGTTTTTAGGGGATCAGTAATAAAAGTTGCTATTTAAATGTACTTGTGAAACAGTTTTAAAATTGTTTTGAAACAGTTATAAAATGTTTGTTAAATAGTTTTGAAACAGTTATAAAATGTTTTTGAAATAGTTCTGATGTCTGTAAACATGTTCTTAGTCTCCTTGTGTATTTAATCCACCTGATCTCATAAATGATTAAGTGGTACATCGCTGTTTCATTATCATTTGTTAGCAATTAAGTTTATGTCAATATTCAAAATTTTTATTTATTTCAAAATTCAAAATTTATTGCTTATTTATCCTTGAAAATAGATTTTACTACATGGGAGTTTTTTTTTTTTTTTTCTCCCTTTCAAAATTCAAAATTTATTGCTTATTTATCCTTGAAAATAGATTTTACTACATGGGAGTTTTTTTCTTTTTCCCCATAGCACGTCATACGCAGTTTTTAACTGTTTTTTGATGTAAAATAAATAAATATATTCCATTCTATTGTGAATTATGTTATATTTTATTGCTAGGTACAAGTTGTTTCAGAATATTCATTATATATATAATGAACCTATAATGTATAACTTTTATTCAACAACAATGCAGGCATTATTGATGTATGTATATCTACCATAATAACAGTCAGACTGTAGAATTTAAAGGCCTTTGAGGCTTTTTGTGTAATTTATTGTGAAATTTAATTATCACTAAATGCATAATTTTTATGCAATTATTTCCATTTTTATGGTGTCTGGTCGTGTAGGTAAATATACAGATCGGTTGTTGGATCAAAAATAAATAATGAATATTCTATTACTAGCAAGTACTACGCATAACCCATCCTATACCCGTCAACAATCAGTAACTTGTAACACCAATAAGAAATGCTTAAATAAGGCAACACGTACGGCTGACCCTTCAACCAGTATAGCTGTGCAAGCCGCCTCAGAAGGCCGCCTCCTTCTGTCAGTTTCGTCCAGGTGTGTCGTGACGGTAGGCTGGATCCTCCAACCTGTGTTGCTCGCTTACGCCGAGCAGATAGTCAACTCTTCCAACAAGGTTGCTTGGGCTCGGCAGCTTCTACCCGTGCACTTCTGACAAGGTAAATTCAGAGGGTGCAACGAGGGACTCTTAACGATGCAACTTTTCGTTTCAACAATCTCAGTAACAGTGAACCTGGTTGGGCCTATATTATCATGCGTTTCCTTGATACAGTATAATGGATCAGGTATACTGCAACTGTTCTTTTTTCTCTGTGAAGTAATTTTTTTCTGTTAGCCACTCCTTTGTTCAACCAAGACAGAATATTTGGAAGAATAGGAAAATTTATTAGGAAGAATGAAACCATCATGAAGTCATATGAATATACAGACATAATTGCAGAAACGCCACGTGAAAGAATTAGGAAAATATTTTATGATTTATGACTGGAAGAAAGCAGCGGCAGCCACAATCAAACCTCCTCCTCAGTGACCTTTCAATATTTCTGTTGCTAAAAGGATTGTTCTGAAGAAATCCACATCTGATACAAATGTTTGTAATGGGAGAAATGAATTATAATACCGCAATTGTAGTATTTAAATCCCTTGAAAAGAGGGGCAAGACAGTTTCACAAATAGTTTCTGAAATACTTCCAACTTGAATAGCTGTGAAAGAAGATAAACTTGTTGATGTAGAATCTCCTAGAAAACATTTTGGAAATTGGAGAATTACATAAAATTTAAACAAACTCATTTAAAAAAGAATTTAGAATCCAACTTGAAAATTGCTTAAGGAAATGTTAGATCAATATTCTAAATTTCTCAACATAAAACATTCAGAATTTCTAATCTTTTGTATACAATTTGTTAATTTAATACCGTTTTTGAAAATGTAATTATTCATTCACTTTAAATGTTGAATTTTTATGAAAATACAATAAAGAAATGAAAGCAAAATTGTTTTAAAAACTTTTCTTCAACTGTGTTCTTTCAAAAACCTCTTCATTCAAATTAAAATGTTAAATAACTGAAAAGAAATTGCTAATTGATTTTTCCTGATGCAATACTTTATATTTACGATCTTTGAACTACAATTCACAAAAAGTTTGAAAACATTCACTACTAACGAATGCTACTATAAGTTTTTTGCAATTTTCTCAAATCCATTTATGATAGATGTAGGCAGTTTTGCTAGTAGATTCTTCATATTTATACACCATTTATGATTTTATTTTAGTCACTCATTCCTTGTTCCTGAATATTGTATTTAAATTTAAATTTTTTATTCTAATTTTAAATCTTGCTTTGCTTTCATATTGCTATTTCTTATTTAAATTTCTACAACGATAGGAACAGTTTTAATGGTTAAAACTGCTTAATTACAGACCTGATGATGCAGCTTCATTGTATCCCAAAATGTTGTGTCTTTAGTAGATTGATGCCAATAAAACAATTCTGTTTTAAAATAAGACTTTGTTTGAATACTTTGTTTAAAAGTTAAAGGACACCACTGCACAAATATTTACTTATGTTCTTTGCTCTTAATGATATATAATAATAATTCACATATTACGTATAGTTATATTTAATATTTAATGTATTCTCAATCTTCACAATTGTTTTATAGTCAAAAAATTCAAAATCAACAGTTGCCATAAGGCAACAAGATTGTAGTTGTGACTGGTATTACTTTAATTACAGAAATAAACCATTTGGTCTTCTCAACCACACAAAATCAAAGAATCATCTCCTAAGATTATTGACCATTTTTGAAAGAGTCCAGCTCTATGTCTCTACAGAACTTTTAAATCAAAATGAAATGGGAAAAAAGATGTTGAGTTATTGCAAGCCAATTCTTGCAAGCTATTCTTTTCTCAATTTTAATAATCAGCAATTCTCAGTATATAGTTTTTTAATTCAGTTTGCAAAGCAAGAGAACTCATTCACGAGCATGAATCAATAATAAATCAAACATTGTTGAAAACAAATAGTATTATGTGGGCAATTTGTTTTGGTAGTGCAGAAAGCAAAGAATGTAATAAAACCATATACTTGTATGTCCTCACAAAATAAATTATTTAACACCTCAATAAACGAAGCAATTTAAACTACTATATATTTTTATACTTTTCTGTTGTTAATTTGAAGAAATTTGTTGATAACTTCATTTTCCTGGTAAATTAATCCAGGGGAAAAATTAAAGTTTACAAATATATTGAGGTATCAATCTCCCATTTTAATACAAATATTTGGTACAAATTCATTCTGATTACATAAGATGTATCAGAAACATATTTTTTCTAATGCAAAAATACATAACAACAGACCTTACAACTCCACATTATATATTAACACTTACGTTCATACACATGATACAACATTATAAAAATATATTTACACATATCATCGAGTCTTACAGAGTAAGCCATTTGTTCAGTTTTTTTCCAGAATCTACATTAAAATGATTCCATAATCCATTACGAAACAAATAAAATCTAATGAATACTGCTGTATACAATAATGCATATTTCTCTTTGAAAAATAAGTTTATTTTCTATATTATCTTTGGTCAAGATGAAGACATGAAAAACTGACTCTAGAAAACAAGAAAATTTTTTTTTTCCATGTTTTGTATTTCAAGTAATATTATTGTCGCCAACCAGAGAAAAAGTGAAAGCAAGTGTAATAAAGAGGTCAACTTTGCAATGATTGAAAATCACATTTAAATGACACAAAAGCAAAACTTACAGTAAAACTGGCTCAATGTGGAACATGTATAATGCAGAAATCTGTCTAATGTGAACATAAATCGCAGTCCTGCCAAACAAATTCTACAGTATTACATTGCATAATGTGGAAAGAAATACTGGCCCCTGATATTCCACATTGAGCAAATTTTACTGCAGTGTAAATATCTACTTTTCTTTGTCTCCCCAAGAGCAGGGTCTCAATAATACCCAATTATATAATTGATCAAATCAGTTAATTAATATATTGATTTCACATTGACAAAATAAGTTTCTTTTGTAGATGCAATGTTTCAAAGGCTGTGAATGCTATGGTCGATTACCGGTATGTACATAATATTCCTATCATAAGCTATACACATATTCATCTCAGCACAATCATTCAAACACAAACCAAAAAGTAGCTGCGGAAATTCAATCAAATGAGAACATAATGCAAATGTCATAAAGCAGTTCCTTAACATACAAGACATTTCACAAATCACAATACTTCTTTCACCTTCTCAATATAAGTCAAAAAGATTAATTCTTAGTTCCTTGGAAGAGAAAACATCAAGAACGAATGACAGATTAAAAAAACAGAGTTACATAAAAATAAGAGTGTAGGCAGCAAATCTGGATCGTACATATTGGTGACAATAATTAAAGTCACACCATTTTTTAAAACCAATCTTTTACTTAAAACGCTAAGGTTGCTTGGTGTTTTGAGACAGGAGAAAGGAAACTAACAAAGGCTTTTTCTTTCAACACAACAGATGTAGAATTCAGGAAATGAAAATATTACATTTACCAGAATATAAGATGACCCCCTAATTTTGAAGAACCCTCCTGAACTTTTACTAATTCTTTCTAGTCAAAATAAAATTATCAATGTTCATATTGACTAGAATATTGGCTTCTTAATGGGATAGTTAAATCTTTTTGCCTTGGCTATCACTATTTTCTTGTTTCTTAAAATTATACATTGCGTTTGTTACTACCATCTTCATCATCACATGTATCTGTTTCTTTCTTTCTTTACAGTCACCCTCTTATACCAGATCCTATTCTGACGTTTTAGGCCCTCCTGAAATCTTAAATCTTTTATCTGATGCTGGGCACTGAACTACAGAGTCAACTTGATTCATTGTGTAATAAAATCTCAGCAATAATTGTATTCATTTTCACTTTTTTTTTCTTTCATTAATTCCCTTTATTTGAAATTCTTTAGCGGCTATTCATAAATATTGGTCTTGAAATCTACAGAATTGCCGGGTGACTCAAGAAGATATAAATAAATAAATGTAAATGGTTTTTATTGCCTTTGCAACTTATTGATAAAACAGTTTGAGTTTCTGGATGTGGAAAGGAAATATAAAAACTTCGATCACAACTGACTAGTGTTAGTCTGCAAATATAAGATGACCCCGTATGTTTCAAATGAGATATTCTAAAAATAAAAAATGTCTTTATTATATGGAGGCAAATAAAGTAATTCATAATTTGTTTTAAAATGATTTATACATGTCTTGAAGATTTTAATTTTCTGTTTGTTTCAATAAGTTCATGAATTATATCTCATACCAAGTTACTAACTTCACATATGCTTAATAATGTGAAAATATCTTATTAGTAGAAAGAGATTACCCAAACAGGTGCCAAATTACAGTGCTTTGCCATTTTTAAGAGAAGAGAGATTGTAAAGAGATTTCAAAAGTTTCTGTTGGCTCATGGCAGTGCAATTACAAAAAGGAAAAAAGAAATAGAAAACATGGTTTTTTGTTCTTGTTCCATAACCCCTAACTCCAGACCACTTTCCAGATCCTTTACAAGCAACCTTCTGGAGAAGTGCAATATTCCTTAAGGGGAAATATGAAGCAAAACTCTGATTTTTTGGGATTTTAACATTTTCTAAACGGTTACAGTTTTTTAAGTAAAATTATATTACATCATTGTAAAATAAACTCTTTTATCATCTTTTTTATGTAACAAAATGGTGTTTTGCTTACAACTCTCACATATATTTTGTAGAAACATTCTCTTATCTTTTGAACAGATTCATCTAGAAGGTTCTGATATTCATTAAATGCTAGAGAAAAATTCATTCTTTAACATTCCTTGCATTGTAAAATTTTATTTTCTATGTTTATGTATGTGGCAAACATATTTTGTTTATTTTTTATCACGACCAGGTGACTGGTTTTGTAGAATTAACTTTGATACTGATTTCTAAACTATGACATTTTTTAACACATTTCTCCCATTATCTCTTAAACTACTTAAGTGAAAATTTTCAATTTTTGAAGGTCAGTTAAATAATAATGAAAATATGGTAGCAAAAGGAGTGCAGTAAGATTCATACTTCAGGATTTCTGCCTAAAAATGATGTAAAAATTTTGACTTTTATTTCAAATATGCTGTAAAATACAAAAACTCTTCAGAAGATGTAAACCTGCTTATATTTACATAATACATTTCTACCCAGCCACTCCTAAAATTTCACAACATTAGATTGAATAGTTTGTGAGATAATGGGACAAATGTAGACCCAAATTAACATGAGAGAGGTAGGGCTTTATGTCTCCCATTAAAGCAATTACACCAACAAGAGGATACTTCTCCAGTATTGAGTTACTTCAGTGAGCTATGGACCCAACAAAATACTTGTGAATAAAATGTTTTTACTATGTTCTATGATATCTTAACAGATGAAATATTCAGGATTTGAATCTTAAAATCCAAACAGGAAGTTAACTTTTCAAACATTAGTGTTTGGCAGGGCAGTAATTTAAATAAGACGTTCCTTTGAAAATTTGTCTGTGCTATTGCTTCTCTTCACAACCGTTCTTATTGAGCAAAATTTGACAACATTCTTTAAGTCAAGAAATAAATTCAAAGGAGTTTAATGATGACATATCTGCTTAAAGGTAAAAAAAAATATTGTGAGACAGAAAATGTACATTGAAATAACATAATCTGAGCAATATAATAAGACTTCAAGTTGCGTTGTTGGTGTACCAACCAAATTTGAAGCAATTATATATAATCATTCTGCTTGCCTTCATTCTGTATCAGAATATAAGTTCATAAATAGTTTAAAACACACCTAATGGTTTCATTATTGAATTGAATATCAAAATAATAAATCATTCCAAAGGACTTAAACAAAATCTGTCTTTAGATCTTTTGGGTCAAAAGTCTCTCTTTTGAAAAGTGCTACACTCATGCTCAAACACACACTTAGTCTTCTTTCCACAGTAAGTACATGTTTCACTCACAACACATCTTGATTATAAAAGCTTGATGCACTCAGAGAAAGGGGTCAAACGTAATGAGGTGAATTGGAGCAGAGAGGCCACTGCAATTGTGGCGGAGCATGTTTGTCGTTGTGGGTGCCAGAACACCAGTTGACCTCAGTTGTCTGAGTAGAACTGGTCGTTCCTAATGCATCGGCCGCTGGGATCCCTTGCGGTGGCCTCGCGCGCTGCCTGCTTTGCTGTGTCCGCGCGGAGGGCTACCTAGGGAGACAGCAGGATGAGTGTACATGTCACACAAAATCAACAACTTCACATGCATTAACCAGGAAATGGTGAGTAGCCAATAAGGGTCTTTTTGGTTCAAAAATTAAAAGTGATCTGAAATGAAATTTCAATTTTTCCAAACAGGATGTTTGGAATAATGCATTTTCCTAAAATTTTTAATGTGAAATTTTATTCTTGTGTTATAGACACATCGCATCCATTTTTTCCCCATCATTTTCAATTCTATCCTTTCTTTTGTATTGTTTGGTTTCTCTTGCATTATTTTTATTTTCACTAATACTTAATAATTCAATCTAATATTGTAATTATTTGATAATAATCTATTTTTATTATTGCTGTTTTTATTTTATTAAACCCATTCATAAACTAATAGTTATTGAATTAGTTAGTTAAACATTTATGGCTAATGCATCAGTATAGAAATCCATATCAAGAAACAAGCTCTTTAAAAAAAATGTAGACTGTTTCTGCATGTAAACCATCCTATAGCTTTTGGAAATTTGTCTATGCTACGTTTTTAGATGTCATAAAACAGCAGGCTGAACTTATGAATACAAGATGAATACCAGTTTACAACTGTCAAAAGACATCAATAATATTAAATTCTTTCACCATTTTGGTTTAATATAACAAATACATAAAACACATCAATATAAACAAGCTAATGTCAAATTTAGCTTAATTATATGGCATTTATTGGCTTAATTAAGCTCTTAAATGAAATAACAATTCGAACTGTTTATGATTTTGATATTACTCATAGATTGGAATATGATGGCATTATCAATTATTAATTTTGATGCTGAACCATTACAGATGTGTTAATAAACTGATTATTTATTCATGTGACAAAGGATATCTTTCTGCTTACAGAGCATATTTTAGTGCTTATGCTCATAAATTCAAGCAATATCATGAGCTGGACAGGCCTCAATAAATCTTTTTTCATCAAGAAATCTATAACTCAAAAATATTTATCATATTGTGCAGTTCATCATCATGCAGTGCAATGTTTATCATATTGTGCACAATCAAACATTTCAGGAAAATTGTTAAAAAGAATTTAACTACTATGTCACTAAAATACAAATATGCTTTCTTTGTGGACATTTTCAAATAATAAAATGGATTATTCATGTCTTACAGAGATAAATGTAGTTCAGAAGGGATTTCTTTCAAGAATATTCCAATCCTTTTTGAAAAGAAACATTAGGCAAATTTTTATTAAAAATCACTATAAGATTGAAAGAAAGTTTTGGTATGCAGATGGGGAATTGTAAATGTGTATTGCATATTCTTGTAAAAGAAAAAACAGAATAAAATAAAAAAAAGAAAAATTGAAACACATAAAAATTTCCAATTAAAATTTAATGGACAATTAATTAAAGTCATGTACTCCCCAAAATCAATTCAAAAATAAAAATTAAAAAGATTTAGTAAAATTAATGTTTTTTACAAACAAAAAAAGAAAAGTTAGGATTTTATTATGATAATATCCAATTTGACATGATGAATATTAACAATTGTTATACAGAAGTGTATTTATTATTCCAAATATTGTTACAACTTCATTATTATATTTTTGCAAATAATGTAAAGTTAATTAATATTATGAATTATTTCTTGCCAAGATTGGTCAGTCTGTTTTGAAATTATTTTCTGAAAGTGACAATAAGGTTAGATTGTCTGATTGACCTTTTGTGTTGATAAGGCGTGGATGACAAATAAACATTTTATATTATAATTAGGATTGCAAGTGAAACTTATTTGAAATTTTCATGTGCCATGCCTCTTACTTATGTTCTTCCCAAAAGCTCAATGTAATTGGCCTACAAATGGTTGTTGATTCAGTGGTGAGGTGTAGTTGACATTTACATAATTGGAATGATTGAAGGCGTTGTCATTGTCAACAATAGTATTTATTTCACAAATAGCAGCTTGATGGCTTAGTTCATCATCAGTTTCTGCTGTCTGAGCCACAAACAGGCAGTCCTGTTTTGTGGCTCCTCAGCAGCAGAAACTGATGATGATGTTTTAACATCAAAGCTGCTATTTGTGAAATAAATACTATTGTTGACAATGACAACGACTTCAATCATTCCAACTACAAATGGTTAAAAACTAGTGGCAGCATTTGTATTATTGGCACTCTAGTAGAAATTTAATATGGTGCCTCCCTTTCCTTTGCAAAGAAGAAAAGATGGAAATTACACTTAGGTGAAATAGCAATTGATATCCAATTCCCTTCCACTGGGTTGTTTTATCTTTCTCCCTCCCTCTCTCTCTCTCTTTCCTCTCTCTCTCTCTCTCTCTCTCTTCTTCTCTCTCTTTCTCTCTCTCTTCTCTCTCTCTCTTTTTCTTTCTCTCTCTCTCTCTCTCTCTCTTTCTTTTCTTTCTCTTCTCTCTTCTTCTTTCTCTCTTTCTCTCTCTCTCTCTCTCTCTCTTTCACTCTCCCTCACTCCCTCTTCTTATTGTTTGTTTCTCTCTCTTCTTTTTCTCCTTTCTTTTTTCCTGTTTTCTTAATGCCCCATAGCTTTGTAATTCAATGCTATCAAACATTCACAGAAATTCAACTGTTGGAGAATATCCAAATGTGAAACAATAGATGTTGAATTTTTGACAAATCAAAAGCCAAAAAAATAATTAAAAAATTCTAAATGAATTATATTTGTACAGAATCATAATTCTACTTTACTATATACCACCTTGTATTAAATTGGTGATCCAAATTAATTGGCATCAAGAGTCTATCCAGGTTTTGAATTGAATTTCCTTCAGAGAGGACATTCAAAATTTCAGGAGGTGAAGAATCAAAGAATTGTTGATGAAATACAAAGAACATTTCTCTTATACAATTGTCTGAATAAATCCTAAGAATGCTCATGAAATGTTTTTTTGTATTATTTCCATCATTTGTATTCTTTTATTTAAAAATTTAAAAATGTGGAAATCATAAATGAGGTGTCTAATACGGATTAATTGTATCCTTGGAAAAGGAGAAACTAACACATTGTACCAGGAAAATCTCTCTGCACAAAGCCGAATTTGCCTCCTTTTAAAAATTGCATTTATGTTGGTAACAACCAGATCACTGAGAAGCAAGTGCAAACGACAACACTTCCAGAATCTATTGTGATTGTGGAGAGTCTGCAATGTATGTTTTCAAACTGCAGCTCCTGCTACCAACATAATTTCTGTTGCAAGCACTCTGACCAGCAAAGTGCAATTGTGAAGGGACTTTCCTGGCGTGCTGTACTTTTCCAGTTGTCCCTTCTGGGGAGTTTAGTATTTCCTGCCCTCTGTGTCGAACCCACTTGCCAGCCCAAAGGGCGTTTATGGAAGATGGACCAAAACAGAAGAGGGAGGGGGAGGGGGAAGGGGAGAGAGGAGGGGGCGACGCTACTCACACTACATAGACCTTGTCTCCACGGCTGGCGCCCGCGTGGCTGGCAGTGGGAGCAGCGGGGGCCAGGGGGGCAGCGTGCGCGGCTGCCTCTTGCAGGATCCGCAGCCGTGGGCCCAGAGGCACCCCCAGTCGTTGCAGGCGCTCCTCACTCAGGTACGGCAGTTCCACCATGCCGACTCTCTCTTGCTCGAAGGCTGGCGCGTATTTCTGCAACAGCACACGCATGCGCTCTTAGAGGGAAGCAATCAAAAACCTATATTGTATTTTGTGTATAAGCATGGAAGGGGAACAGATTGCCCGTGATATTGCTGTGAAAGTGCTTCTAGTACTTTAAATGTCATTTCATTTGTTTACTAACAAGACTTTCAATATAATATTATATCAATGATATTTATGTGAGTGATAACTAGTGAGTTCCTCCTTGAGGCTACATTTTCCTATCTAAAGAAAATGATCAATAAGCGCACCACCGCTACTGGTCTAACAGCTGCTGCTGCCACCGGTATCTAGATTATTAACAGAATATGTTACTGAATTCAATGAACACCTGCCATATAACTTGATCTTTTTTATCCTACCCTTTGCAGCTTGTCAGCTTCAATAAATCAATAAATAAAACTACCATGGCCTAAAATAATATTACAGGCAGGAATTTTCTAGCTTGAAACTGAAATTTGGAGCTTGTATTGATGAACCTCTTAAATGTAACAAGCCAGAGACACCCATGTGAATATGTACACTTCTTCATAGTATATACTAATAATCAGCGCTCGAATTCTGATGACCCGATGGATTCTGAAAATTCTTTGAAAATGACCTATAAAGTAACTTAAAAATAAGAGGAAAACTACCTATAAAATGACTTAAAAATAAGGGTAAAATGACCGGTTTTAAAAAATACTAAAAAATTTGTACAAAATGTTTACTTATTTAATGAATTTTACAATTTTAAATAAAATTTATTTGTATAAAATTATGTTTAACGTAAAGTCTATTTTAGGAGGAAATGTAATTTTAGCACTGATTTTCCAACTGTCAATTTTCAAAGGTTGAGGATGATAACAAAGATCCGTGTAATTTTCAGAGTTTGAAAAACAGAGTCTGTTGCAGTAGTAAATATTATCATGACCTGATGATACAATAAAACTTTGTTTTAGTATGTAATTGTAAATTCATGAAACAAACGAAAAACGTGAAAAGGAAACAATATCCAAAAAAATGACAAAAATATGCAAAGGTCAAAAAAATCCCCTCGCAATGCAAAAGATGACAAAAAATGAACCAATAACTATGTATTTATATCACCTATGTGTCATGATAAACATTCATTTACAAGTCATCAGAATCCGAGCCCTGATAATAATAATCCAATGCTTAGGTTTTATATTGGATTAATGCTAGAAATGTACTTTCTTTTTCTTTAACTTTGTAATATAAATTTTTCTTATATCATCAAAAAAATATATTATCAAATACATAGAAATTGACTCATAATTTACACATTTGTTTTTCAACCACAATTGACTTATTATATCTTGTGTAACTTGATATTATGGAGAAAATTAAAATTTTGTTTGAAAAATAAAAATTCAAATACATAAAATAATTTCAGAATTTAAAAAATTCCCCAAAATTTGTTTTCAAATTGACAAGTCAGACACTAGCATCCCTAAGAAAATTGCGAAATTATGGAGATAATATTATTAACTAACATCTTGAGGTTTAAGTATTTGTGTGTGTGTGTGTGTGGGGGGGGGGCATGTGTGTGTGTTTTTGCATAGAAATTTAAATGTTCTTCATTCTTCATTATTTTTTATAATTTTACTTAGGTAAACTAAATTGTCCTCTTCAGTTCATTTGTAATATACTGTATTGGGTGCTGTAATAATATTGTTTAATAATGTTTTTGTAATATTTGATGGTTATATCAGTACGATAAATTAATTAATTACATGCAAGATGTGCAACACAACCATACACAGTGAATGCATGCAAGACAGTGTCACTTTCATTTCAAAATGTATGGGTTGTGAAAGAATGTGCACAGCTCATTCTCACTGTCCCTGACCTTCTCTTTTGTTCATTTCATCAGTGAAAAGTATTGTATGAAAACACTTTTACTGAAAGATTAAGTTATTCTTGATGTCATGGTCATGTTGCTCCAAGAAGTTTTTTTTTTTCTATTTACAGGTCAAATGAAACTGCACAAGATTTCAAAGTACATTCAATGATTTAATCAATTTTACACAATTGTTTGCGCCAGATTATTCTGGTTTATTTTAATTATAAATAATATGTCTATATTTCTGCAGGGACTCAAAACAGTTAAATGGAGATTAAATAGTTAAAAATACTATTCATTTTATTCATCAGAGACTTTCACTGAGAAATGACACTTTGTTAGTGCAGATTCCTGACAAATAGGCATTTATGAGATATTTAATTTTTTTGTTTATTTATTAAAATTATTTATTAATAACTGTAGCTATTAGTGGCAATGTTTCTAAATACGTGGTTTGTGAACTGCCAGAAATGTAGGAAGTCTCCTCAGGTTTGTGGTGGTGTAGGATCTACCCAAATTATTAAAATGATGGGACTAAATAATTATGAAGAATGAATTATTGGTACAAATAATTGATGCAATATGCAATCAAAAGTTCAGTTAACTTATCAACTTATGTTATGATTGAATAAACATTACTTGAATTGTACTTAAATCTTACTTGAATTGTTTTGTTTTGCTTTAAAAAAATAGAAAACGAATCAACTTGGCAATTTAAATTGACCATAAGTAAGCAATTGGCTACTTTCAAAACTAAATTTCATATATCACATGGAGCAGGTTGAGAAATCCTGCGATAGAGTGATGTGAAATCATACTTGATTCTCACCGCAGCTGCTATCACATCATAAATAATAAATACTACACAAATTTCTGAAGGTTACTTAATAAGTGCAGATTCTGTTTTTGCCAATGGTTTTCAGATACTGCTTGGTTCTTTGGAAATTTTGTGCATTGTTAGATGCAATTTGCAAGACATACATTACACAAGAAAAAAGAGTGTGGTAAGTATTTAATAAATTCATTGTTTTTTTAAAATGAATTTCAAATAAATAGAAACTAGAAACAGACTTTTCTTTCGTAACTACTTTGAGGAAAGAGCTAAGCTCATAACCAGCTCACAGAGGTTCATATAGGTACCTTACGGTATTGAGAATCTTACTGACAAATTTCTATTACTCACCATAAGATCTTATAATAAGAATACTGAATAACAGATTATTCACAGTACATGTGAGCTTTCATTTTCAAAATATTTCATATCCAAGAGTGTGAATAGTTAATTTGAAATTGCAAGAACTTCTTGGATATGAGGTCCCCTCAAAAGGCTTTGCGGCCTTGTGGTTTGGAAGTTCAGGAAACGATGTCACTCTTTAAGGTTGGGTGGCATGCAGTGCAAAACATACAACTCACCTCGTACCCGAGTCGCTTCAGGAAGAGACGAAGCAGAGGGGGCTCATCACCAAAGAACTTGGTGAGTTTCTTCACGCGAGCTGGGTTGCTAAGGTTGGCAGCACCGTCACCACCTGCCAACCCACTGGGCCCCAGCCCTCCAGGTGCGGTAGAGAGCGGAGCTCCCACTGCGTTGAGGCCCCGCGGCATAGACTGAGAGCGCACTGCCAGAGTCTGCGTGCGCAGGGCAGATATCTCACTACGAATGTTCTCCATTTCCTGCAAGGAAAATGCATCATTGTAATTGGAAGGATTACATGATAAAATTACAATATTATTATACAATATATTATTTCTTGTTAAAATTGCAGTGAAACCTGTCTTAAGCAGTCACTATTGGTTTCGCCAAAAATTGACTGTTAATAGAGGTGGCCAGTTATCAAGTTATGAGGTCATAAGAAGCATAGATAAGGCTAAATGATGTAAATATTGTAAAATAAAGTATGTTTTTGGTTTATTCATTTTAATTACCTTAAACTTCTAAATTCAACTTAAACAACAAACTACAATTGATTTTTTCTATCACTCAATGATTGCATGTATTACATTTCTTGATAAATTTGCCTATAATATTTGCCTAATAATAACTTGGAAATGTAAAATAACTCTTTTCCCTCATCAAGTACCTTGTGTACCCATTCAGGGTCTTATGTTTAAAGGTAACATATACTATATTGTAACATTTGGAACAGCAAACCAACAAATAACAATGAATAACCTTAGCAAGGAATAACATTGCTCATATCAATTGAATTATGAACTTAAAATTCCAATACTATTTGTGTACTAATGACATTTATATATTGATATATAACAGTCCATTTTTGAATATTTTAAAATAATAAAATGAAAGAAAGCTCCAATTCCTATGTTATTCTGCTTATTTATATAATTCATTCATTTATGTAAAAAAAATTGTATATAAAATAATGTATGTATTTTAATATTGTATTTTCTTTGCCAATTATACCTTCTAATCTGTACCTGATGATAGAGACACATTTGATCTCCAAAACATACAAGTAAAATAAAACAAAAAAAAAAAAAAAAAAAAATAATAAAACAAAAAAATGATGTCTAAAAATTGATTTTGAAATTTTTATCACAAAACTACAATTGAGTTACAAAATACAGGCAAATCTGTTCATGCACGATTTTAACTTTTTTCTTTATCAAAATACCTTGCAGAGTTGTTTGCTTTACATCTCTTTTTAATTGTGTAAGTTTCAAAACATCACAAAAATATTTCCTATGCTTTTTTTTGTTATTCTGTGTCCTATTGCATTTTGCAATCTCAGCACCTTTTCTCATTTCCTAGGGTCACATGCCTTGTTCCAGAAGAGTCAGAATAATCTGTCAATTAGTCTTATTACTAAGGCTCGGAAGTTAAAGCTGTGTCAAACAGAGAAATATGCATGTAAATATGCTCTAACACTTAACAGATTTATTTATGAACAACTATACTTTTTTAAAATTTTAGGAATTAATTTTGAATTTTTGTCTCAACTTAATATTCCAGCGATCATTTTTAAAGTAAATTATAATGATCATCATTGAAGTATCAATTCCAATTCCACAAATTCTTTATCAAAGATAAATTATCACATCATTCATAATCGGACAAATCATTTCTGGTACCAGCGCCATAATATCAAAAGAAGTTGAGACAAATACTGCTGCAATGAACAAAAGACATTTCCACAATTCCACATGAATACATTCTCATTCACATTTGTGAAGTACTTGGTTTCAGGAGACAAATATGCATATTAATTGAAATTCCAACTGAAATATGCCACATTAAGAACAAAAAAAGGAATAAAATATGAATAATAACTTAAATATAGTGGAAATATTATGCATTAACACAAAATGCACTAAATATGCTCTAACATGTTACATAAAATCACCGAATTTCAGTTCATTTGATTGTTTTTTGTGGACATTTGATAATTAGCATTTTATAAAGCTCATAATTAAAAATATGATTTTTCATTAACTTCCGGGCCTTACTTAATACATGAAAATAATGAATCTACACTATATTCATGGCTCTAATGGTTCTTACTTTATTTCAGTTCAAAATCACTAATGGTGAATGCTTAATAGAGGTCAATCTATGAAATGTGCCTGGCCACTGGCTTGGTGGTTGCTCAAAAGAGGAAATTTTTAGATATGTTTCTAAAAAGTTAATCAATTCCATGAAGAAATAATCACTAATGGAGGGGACTGCTAAATGAATGTCACCTTTTTCAGCAGGTTTCACTGTAGAATTACAAATATGTATTTACACAGATTTAAGTATAAAACGACTGCTTGTAAATTATGATAAAAAAAAATTTTTTTTTTAAAATAATATTCTGGAAGGCAAACTTAATCAGAATATCAGATAATTTGCATGTTTTGTGAAAGATTGAAAGACAAAATTTTAAAAAGCTATTACTGAATATAAATTAATGACGTGCTATAGGAAACTATGATTGAGTAACGTTTCAGGAGACAAATATGCATATTAATTGAAATTCCAACTGAAATATGCCACATTAAGAACAAAAAAAGGAATAAAATATGAATAATAACTTAAATAAAGTGGACACAACTTTGGGACTTATCAGTGTTTGTGTTTCTTCTGGGAAACACAATGGAATGTCGAGTTGGAGTATAATCAGACTTACATTGTGGGTTTTGACTTCAGATTGATTAACTATGAGGCAGATAAGTAGAATGTTCACATGGTCCAAAGAATCTGTCATAATCTTTGATGATAAATAAAATAACATATTTTATTACAGATGAAATAGATTTTGTTGTAGTAAGCTACATATCCATGTTTGCTTATTAATTGCACGCAGTCACATTATCATATAAAAAATAAAAATAAACACTAAGAAACCAAAAATGATTTTAACTCTAAAATTTTTTAATGGTTTATTATCTCCTTCTGAGAAATTGCTAAAATTCCCTCATTAAACCGGAGGCCACAGTATCCCAAGCATGATTAATGCTTGCTACATTTATTACCGGCTTCAGTGACCACACTGCCCAGATTCTAACACTTCAAATAGAAACAAAAATCACAGAACAGACAACTTACCAAGAAACTCGAAACTATTCCCAAGGAAACATAATAAAATTCCAAAACTTACTCAGATTACAAGATTGGAATGAAGTATTTAAGACAAATGACACAAACGATAAGTTTAACTCATTCATAAATATATACTTAAGACATTTTAATGACACGTTTCCTCAAAAACACAGAAAGATTCAAAATAATAAAAACAAAACATGGATTACTAAAGGCATCAAAGTGTCTTGTGAAAGAAAACGCAACATGTATAAAATACTAACACTGAACAAATGTAACCCAGCTTCATTTCATACTACAAAACATACAATTCAATCCTAAAAAAGTAATCAAACAAGTGAAAATTATGACAAATGACAAGTACATTGCAAATGCACGTAATAAAACAAAAGCTATGTGGGACATTATTAAAAGACAACAGCACCAACTAACAATAACAGAAAAAATATAGAGCTCCACTTCAAAAACCAAACTTTACAAGACCCACAAGAAATTGCTAACATATTCAATGAACACTTTTCACAAATTGGTAAAAAATTAGTATCTCAACATTCCTAAACAATACACACACCAGACAAACACTAATGTTTCACAAATTGCAAATTCCATATATTTATATGAAACCACCCCCTCTGAAATTTTTAAAATCATTGGACAAATGGAGAATAAATTCTCAGCAGGCCTGGACAACATTCCAGATTTTCTTATCAAACACAGTGCCCCATATATAGTGCAACCGCTGTCTCATATTTGCAATCACTCTCTAAAACAGGCATATTCCCAAATGTATTCAAAATGGCAAAAGTTAAACCATTGTTTAAAAGGGCAATAGTTATGATCCCATGAACTACAGACCTATCTCCTGCTATCAGGATTTTCAAAATTCTGGAAAAGCTTTTCAATGATAGACTCAAACACTTTCTCAATGCAAATAATATCCTTACAAACGCACAACATGGTTTCAGGTGTAATAGATCCACAGAGACAGCCATTTTCTCCTTTTTAAATGACATACTTATTGCACTAAATCAGAAGGAAATTGCATTGGCCTTTTCCTAGATTTGTCAAAAGCTTTTGACATTATTGATCATCACATACTTTTAACAAAACTAGAAATGCTAGGGATCCGAGGCATTGCAGGCCAGTGGATTAAATCATATTTATCAAACCGTAGCCAAGTAGTTACCCTCCAGCACACTAAAGATAACAAAATCTCCTCGACTACTCCAACCTCAGATGATAAATTGTGAGCCCCAAGGATCCATCCTAGGGCCAATATTATTCCTTATATACATAAATGACATGCCTTTGGCTTTAAAATAACAAAACAATTTTGTTTGCAGATGACACAAACATAATCATAAAAGCAAAACGCAACAATTATTAGAAAAGAAACTCAAGAAACATTGCATGCATTAGTAAAATGGTTTCAAGACAACAAACTTATCATAAACACCAGCAAAACAGTCTCTCTAAATTTCATGAATCCCGATCCAAAGAAAACCCTCCCAACATTTGCTCATAAATAATAATCTTGTAAAAATATCACAGGAAACTACCTTCCTTGGTCTAACAATCCAAGAAAACCTAAAATGGAATGCTCACATTTCAAATCTTAATAAGAAGCTCACCAAATCTTGTTATGCCCTATACGCCTCAGGTCAAGCTCCAACATTGAGACTCTTAGGACAATGTATTATGCAAATGTGCACTCACACTTGAAATATGGATTAATATTTTGGGAAATGCCCTGAAAGCACTCGTACATTTATTATCCAAAAGAATACGAACAATGACCAGCACTCATAAGCTGGAGTCTTGCAAACCCTTGTTCAAAAATTAAGGATTCTTCCACTACCGTGCATGTACATATTTGAAATAGTTGTCTTCACAAAGAAGATTCTCATGGAAAACAAAGACACTTTCACTCTAAATTCTGATGTACACAACTATAACACTTCGACAAAGGATAACCTACATGTTCCCAATCTGAAACTACACTTTATCAAAAAGTACTAATAGAGGGCATTACACTTTACAACAAATTGAGCCATGATATTAAAGATATTAATACAATACATAGATTTAAAAGTAAATTGAAAGCTTTCCTGCTTAACAACATGTTCTACAGTGTGAAGGAATACACAAATCACATCACTACCTCCTTAAAAACAAAAATAAAATTCTAATCCCATTGATTCTCTGTTTCATGTTGACTGTTCAAGTTGAAGCAGAAAAAGAACTGCATATCCCATCCTGCCTGTGTTAATTGCAGTTGGACTGATATAGAAGGAGAATGCAAACCAAATTTGTTAATAATTAATATCGTTAAATCATTTCTGAATGAATAGTATTTTATTATTAGTATTGTTACTATTATAATTGATATTACTATTACTGTTACTATTATTATTATTATTATTATTATTATTATTATTATTATTATTATTATTATTATTATTATTATTATTATTATTATTATTATTATTATTATTATTATTATTGTAAGATCAATGACCAACTTGATCAGGTTTTTTTTTTTTTTTTTGTCCAGTTTCCCTTGATCCTTTGAGCAAATGCTGAGATGGTCCCCATTGTTTTGATTTCTGGACAGTAAATGTAACTTCTCTCCGCCATATCTGACTTAAATTTCTCAAAAAAACCAAAGTAATTTTTTAATATAATTTAAATATATTTTGATGTACCATGATACATTTCCATATGAAGCTATTTTTAGTATGCAGTCACATTTTTGGCAGATCAAACAAATGAAAAGCCAAGAAAAATAGAAACAATAAGAATACAAAGACCGAGTTCTCCTATGCCAAAACAACAATTAACATTTTAAATATAATGATTTTAAAAAGTTTATTGTCTCTGGGTGTCATATTTAAGAAATCAAATGGTCTCTGGTAATGTCTGAAGTCACCATTCTCCAAGCATGGACCAAAAACATTTGTCTATGACCAAGTCACAAACTTTGATCATGAAAAATTAAGTCAATATTTTACTGCAATTGATAAAAAGTTTGTTCTAGCAGGCTATATGGCCACTATACTTTGTATTTAAAGGTCATTACCAGTATATAAAATAAAATATTAGGGACTCAAACAGTTTTCAAGATACCACACATTATGACTCAATAATATAACCCTCAATCTCTTCAAACTAAGATGACTGACAAACTAAAAGTCTACAAGGCTTAAAAATTTTACCTTGCAACAAAAGATCTTTTGAAGTGACAAGACCATTTCCTGTATGCGTTCTGCATCTTGATTTTTCTGTTTTCCACATTTCCCAGCAATCAATCACTCTGTTCACACCACGAAATTGAGCACTCACCTGGATCATCAAGTGCTGGGTCCGCATCTCAGATGACAGGTGAGCCACACTGCGAGCGAGAGTTACCACGTGAGACTCCAGGCGCTGAAATCTCTTGTTTATACCCTACACACACAAAAAATACATTTTCTTAATAAACAATTATGTTCAAAGGAATGTTTGGCACACACTTCTACATTATCTACCATTGGTATCACATGTTTATATGTAGAACTATATCATTTATTCAGTGAATCTTTAAGTAAAGCAAAATAATTCTAAACTTCTAGAAGCTCTTCAGTAGATAATGTTTTTATGGAAAAAAATTTACAAAAGTTCTCTGCAAAACTAAAAAAATTATTAATTGATTTATGTGCAAATTATTGGATTTTTAATTAATTGATTGATTAATTAATAATATTATAATAATAATAATATAATAATAATAAAATAATAATAATAACAAAAATAATATATAATAATAATTTAAAAAAATCATGATTATACAATTCTATTGAAACAATTTAAATATACTAATATTTAAATCATCCCAAAAAGTTAATGATTTCATTTTCATGTGTAAACTTTTATCATCTAAAATTATCAGCTCTGATCTGAAGAATATATTTGAGGAAAGACAATAGATTTCATGTTCGAGCTATGGGACAAGTAAAATAATTTGGAAGTAAAAGTCAATTGCTATCCTCACCTGTGATAACTTGATTTGCAAGATTAACAAATGCACAAACCACTAAAGTAAATTTATCCTTAAATATACATTGTTTTGCAAAGATGTAGTTAAATGAGCATAATTAAATAGTGGAATATGTGAAATATTGTATTCTATAAATTATATTTAAAAAATTCTTTTTTACTTTTCTAGTAATGCAAAGGCTGTATCTATTTTACGGCTTACTCTGTATCTATTTTTATGTATTTTAGGCTTGTCAGCATGACATTTAAGCTAATAAAAAATAAAATAAAAAACACAAGATTGTAAAATCAATTTATTAACATCATATTTATGTTTCTTAACTTTTCTGGTAAGTGAGTGTTCCCAGACAATACCTTCATGTCCTTGACCTTCTTGCGCTCATCCTGCCGGCGCTTCTCTCGTAGAGGTCGAGAACTGACCGACGATGGCAAGGAGGACATGCTGCCGTAGAGGCGGCGCTTGCTGATCCTGGGATCTGAGGGCTGATACCTGCCACCGCCAGCCATCCCATACCGTTTCACTCCCAGCAACTTTAACACCTGCGGCAGCCACACAAACGAGCGTCTCAACAAAAATTTGCAACAAAATATCACCTGAAGAGAATTATAATGGAAAAACAATAAAAATTTGTTTTAGAGATAAGTCCACTAAATGTCTAAATATAATTTGTTAGAGCTAAAGTGAACTCCTTGATTTGATGAAGTAGTTGTCCTGCATAACTTTGAAACACCATTTTCTTATTTTTAACTTATGTCACTATTATTCTCGACTTTTTTATGCTGACTAAAATTTTACACAGAGGTCTTTGACATAGGTAGTGGTTAGAATAGGTGGGTAGTGGTTTGCGGCAAAAGCGCGATATCTAAAACATCGGGCTGCCAGCCATCTAATTTGGATGAAGGTAGGTGAAGCGGGGCAAAATCTCGCAGCCGTTTGCGTCAGCATTGCTTTCAGCTTACGGTCGCGAGAGAGGCAAGTGATGCGGGAACTCCAGGCCGTGTGTTTGGCATTAAAATCGTAAGCCACAATTGTTGGAGTTAGTGTGCCTCTACTGGTTTAGCAATATCTGCCAGCTAGTTAGGCACGCAGCACTTCCACTGCAACAGTTGGGACGAAGCGTAAAGAGATAAGCCGCAGCGGCCGCGATCCGTCTGCAGCAACAGCTGCTGGCCTCGGCGTGCTGCAGCTGCGGAAGAACTGAAACTAATGCTTTATGTTGCGTCTAAATTAATATTGCAGTTCCGCCTCCTCTGTGGGCGTCCGTCGTAATCGCTGGCATTGCCGCTCTGTCGTTCCGGTAGCAGATATAATCTGGAATGAAAAGAAAGATGCGGGCTTAACAATGTTTCGCTCAGAATCCTTAACAGAAATATTGTGCCGAGCGAAAGCCGTGTAGTTCTGACTGCTTCACTTGCGCGCAGATGCCGTGCGGTTCAGAGCAACGGTGCGACATTCTATAAAAGAAGGAGAAGCAGCCATTATTTGGGTGCGGGGAGGACGAGGACGAGAAGGCGCCTCGCTCCGCCACAGCGGCCGCCAGCATCCACCTCGTGGGAGTGCAAGTAGCTGTGACACACTACCGCCTTGAGGATGGCCACTCAGCAGGATCACAGCCGCATACAGCTCGCATGAGCGCCTGCGTCACACGCACCAAGTCGATCCCGTTGCGGGCGAGATCGTCAATGGTGCGGTGTAGCACGCGCTCCTGCTCGCTCAGCGAGGAGGAAACGGGGATTGCCTCCGCCACTCCACGCGAGTGGTGCGCTCCTCGCTGGCCGCGTCGGCGGCCGCCGGATTGGGTTGGCGGGTGCGTGGGACCAGGGCGTCCGCGTGGTCCGCTCCTGGCGTCGCTGCTGCCGCTTTGTACGCGTGGGCGTTCGCGTGGCTGAACGCTGAGACCGCGGTGGCTGCGGCGGTGGGGTGGTGGTGCGGCGGCGCGAAGGTTCGCCTTTCGGAGGAAGACGCGGCGCCTCCGACCGCGCGTCGGCCGCTCGCCTCTCTTGAATGCCAGCACGCCGCTGGCGATCCCGCTGCTGCCGCTCGTGACGCTGCTGCTGGGCCTGGTTTCCCCTGAAACAGCGGCGCTTGTACTCAGGGCAACCCTTGTACTTCGCGCCGTGGTTATCACCTTGACAGTTGGACAGTGGCGGCTCGTGGGTATTCGCACGTTCGCATGTGCACACCCAAATTAATTCAACGCCATTTCTCTTCAACATCTCATAACAAAGAAGATACAAGTTCTCTCAGAGCAATTACGAAACATGGCATTTTTTAAAACACGCGCCGTTAGGAAGCTGCGGTGCCAGTCCGTCCGCCTCTCGTGAAAGCCTGCGGGAGCACACTCCGGAGAATGCGACCGAGGAAACGGAGTCCTCGGCTGCCGCGGGGCTGCAGGGGGAGGAGGGGAACAACGGTGGCCTATGGAGGACTGGATCATTCCCCCCGCGGTGCTCCTTCTACGGCGCCGGCGCAGTGGCGATCTGGGGAACTGCCTTGACGTGTCTCGAAGATATAACACTCCAGAAGACCAAGTTTTTAACAGAAGTAAGTGTGACATTGAACGAAGAAAATGTGAGAAGTCTTCCCACTTAAATGAGCTTTCGCACTAGCGCGCGAAACACAGTGTGCAGTGTTGCATTCAAAAAAATGTTAATTGAATATTATATGTGTATTCTCTTGTGTTTTAAAGTGAGTTGCAATTACAAAACCATTCCAAAGTATTCAAACCCCAAGTGTATTTTGTAAACGTATGTATTAGGCTACGTTTCAATGTGTTTTGAGAAACCGAAATCAGACAGTTCGTTTTTCTGTCAAAGGTGTTTGTGCAACTATCAATGAATAGCAGTGAAAATATGGAACGCAAGGAATCAATGATTTCAATGAAAAATTACAGAAAAAATTGCTGAAAAGAAACAATGGAATGGAATTGTTCGGCATGCTATCAGACTTCAAAAGATGATTTATGTTTAATTTCCATTATTAATGTTAATGTGTGTAAATGTATGTCTGTGTGTGGTGTGTGTGTGTGAGAGAGAGAGAGAGAGAGAGGTAGGTAGGTGGAAGAAAGGGAGAAGAGAGAAATGTTGCACCTAAAGGCGTGCGGCCGCCACTGCAGTTGGGCGATTTTGCTCCTCCGCCGGGGAGTTTGGCCCCAGCGAATGCTGCGCGGCGTCATTAGGCGTCCCCAGTTTCTGCAGCGCGTGCGGTGCTTGCAGTTCCGTGCCACGTGCCCGAAATCCAGGCGAATTTGTGGCACTGCGTGGGCCGCGCGGCGATACGCCTCCACGCGGACGCGGGCCCGTATGGAGGTTGTTACCGCCCGGTGGCGCTCGAATCCTTTAGGGTGGCGACGGTAGGAAGTGGTCTGCCCGTCGTCCCGGCCGCTGGCTGCCGTGCGCTCCAGCTGCCGCGCACTCAAACAACACGTTCCAGGTTATAATGGAGCGCCTGGAAAGAGAGCTCCAACGGTATGCCCCGCAAAACAAACCGAAGGAACTTCTCGTTCCCTGTGGAGTACGTGTGGTACTCCACAGACTTCTCCTCCAGGGCAGCCAAAACATCTCGGTGCGCCTCAAGCGTCTCGCACCGAACCTTGATGGCGTCGCCGGCCTCTGCGGTGACCGCTGCGTCGCCATCGGCCGCGTCTGAGGCCTCGGGAGACCAAAGATGTCCGCCATCCCGTTGAAAGATGGAGGCGTCGGCAGGAGACGGGTGAACCGTCCTCACTCCTCTTCTGCTGCTGCTGCTGCTCTGGGTGCGGCGTCAGGTGTTGTGGCGGCCGGCAGCGTGGTCGGCGGCGGCGTCCGCGGCGGGCACGCGCGCCGCGCGTCAGGAAGCGGCGATGCGGCGGCGGGCTGCACGGCGGCCGGGCTCTGCGCCCTCCTCTCCGCTCTGCGGTCTCCTCCTGCAAACAGAAGGAGTCTTTTTGGCGCATATGCGCTCCGTGGAAGAGGAACCGCCCCGTCGTTTGAAGGTTCCTCGGTCGGTCGTGCGCCCGCTGGCCCGCTCACGCGCAATTCCACCTGGGCAGGGTGGCGAACGGTGTCGACGCGGCGAGGATTCACCGGCGGCATGTCGCTTATGAAAGCTCTAGCTGACTTTGCAACATTAGCCTTAATAAGGCCTAAAGGGGCTGTTAAAATAGAGCGCCCTTAGAAGGGGCGAAGCTGAGCTTTGAAGGGGCTGTTTGCTCCGCGGCGAGCTCCTCGGCGGGCGGGTATCCTCCAGGTGCGTCCGCTCTCCTCGGCGTCCGGCGACCCGACTGCGACTCTACTCATCTAGACGCCAAGTTGGTAGCACAATTATAAATGGTATTGTACCCTCGAACGTTACAGCACTATCGATCTTCTGCGCATGCGCAGTTCAAGTTTCGCATCACTTTTCTGCATCTGCGCATGCGCAGAAGATCGATAGCGCTGGTTGCGAGAGGAGTGGGGAGTTTGGTTATTTTCACGAAATGAATGAGGGAGAGGGAATTCGGCAAATGTCCAATTCAGAGATAATTCCAAAGATATCAAATGAAAGATAATCCTCTTGGACCCTTTTAAGTATGTCTTATGAAACAAGGCTCCTGAAGGGTGACCAAAGAGAATCCTTAGGGAAGAAACTGAACTACAGAAAGTCTGCTTTAGAATCCATTAAAAGATAATCGTTTTGGAGGGCGGGAAATCAAAGGAACATGAGCTGGAAGTCTTCACAGATGTCAAATCAACAAGCATCCTCTTACAAGGACAAAATCAGAAAGAAGGTCCTTGGGAGCCGTTAGAGATGTCTAATCAGAAAGAACTTGCAACCGTTTAAAATATCAAATCAGAAGTTTTGTAATCATTAAATTAAATCAGAGAGATTGTTCTGCAATCGTTAAATTAGTTAATGTTTTTGTAATCATTAACAATTAAATCAGAGAGAATTGTTCTGCAATCGTTAAATTAGTTAATGTTTTGTAATCATTAACAATATAAATCAAGAGAATTGTTCTGCAATCGTTAAATTAGTTAATGTTTTGTAATCATTAACAATTAAATCAGAGAGAATTGTTCTAAATCGTTAAATTAGTTTATGTTTTGTAATCATTAACAATATTAAATCAAGAGAATTGTGTAATCTGTGCCACGAGAGGGCATGGCCCTGCGCGAAGTCGGGCCCGAAGCGCAGGCGCAGGTCGCGGCCGGGTTGGGCCGGCCAGGCGCGCCACGAGCGGGCCCGAAGCGCAGGCGCAGGTACGCGCCCGGGTTGGGCGGCAGCGCCAGCCACGCCCCCTGCCACCGATCGATTCATTGTTAGCGATCCAACGACTGACGTCTTGGATTCATTCATTTTTTCGTGTTTCCGGGCGCGTCAACTGCTTTGGTCATTAGTCCCGTTCGTGTAGTGCATGTTTTTTTCGGGAGATGGCGGTGATCTTCCCCCGCTGGATGGCGAGATCCGGCGCCGACCTTCCGTCGGCTAGTGGGGTTTCCCCTAACCAGGACTCTCCCACCAGCGGGGCACCGCTCCAGCCGGGAAGCTCTAAGCTCCCGACCGGTCTCCCGGAATATGTGGTCGAGTAGTGCATGTTAGTGTGTGTGTGTGTGTGTGTGTGTGTGTGTGTGTAAGAGGAGAGGATAGGACAAGGGAGAGGAAAGAAAGATCGCGCGCGGTCCGTGGCCCGTAAGGGTACTGCTCCGGTATTCGCCTGGTGTTGATCGGAGAAACCACGGAAAACTACCGATCAGAGCAGCCGGCCGCTAGAATTCTCCTCCGCCCAGCGTTTGAATTCGGCCTTCCTGAAAAGCTAATGTCGAAATACCTGCCGCTGCCGTGACTGCACTGCAGTGACATCAGAAATCCCGGTAACAAGTGGAATCATGCTTATAGACAGGGTCGGACGTTCATGACCCAAAACATCGCCAAAAATGATGAATAAATCAATAAAGTGCGATTAAAATGTTTTAAAATTACCTAAAAGCAAAGTAAAAGAACGTAAAAAGTGTGATGAAAACCAGTTCGGATGAACAACTCAAGCTCTTGGATACGTTCCTGACATAATCGAGGCTTTGTTCAAGTAAACTCAGCCTGCAAACGTTTCCTTTGGACTAATCTTTACCATGAAATCTGATGTCTCCACACATCGGCTGAACCAACAACGGCGTCTCAGCAGCCTTAGCTTACGTAGAGCGACAGACACTACAATTTCTGTGCGAAGAAGTCTAATAGGTTATTCACGAAATCTGTGGAGAAAAATTTTGCATCTCGTAAATATTTTTGAAGCAAGTTCCATTAAAGTGACATTACGGAAAAGGGTAAAAAATGAGTTATTAGTCGAAATAGACAAAAAACTGCAAAAAATGACATAAAAATGGGTCATTTCCTTAAGTCCCGTCATAAACTGAATTTTCACTACGAAACGGCATTGCTCTAAAGTGAAAAAAAAATACATTCCATTACAATCCACCCCCATTTTTAGAGCTGTTGGGGCATTTGATTGATTTATTAGTGTTTCAGAACGCGTCAATTGCTAAGGTTATTAATACTGTAAGTATTGTGCATGTTTTTATCATGCGATGTGTCGGTATCCTTCCGTTAGATGGCGAGATCCGAGGCCGACCTACCATGGGCTAGCGGGGTTTCCCATACCCAGATGCACACATATACAGATGCTTGTTGCTAGGCAAGTGCTGAATGAGAAGTTCCCCGGCCGATGGATTGGGCGCGGTGCTGTAGTTCACTGGCCGGCGAGGTCACCAGATCTTACGCCCCTATTTTCTATGGGGAACGATAAAGAACGAAGTTTACTCACAAGTACCAACAACATCTGAAGATCTGGGGCGCCGCAATACCGCATCTTGTCATGCCATTTCACCTGAAACTCTGTTCAAAGGTGTATTGATGATGAAAATTGATGATGCACATATTGAGTACACGTTATAAATCAAGCTGTTTCTAGAATTGTGAACTTACCTTTTGTTGTATTTTAAAGTATTTTTATTACTTTTATTTACACGATATTTTTGTACCGGCTGAGGTTTTCAGTCTTTTAAGAGTAAACATTTTGTTTCTGACAGCACACGCATTTATTAATTCAGAACATGTTCACTCTCCAATCTTCCCTTGCTTTCTCTACGGTTAATAATTCAAATATTTTCTGAAATATTGTAGTATTCCATTAATTAAAAAATAGTACCTTGTGGCGTACAGATTTTCTCACAACATGGCTATGGGTGAATACATTGTCTCCAGAACTGAGAGGGTGTAGTCTTAAAGAGCAAATCGCGGGTTTTCGTGAGCTCCTTTGCACATTGCACCACTACATTTACCGCAGGGTCGACGCAAGAGGAAGGAAATGGGCTCGCCGCATATCACCCGGAATTTCTCGTTCGGATTACGGAAACCAGCAGTCGGCATACGTCTTTAAAACTCTTAATTTCTCGAAAATTTTGTTATGTAACATATGGCGATGTGCATATTTATGAACTCGTCTCTTCACGCTTGTTATGATGAGCTAAAAAATCTATAGGGTTCTATTTAAAAAATCGAAGTTGGGTCAATATCTCTGCAATAGAAAATGGAATAGAATAATATTATGCGTGACCATATGTGCCCCTTGCATTTGAGTGAAAACCGCATCTCAGTATCTGCAACGGTTCAGTAGAAAATGAAGGGAACATCTTAGGTGGGCCACACGGTATACATAGTGATGAACCCCCTTTTGGGTCCTTACAACACAATTAAATTTAAAATATGGGGACAGGTGTTCTCTCTCGTGAATGGGTTCGAGGGGTTGAATGAACATTGGAAACACAAATCAATAAACATGAACAATATATTTTAAGGAATAAATGTACATTGCACAAAACATGGGATTAATAACACTAACCAGCATAACACTTATACATTTACGTGATTTTTTTATTCCCTAATCCTTTTGATCACTAGCAAAATATGTACATTTCCAATTTTAATCCTTATGTAATTCCTTAATGTAACGAACATGTCCTTTGAACAAAATCCTGTTTCCCCCCACGCCCACATTCTAGACTATAATAAACTAGGATTAACCACATTGGTTCTGTTCACTATGACGAAACCTACATTTCTAAAATACTCTGATTTTCTCCATACTATTCTCCCCCACCTATTACTAAAGAATACCCCCATTGAACGCCTCGCCCAACATACTTTTCCCCTTCCTGCGCTTACGAGAGAGAGAGAGAGAGAAGAGAGAGAGAGCGAGAAAGCGAGAGAGAGGGAGAGCGTGAGAGAGAGCGAACGAGAGCAAAAGAGAGCGAGAGAGATAGCAGTAGAATTTTCCAGTACAAGAAATTCAGAATACTAAGTTCGTATTGGACAAAAAAATGAGACGCAATAGATTTGGGCCAATCCCGATGCAGAGGGAAAATTACAAGACCGCTCTATAGTTCTGACCGTAGTTGTTTTTTTTGGCGGGGCCGACGGCCAAACGCGTCAGATACCTTCAGGACCCAGCGCTGGCTCAGTGCATCAACTGACGTCACTGCAGTGTCTCTGACCGGGAGGTCCTAGATTCGAGTCTTGGCGGAGGCAGGATTTTAGCTAGGTCGAATTCAGTCGCTGCCTGGAGGAGAATTCTAGCGGCAACGGCTCTGATCGGCAGATTTCCGTGGCTTCTCCGATCAGCACCAGGCGAATGCCAGAGCAGTACCCTACCAAACGGTTCACAGACCGCGCGCGATCTTTTCTTCCTCTTCCTTGTCCTATCCTCTCCCCTTACACACACACTTACAGTAATATTCACTACACCACTACATATGCCGGGAGACCGGTCGGGAGCTGAGAGCTTGTCCCATCTGGGGCGGTGCCCCGCTGGTGGGAGAGTCCTGGTTAGGAGGAAACTCCGCTAGCCGACAGTAGGTCGGCGCTGGATCTCGCCATTCAGCGGGGCCACCGCCATCCCCAGAATAAAAACATGCACTGCATTTTGAGGCTAATGACCAACGCCGTTGACGCGCCCGGAACCACTGCGGTTGTAGCACGTTCACCTGCACGTGCGCGCGCGTGGGCAGAGGGAGGGCGCGGAGGGCGCTGGCGTTGACGCAGCGCACGGGCACCCGCAGCGCGCCAACGTGCAGGAAGGAGCACGTGCGAGCCGACGCGTTGCGGTCCAGGTACTCGAAGTACGAGCCCAGGTCCATCTCGCCGTTCCACTGCTCCCACGGCCCCTCGCCCTCCACCTGCACACAAGACGCTCCCTCCAGGCGAATGCCTTCCCCTACCTTTGACAAAAACACATGGAAGGAGCCCACAGCTTATCCTCGCTCCATTCCCCTTCCCTTCCTTACACACACGGTTGGCGGGAAGGCGATAGGACGCCGGGAGGCGGGTGACATTGAGTAGACCCTGCGAGGGGTGCGCGGGCGAGGGGGCGTGGCTGACCTTGAGGAGCGCCTGCGAGGGGTGCGTGGAGTGGGGCTGACCTTGAGGAGCGCCTGCGAGGGGTGCGTGGGCGAGGCTGAGCTTGAGGAGCGCCTGCGAGGGGTGCGTGTGCGAGGCTGAGCTGGAAAAGCGCCTGCGAGGGGTGCGTGGGCGAGGCTGAGCTTGAGGAGCGCCTGCGAGGGGTGCCCGGGCGAGGCTGACCTGGAGGAGCGCCTGCGAGTGGTGCGTGGGCGAGGCTGACCTTGAGGAGCGCCTGCGAGGGGTGCGTGGGCGAGGCTGAGCTTGAGGAGCGCCTGCGAGGGGTGCCTGGGCGAGGCTGAGCTGGGGAGCGCCTGCGAGGGGTGCGTGGGCGAGGCTGAGCTTGAGGAGCGCCTGCGAGGGGTGCGGTGCGAGGCTGAGCTTGAGGAGCGCCTGCGAGGGGTGCGTGGCGAGGCTGACCTGAGGAGCGCCTGCGAGGGGTGCGTGGGCGAGGCTGACCTTGAGGAGCGCCTGCGAGGGGTGCGTGGGCGAGGCTGAGCTTGAGGAGCGCCTGCCAGGAGTGCGTGGGCGAGGCTGAGCTTGAGGAGCGCCTGCGAGGGGTGCGTGGGCGAGGCTGAGCTTGAAAAGCGCCTGCGAGGGGTGCGTGGGCGAGGCTGAGCTTGAGGAGCGCCTGCGAGGGGTGCGTGGGCGAGGCTGAGCTTGAGGAGCGCCTGCGAGGGTGCGTGGGCGAGGCTGACCTTGAGGAGCGCCTGCGAGGGGTGCGTGGGCGAGGCTGAGCCTTGAGGAGCGCCTGCGAGGGGTGCGTGGGCGAGGCTGAGCTTGAGGAGCGCCTGCGAGGGGTGCGTGGGCGAGGCTGACCTTGAGGAGCGCCTGCGAAGGGTGCGTGGGCGAGGCTGAGCTTGAGGAGCGCCTGCGAGGGGTGCGTGGGCGAGGCTGAGCTTGAGGAGCGCCTGCGAGGAGTGCCTGGGCGAGGCTGAGCTTGAGGAGCGCCTGCGAGGGGTGCGTGGGCGAGGCTGAGCTTGAGGAGCGCCTGCGAGGGGTGCGTGGGCGAGGCTGAGCTCGAGGAGCGCCTGCGAGGGGTGCGTGGGCGAGGCTGAGCTTGAGGAGCGCCTGCGAGGGGTGCGTGGGCGAGGCTGACCCGGAGGAGCGCCTGCGAGGGGTGCGTGGGCGAGGCTGACTTGAGGAGCGCCTGCGAGGGGTGCGTGGGCGAGGCTGAGCTTGAGAGCGCCTGCGAGGGTGCGTGGGCGAGGCTGACCTGAGGAGCGCCTGCGAGGGTGCGTGGCGAGGCTGAGCTTGAGGACCGCCTGCGAGGGGTGCGGGCGAGGCTGAACTTGAGGAGCGCCTGCGAGGGTGCTGGGCGAGGCTGACCTGAGGAGCGCCTGCGAGGGGTGCGTGGGCGAGGCTGACCTTGCGGAGCGCCTGCGAGGGGTGCGGGCGAGGCTGACCTTGAGGAGCGCCTGCGAGGAGTGCGTGGGCGAGGCTGACCTTGAGAAGCGCCTGCGAGGGGTGCGTGGGCGAGGATGAGCTTGAGGAGCGCCTGCGAGGGGTGCGTGGGCGAGGCTGAGCTTGAGGAGCGCCTGCGAGGGGTGCGTGGGCGAGGCTGAGCTTGAGGAGCGCCTGCGAGGGGGGCGTGGGCGAGGCTGACTTTGAGGACCGCCTGCGAGGTGTGCGTGGGCGTGGCTGACGTTGAGGAGCGCCTGCGAGGGGTGCGTGGCGTGGCTGACGTTGAGGGGCGCCTGCAGGGGTGCGTGGGCGAGGCTGACTTGAGGAGCGCCTGCGACGGGTGCGTGGGCGTGGCTGACGTTGAGGGGCGCCTGCGGGGGGGGCGGCGTCTGAAGCGGCAGCGCCTGCGCCGCGCAGCACGGCGGCAGGCGGCGCCGCCCGCCCGCGCACACCAGCCCCACCTGCGCACGCGCACGCGACTGTTCCAGCGCGTGACCTTGCTACAATGCCTGGCCCTGTAGTAGCAGCGTGCTGTCGTCGCCGTTAGGACTCGTACCTAGTCAGGATCTCCTTGTCAGAGACGCTGCTGTGCTACCGCTCCCGGTGAAGTGTCGTGAGTCCGAATCTTGCGCTGGTCATGGTCGTGTGTGCTTCGTAATTGTGTTTTGTCTTTGTGTAATGTGCTCTAGTCCTTCTTCAGAAAGAGTATCTGACCGTAACACAATCGCCAAATGAGTAGAAAAATCGAATGTGCGGAAAATTATTAAAAATGAGCCGTTCCGCATTAGCCCGGACGCCGTAGAAGCTGGGAAAGGGATGGATGAAAAAAATGTATTGTGACGTCATCGGGATTGGTGAAGTTCAGAGGTACGATGTTGCTATTTACAGATTGATTAGTAAGCACTACGGGGTGGATGTTAATGAAATGTTATCTTTCCTTTGCACTTTCGAACAATGCATTTTAGTATAGATATTTTATGTTATGAGAAAATGAAATAACCCATAGTTATGTCTTTTTGTACATGTTTTGTCGATTTCGACTGATATGTCTTTTGCTTATCTTTTTCTGCCATTTTTAAAGCGTTCTTCGCTATTTTCTTTGGTATTTTCTTTATTTAATGATGTAAATATCCTCAAATAATAGTGTTTATGAGAAGCAACAAACATTTTCTCCACAGAATTCCTGAGTAGGCAATCGGATCTCTTCGCTCAAACTTGCAATGTCAGTCGTTAGAAGCATTTTGATTTGACGTCAAATCAGTTGAAAGCTGTATATTACTATATGACGTACTGTAGCGAACAAATTAATCTGAAACACGCAGTCCTTGAGAATACTGTATTTTCACACTGGAAAACATATCATATTTAAAATGTTTATGTACTTAATAATTTATATGTCCTCTTGTATTGTTAGTAAGTTTTTTTTATTCTCTTAGGCATTGACTCTACTAAAATAAAACATTTTTTTGAACTTTTCATCATGAGACCAGACACACCTGCCTCTCACTTCATTTTTCTCTTTGTATCTCACTTAATTTTTCCGAATCTATTTATCACTACAACCCATAGACATTTCATTGGATTTAGATCAGCAAAATTTTCTGGCACTGAAGTACTGGCACATTGTTTGTTTCGAAAAAATTGCTGCTTTCTTTGATTTGTGACTCTCTGCAAGGCTCTGCTGAAAATCAACTCCTTGTTCTTTCTATCTAGTACGACTCTACGATTCTTCCGAACAGTCACGAATGCTACAGAGCCTTCGTGGTTAAAGTATCCGCAAAACATTTTTAGTCAGACGTTTACATGTCTGTAGCAAATGTGCTAATGATATTTTTACTTTTTCTACTCCCATTGTATAAATATGTCATTTGAAGGCTGCAACACGTTGCATAATGATACTCATTACGATACAGATTTCATTATGGTCAGGTTCTTGACCAATTACAATTTTTAATCATTGATAATCGTTCTATTAAAAGTTTCGTTCCAGTGTGTAAATTAAAATTGCATTTAATATTATTTACTATGTTTGTCAGTTTTAATATATTTTATGATTAGCATTTTCCTTGGAATAGTATTTAAAATAAGTTGAATCATAATTTCACCGTTTATCGCATTTGACTAGGGCAGTGGTATAGTGGTAGAGGGAACATTTGATTGATGTTAAGATCAGAACGCAAGTCATTTTGTGTCATATGTTTCTGCCGTGTGATTGCCCTTCTTTAATTTAAAATGCCTAGTAAAACAGAGGTTGAGTTGGCGCCTCCAAAAAGAAGAGAAAAAGCGAAAATAGTGACCTCGGAGGAAGTAGTGCAGCAACGTTTGTACTCTCCGCAGGCGGACTGCTAAACCAAGGCCATCTGTGGCAGGTAGGGTAACTGCCCGCTAGGTGGCTTTGACTGAATCCTGCATGTCAACTGCCACGAAACGATTCAATGTAAAAGCTTAACTTATAAAAGTCGTAGAAAAAGTATCGTATGAAACTCTATGTAATAGGTATTTATACACTCGTGTGAAGTTTACGATACTCGCTCGTATCGTCATATCACACTCGTGTGTTAATACCCATCATTACGTCATCGTTTCATAATGCACAATTCTCACACTTACTGAAGTAAAACGAGTATTGTAACCGTGCACCGGAAAAGGCGCATTTGCGACACAAAAACTCTTGTTGCCTGGATCTGGTAACGAAAACGTGGATAAATCCAGTTGCTAAATATAGAAAAAAATTCTTCTACCACGTAGTGAAACCATAATCCATGTTTTGCGCCACCTTCACACCAAAAAATCGATTGACGGCAAAGCACCTGTGTATTCGTCTGCACACAATTACACCTTCACTGTTTGGCCGATTTTCTCCAAAATTTGATATTCCTCAATTGTTCTTATTGATGTCAAGTCCCCTGGAATTTGAAACATACATTTTAATTTTTGGGGTGTACTTCACCTGAAGCCTATGGGACATTTTCAAAAATTTCCAAAAAAATGCTCCAAATTTTTGGATTAAATTTTGTGGTTGAACTGTGCGAAGTACGTTTAAGAGAATGGTGCAGGTCTCATTTTCGTTCAAAGCTCTGATTTTTCGAAAATAATATAACAATTTAAAATTACAAAGACAAAGAGCATTGCCGAATAAGAGGATGAAAAGTGCCCCCAAACCAAGTGGATAGTCGCGATGCTCATACGGAAGATAATAAAAAACGCTGTAGATTCACAAAAAAAATCAGCCTTCAACACAAAAAAAAGAACAATCTTTTTGGAAATTTTGAAAATATCCTATGGGCTTCGTGTTAAGTACCCGCAAAATTATATAATTGGTTTCAAATTTAAGGATCCGTGAAATCAAGCAGATCGATGAGGTAATAAAAATCGGTTGAACGGTTTAGCCGCTAGCGCTGTTCACTGACAGGCGGACGCACGGACATACATTTAGCCATTATTTGATTTTTCGGCATCAAGCATTCTGTCTGCACCATTCTTAATTGAGCAGTTGGATCGATCTCGTTGGACTCGCCTCGTGGCAGGCGAAGCGCAGCGGCGGCGCGCCGGGCAGGTGCAGCGCGTCCAGGCCCACGCCGCCGCCAGCATCCGCCACGCGCCGCGCCGCCGCCGCCCGCGCCGCTCGCGCGCGCCCAGCGCCTGCAACGCGCACATGGGCGTCAGCCTCGTCCCAATGCATCACACATGGGCGTCAGCCTCGGCCCAATGCATCACACATGGGCGTCAGCCTCGTCCCAATGCATCACACATGGGCGTCATCCTCATCCAATGCATCACACATGGGCGTCAGCCTCGTCCAATGCATCACACATGGGCGTCATCATCATCCAATGCATCACACATGGGCATCATCATCATCCAATGCATCACACATGGGCGTCATCCTCGTCCAATCTATCACTCATCAGTATCATCATCATCCAATAATCACATAGTACCACCAATCATCCACATGGGGCACAAAACAATGCATCACACAGCGCCTTCATCCTCACCCAATGTATCACGCATAGGCGTCGCCCGCAACAAATGCATTACTTAGGAACGTCCTCATGTCGTCTGAGATAAATACATCATACACATGCGTCGGCTGCAACCAATGCATCACATAGGGTGGTTCGCAACAAACAATTAAACAGCAAGTTTGCCTTAAGTAAATTACATATCGCAAATTTGCTGTATTTACATACCCCCCTCTCCTCCCTGTTACGTAGAGATATTACTGCCAAAAACTAGAGTCCCCACATAGCTCACTTGTCCCTACCAATCTTCTGCCCCATTGGGACACAAATAAATGGTTATAAGGGCGTAGTTTTAATCGTTTCCGAACTGTGTATGGTTGTAGCGTTTTTACAAGTGAATACTGTAATCGTACACCCATCCCTCTATATTCCAGGATGGGTACACACTATAGCTTAACTTTCTGTTATGCCTAAAATATCTTAGGCTCATTCCAAACTTGAGCCAATGAACCTGTCTAATCTCTGGACTTTGGGATCTTCATTGATAGGTTATCAGTCATACTCATACACTGGATTGTATACAAATTAAATATATTTTTACTCTTTCAAAAAAATTGCAAAAAATTATCCTGGATTCTATGCACCATGACTCCTTTCACATTTGTCTCCACCAAAAACTTGTTTCACAATAAAGTGAAAGCATGAGAATCTTTCATATGTGATTCTAATTCCTGATCACCATACACTTTCTATAATTACACGTGATATCAAACCCAAAACTGGTTTCACAATATAGTGAAAGCTTGATAATGATTAATCATGTGATTTCAATTACTGATCACCACTCTTACTGTAAATACAAGTGATAGAAAATCCCAAAATTGGTTTCACAATATAGTGGACGCTTGATAATGATTAACAAAAGGCTCTGACTTGCAGCAATAACCTTTGATACCTCTGAGAAGTAAAGACAACTAATTTAACAAACATTTACGTCCATGTTCAACATGAACAACTAAAACTCTCATTTACAATGAAACACTAGATGAATCTTCTTAACCACTTTCTCCCACATTCTAAGAAAAAGGCAGACTCCCAATTGCTAAAGCTTAATCAGTCAGCATAAAATTGTTTGTCTGTGGTCTACTCTTCCTACATTAACTTTACCGGTTGTGGTAGCACCAATAATGTCGCCGTACTACACGCCCTCACTCAGAGGCTATTGTGAAATAATCTCGCTGCCGAACAATCCTTCAGTATCCCAAAGTCAACTGGCTTGATCCGATCTCATTATTTTCACAAAAGAAAAAACACACTCGCATAAAGCAAAAGTGAACACGTCTACTTATCGGTGACGATGTTAGAACGCTGGCAGGCGAAGTCCAGAATGTTCTCGACCGGTTCCCGGTTCCAAGCAGCGCCTTTCTCCCAGACAACTCCAGACGCACTCGTCGCACTTCCATAACCCAAAAGACTTCTCGCTCTCTCGCAAGCTTCTACCCCCACTACACTAGTCAAATGAGCGACAACTTATATGTTCGTCACACTGCTTAGCCTAGTCAAAAGTGCTACTAGGTTACATTGTGACTTTGTACGGTCACAATACATAAGGAAACAAAGTAGCATAAGATAAAGTGAATACATAAGGAAATCAAGAAAAACGCGAGGCAATCAATTGACAACGAACTAACATCCAGACGATGTGTGTACTAATAAAGTATAATAGTAGAATTTGTAAAAGAAATTTGTCGATTTTTATGTATATTTAGATACCGAAATATGTTTGTATTCTGAAATGAAGCATGTTATCTCAATTACAAATATGACAAAATTAATTAAATAGAATTTGGCCGATAATTATTAATGAACAATGTTTTTCTGTAAAATGTAAGAAAAGAAGAACGAAGGGTAGTAGCGAATGGAAAGCAGGAAGGTTGGGCAAAAGCAGAAGGTGCGAACAAGTTAATAAAGAAAAACGGATTAGAGCTCAAACTGCGCCGAAAAGACGAACAGTAGGCAATGGAATGGATTGCATTATTGCAAAAGGTAGGGAGGAGATCGAAAGAAGTCGCCATGTAATAATGCCAAAGAATAGATAAGGAGTTTTAATTTTTTAATTACGAATTAGATTGAACAAAATTAGGAACAAATACTTTCGAATGTGTAAATGAAGTCTGCCAGATATCGTAACAGTAGAAGAAAGTGTTCCTAGAAAAAAGGGAAAATTTGTCATTCAAGACGGATGGCCATTCTTCTGAAAGGTGACTGAAAAAAACTGTAATGAAGAAAGGGTTTAATATATACGAGGCCGAAGATTGGTTTAGGATTTAAAATTAAAATAGGATCGTTTTTTATAATATGGTCATTTAGATCATTTAAATTAGGTAAAGATTGCACAATTAGTGTAAATGCGATTCTTTTGAATAAATAATTGGTAATTATAAGGGTGACTGCATGTAATGTTGAAATACAGATCGAATTTTAATCGGCTGTGAGGAAGAGATCATTGTTAAGAAAATAAACAGCGTGACGCCGTGTTGTGCTTCAGAAATTATTACGAACGCAGATCGATACCAACTGAATGGTGGTTATTATTTTCAGTAATAGTTTAGAGTATTTTTCCATCACTTGTAAATGCAGCAAAATAAAATTTCTGTCAGATCATATGTAAAGAACTGTGGATTTTCAGGCCCAGTCTTTAACAATAAAGCCCCGAGATATTTGTTTATGATTTTGTGTTCACTAGTATTCTTATTAGATAGAAAATAAAAGTACCTCAGGTAACCATACTAATAACATTAATAGAAGAAAAAGAGCTAAAAGAACGGATAGGTTTCATTATTTGGGTGCCAGTAGTTTCGTTTCGTGCGTTAGAAAACGTTCATTGCGCCATGAAGTAAAAACAGTCCTAACTCAATTTATCGAATCTGACGGTTCCTTCGATAATGTTTGATGTACAGAAACTACAATTTATAAAATGTTTTCGATCTCCTTCTACTGTTTTAAGAATTTAGGAAATTTTTTTCGCCGTTTTTAAAAATAGTCGAAACTGTACGAACTGGTAGTCCATACTTCTGCGCCATTTTTTCACTCCACTGACAATATCTTTGATCTGTTCACTTTTTATCCATATATAGGGGATTTTCGTGTCTACATTTCGAACACTCACTTTAAGCAGGTAACAGTACACAATAAACCCTGCGCTGCAATGACGAAATAACATCATAGATGAGGGCCATTAGACAAAGCATCACGCGATCGATCTTCAGATCGCTTTGAAGCGTGCATTCCCACGATCCCTCGAAGAGGGGAAGGAGGACTGAGTTGCATTCATGGGATCTGGACGTTGAAAAAATACAAACATTTATTCAATTATATGGACGAAAAAGGAAGTTATATTTTCCGCAGCAATAAAACTCTCCTTCCAAATTAAACTATACTATTGTAAGAAAGTTATTGATGGTATGTACTGTACATTTTTATTTTTATGAAAAAATAGCTGTCTGAAAATTATTTCGATGTATAGAAATAATTTTCATAAACAGAACCGTTTTTAACCCTTCAGTGGTCGCGCTCAGAATTGGAACGCGAATGGTCGCGAGGATTACAATTGTAATCCATTAAACAATTCTTATCAATATTTTACCAAAAAATCGTCTCTTACAGTTTAAATATGGACGAGCAATGATATTTAAATCACTGAATAGGTACAAAATACAAAATAATTTATTATAACCTTGACATATTACGAATTTTATGTAAATCTACACAAAAATGCATGTATCATGCCTTAAAAAAATATAATAAAATACATCCAAGTAGATATTTGTTTTTGAAAAGTCGTGTGCTCTATATGTGTTGTGCATTTGTTATAGATTTTGCACTGCGATTATTAAATAAAGTAGTTTAACAACATTGTTTAAACATCTGGAGCCTCTGTTCTGAATGTGTTTCAATGTCAACATCAGATAAATATCCCACAAATTTTCTGAATGTGACACACCCACTGCACACAATTTTCGCAGTACTGTCGAGTACTCTTGTTTCGTTGATGTTCACAGAAATAACATTCTACGTTGCCCTTTGGTGACTCCGCTGAACCCACGGCCCATTCTCGGATTCCTAGTAGAAGTCCCCCGCGTGTTCTTATTGCTGTCGGTACATATTTTCTCTCGATCTTTCTTTTCATTTCTGGTTTCATAAAGGACAAAGCAAGATCCTTTAGAAATCCACTTCTGGTCAACCTTCACCACTTTTGTACGTTGCATAAACCTTCAGAGCATCGATTGCAATGTAATTCATGTCAGCTTAGGTCAGAAACTGAACCGCGAGCGGTTGCGTGGATTACTATTGTAATCCGATCTGTTTCCGGTGTTTATCGCTAGTGTGGCAGTTATCACTCGAGTCATATTTTGCTATAATTCGAAAAGGCCTTCGACGAAAGGTACTGAAAAGGCCATGCTAAAAGTCCATGCCTACTCTGGCTTTAATTAGCGAATGAATACGACTGGATTACAATAGTAATCCACGCGACCACTGAAGGGTTAAACGGAATTTTCAAGAAAACGAAAAATAATTTGATTTATAGAAAATGTGGATGTATAGAGTTTAGATATTAGAGAGGAAGTGGCGCGCTCAGTTGGAATTGCACTGAACTGGGATGGGGGTGGAGGCGTTCCTGTCTTCCCCCACTTCTGCATCTGCGCTTTCCTCCGGCGCCCTCTCCACGAAGAACATGGCGTCCGGGCAGGACAGCACCACCGCGTCGGACTTGTGCAGGCGCAGGAACCAGTCGTGGAACACCACTTCGGCGGGGAGGCTCTCAGAGAAGGGAACCTGCGACAGTGAACGCCTTCATGTTATAAACTTCTATGCCGTATAAAGAGTGTTCAAGGTGATCTATCTGGCATTTGGTGAGAAATCTCATGAAAGAAAGGTTCACAATTGCCTTTTGTGACAGGGAGGTTTTGCTAAGTAGGCACAAGTATTCGCTAGGTACATGAAAGATTCTTCAAACGTGTGGTTGTCAAATATTTGTTCCACTCCCCTACATGTCCTAGGAGCTTGTAACATTTATTCTAAATATTGACACAACCTGAAAAATAAGTAAACGAATCTCTCTCAGAAAAAAAATTAAAATATCTTGTTTAGTTCTGTGACGTCGATTCCTAACACCGATCAATCGAGTGCGCACTATTTGGTGAACGATAGTTTGCCGAAGTTCGGTCCCACGTAGCACGAGGAGTCGAGCGCTCATTCGCCCAGCAAAAGGCTGACACACAAGAATCATCGTTGCAGCTAATTCACCTTAAAGAAGAAGATTAAAGGGGTGTCCATCGACCCTGCGATGTCCTCGTATTTCTGCTGTAACGATATCGCCGCGATTCTCCTCTCCATTTCCCATGCCAGTGACGGGTTCCTGACTTTGAACGTACTGTGCTGTCTCACCGCAATTGGCACCCACTCGCTCATTCGGCTCAACGTCTGATGCATTGGTTTTAAATGTATATATGCTTAATATTCAAAACATTTAGGTCCCGGAACGTTCCGCGAAATTAATTATTATTTTTTTATAGAAATAGTCATACATTAATAATATGATTTAATAATAATACTCGAGGTACGGAAATTACGCATGTCAAAAATATCAAGAATTCACAAAAATAATTAATATTCAGCATAAAGGAAAAATGCACTATGAAAATAATCGTCTCCCACTCATTACACGAATACATATCTCTCTTCATTCCACACACTGCAAAAATTCTGTTAGGACTAAAAACAATAGAGAGTTACAGGAGAAAGAGAAATCCCGCTTACGTCGCGCAGCAGCTCCACAGGCGCGAGGAAAGGCCCGCGGAGGACGTCGCAGCGCATGCAGCCCGCCAGGGAGCGCGCGTAGCCACGCCCCCCCCACGGGGGCCCGCCCCCGGCCGCCGCGCCACCGCCAGCAGGCCCAGCACCTACGCCACCCCCACATCGACCTCGCTCCAGCCCTCGCTCCAGCCCTCGCTCCAGCCCTCGCTCCAGCCCTCGCTCCAGCCCTCGCTCCAGCCCTCGCTCCAGCCCTCGCTCCAGCCCTCGCTCCAGCACACGCTCCAGCACTCGCTCCACCCCTCGCTCCAGCCTCGCTCCAGTGTCCCGCACGCCCGCCCACAACGGCGGGCGAACGCACACCCCCACGCGCCAGCGCTCGCGCCACCGCCAGCAGGCCCAGCACCTACACCACCCCCACATCGACTCTCGCTCTATCCCTCGCTCCAGCCCTCGCTCCAGCCCTCGCTCCAGCCCTCGCTCCAGCCCTCGCTCCAGCCCTCGCTCCAGCCCTCGCTCCAGCCCTCGCTCCAGCCCTCGCTCCAGCCCTCGCTCCCCCCGCCAGCCCTCGCTCCAGCACTCGCTCCAGCACTCGCCCCAGCACTCGCTCCAGCCCTCGCTCCAGGCCTCGCTACAGCACTCGCTCCAGCCCTCGCCCAACCCTCGCTCCAGCCCTCGCTCCAGCCCTCGCTCCAGCCCTCGCTCCAGCCCTCGCTCCAGCCCTCGCTCCAGCCCTCGCTCCAGCCCTCGCTCCAGCCCTCGCTCCAGCCCTCGCCCAGCCCTCGCTCCAGCCCTCGCTCCAGCCCTCGCTCCAGCCCTCGCTCCAGCCCTCGCTCCAGCCCTCGCTCCAGCCCTCGCTCCAGCCCTCGCTCCCACCCTCGCTCCAGCACACGCTCCAGCACTGCTCCAGCACTCGCTCCAGCACTCGCTCCAGCACTCGCTCCAGCACTCGCTCCAGCACTCGCTCCAGCCTCGCTCCAGCCCTCGCTCCAGCCTCGCTCCAGCCTCGCTCCAGCCCTCGCTCCAGCCCTCGCTCTAGCCCTCGCTACGGCGTAGACTCTATCATCTCTTTGTGAGAGCACTCGCTCCAGCCTCGCTCCAGCCCTCGCTGCAGCCATCGTTCCAGCCCTCGTTCCAGCTCTCGCCCAGCCTCGCTGCAGCCCTCGCTCTAGCCCTCGCCCAGCCCTCGCTCCAGCCCTCGCTCCAGCCCTCGCTCCACCCCTTGCTCTAGCCCTCGCAACGTCGTAGACTCTATCATCTCTTTGTGAGAGACGCCTGACGACCGTGACAAACATTGCCATGGTGCGTTTTAACACTTGAAAGTTGTTAATAGAATATTCTGCTTTTCCGGAAGCAACACGCGGATGATATACGTACTGTAAATATTAAGCTATCCGTGTATAAAACGTACAATAAACATACAAACATTGAAAAATACTATCGTCTTACTGATCACGACGCTACAGACGAAGTAAAAGAAATCTGGTGGCAGCGTATTGGGATACAGAAGTGCAGCTACATGGCGGCATAAAACGCGGATAGCATGTACATGAGCGGAAACCGGCGACGTCTTTGAGACGCTACCTGACGAAGAAGACAACGGAGAAGCACCAATTGCTAGAAAGGAAGCTTTAGCAAAGCAAAAGCCACAACAGAAACGACAGTCAGTGGTTAATTGTGAATTGGTGGATATAGTGAATTGACTGATACTGGTGACTAGTTGATCAGAGCGGAGCAGTCGCATCAAGACCGGTAAATCGTGGGAGCAGCCGGAGGACGAGTCGGACACCGGCATAAGCGAGAGCCGGAGGACCGGAGGAGGGTGAGAGCAGCCGACGGGAGATCCAGGAACTTCAGCCAATTGCAGAAGAGGCTGAAGAAGTCAAGTAAGTATTCGCAATTCCTTACTTGTCAGTCAGGCAAATTTTTTCTGTAGTGATGGCCTATCTAGGTAAAATTAAAAAAAGAATTGCTTATTACCATAGCGGAGGAACTAGGTGAAACTGTTCCATCGAATGCAAAAGTAGTCACGCTGAAGAAATTAATTGTAGAGAGTGAGAATTATGAGGTAGAATTTGTAAAAGGGCTCGTAGAAAGTGTGGTAGAGGCCGATAAGAGAGCGAGACAGGCCGCAGAAAGGGAGAAAGAGAGAGAGAATATTTGAACTCGAAAAGTTGCGTCTTATTCTAGTGACACGATCGAATTCTAGTGACGACAATGATCGGAACAACACTCGCATTCATCAAATTATGGATAAATTCCCAAAAGAACGAGATGATATTACCTTATATAATTCTCAGAGTCCAGAGAATGTTAATAACGATACAGAAAAGAGGGACGAAAAAGAAAATAATTTTTCAGAAATAAATGAGAAATATAAGAAGCTAGTAGACAATCAAGATAAATCAAGTAGTGAGAGTAATAATTCTAGTGATAATATTGGTAGAAGTTCGAGTGCTAATGAAAGGAACTCTAAAGATTCGATTACTGTTGCAAAAGACGGTCATGTTCTGAAAGAGAAAGAATCTGAGAACAAACAAAATCTCAAACTTTGTAAGGAAATTGATGAAGAATATATACCAAAATCTGTAAAATGTGCTTATGCAAATAAGTTTTCTAAGGAATGTTCGACAAATAATAATCCCTATTCAGAAAATAGTGGCGATGGGAACATTAATCTGAAATTGGCGTCAGAGTATGACAAATTCATGAAATCTGTTAGCTTTGAGTAGCAGTGGAAGACGGTGATATGGAGTTCACTCAAACAGGAGGAAGTCACAAAAGGAAGTAGTATCGATTACATCATTAACATATTCAACAGCTTGAGTTGTTCAACTGAACTGGTTTTGATCAAATTTTTAATGCCATTTTCCTTTACTTTTGGGGCATTTTTAAAACATTTAGTAGCATTTTATAAGTCATTTTTGGGAATGTTTAATGTCGTCAAAATACACTTCCTAATCATAACCCATCCCATTAGCAGTCGTTAGCTCGAATATAGCTAAGGTGTGGTTGGGCTGAAGATACGCAAAAACCTCTTCCTTATCTTTGGAAAAGAGAAGATTCTGTGTCTGGTCGAAAAGATATCGATTTCCTTTCTTGTTTTATCTCACTGTTCATGCGTGCATATAGTTCATAAGCACCACACCATTTTTTGCCGTCCTGACGCACCAAAATCAGCATCAACTTTCAGTGCAGTAAGACACGCGCGTATTTACTCGTTTTTTTTAACGAACGAGGCGATCTGCCACCTAGACTGCTCGGCTGTTGATTTTCAAATAATTCTTCTAGGAAATGGGGCGCTCTCACGCCCTTCTTGGAAGCAGTTCGAAAGAATATTTTTAAGACAAGTATTTTTTCTCTCTGTAATGCAGTTGGCAGTTTTTGTTGGAAAAATAAATTAACTCGAAAGGTGGGAGGTTTGAAATGTACACTCTTTGATGTTCATGCATCCCAAAGAATGGTTATAGAGGTTTTTTTACTCCCATTATGTAATGCTGTCATTTGATGACTACAGCCCGTTGCGTAATGATACCCATGACGATACAGATTTCATTATGATACACGTTCTAGAGCAATCACAGAGAAGTTTATGAACCAAGTACTGACATTTCATTAATCACTGAAAATCATTCTAGCAAACATTTTGTTCGCTTGTGTATATTAATATTGCATTTAATATTATATTATGTTTATCAGTTTTAATTTATTTTATTATCAGTACTTTTTATGTGGAATATTATTTAAAATAAATTAGATCGTAATTTCACTTTGATCCTATTTGACTAGTGCAGTGGTAGTGGTAGAGGGAACATTTGACTGACGTTAAGATCAAAACGCAAGTTATTGTGTGTTATATGCTGCTACCGAGTGTTTGTCCTTAAAAATCGGCCAATTCTTTAGGTTGAAATATCTAGTGAATCAGAGGACGAGTTTGCACCTCCATAAATAAGAAAAGAAGCGAGAATGATGATCTCGGAATTATTGCAGTAACTTTTGTACTCTCTCGCAGGCGGACTGGTAAACCAAAGCCCCCTGCGGCAGGCAGGGTAGCTGTCCGCTAGGTAGCCTTGACTGAATCCTTGTCCCATGAATAAGAACCGTGTCAACTGCCACGAAACGATTCAATGTAAAAGTTTAACTTATAAAAGTTACTATAAGTCGTAGAAAAATTACCGTATAAAACTCAAAGTAATGGATATGAATACTCGCTCGTATCGTGATAACACACTCGTGTATCACCCATCATTACATCATCGTTTCACAATGTACTCTTATATTCACGATTAGGCGCCAAATTTGAATGAATTTGGCTGCCCATGAGCAAACGCGAGTCTTCTTGTTCAGCTTGTGGGTGCCCCGTCGCTGCCCTCACCTTCGCCTGTTGGTTGATGTGGTGTGCGTCTCGCACGAACAGGATGTACTTGCTTTGCACAGCGCCGCTCGCCCAGTTGAACACCTTGCCCGGGAACGCCAACTCCGCCGCGTTTCTCTCCAGCACGTTGGTGTCCTGCGACAGTGGAAACGGCGGAGTCGGTTCGTTTGGAGGCAGGTGGCTGGTGGTAAAGTGCTGTGAGTTGAAACGGCGGAGTCGGTTCGTTTGGAGGCAGGTGGCTGGTGGTAAAGTGCTGTGAGTTGAAACGGCGGAGTCGGTTCGTCTGGAGGCAGGTGACAGGTGGTAAAGTGCTGTGAGTTGAAACGGCGGAGTCGGTTCGTTTGGAGGCAGGTGACTGGTGGTAAAGTGCTGTGAGTTCAAACGGCGGAGTCGGTTCGTTTGGAGGCAGGTGACTGGTGGTAAAGTGCTGTGAGTTGAAACGGCGGAGTCGGTTCGTTTGGAGGCAGGTGACTGGTGGTAAAGTGCTGTGTGTTGAAACGGCGGAGTCAGTTCGTTTGGAGGCAGGTGACTGGTGGTAAAGTGCTGTGAGTTGAAACGGCGGAGTCGGTTCGTTTGGAGGCAGGTGGCTGGTGGTTAAGTGCTGTGAGTTGAAACGGCGGAGTCGGTTCGTTTGGAGGCAGGTGACTGTGGTAAAGTGCTGTGTTGAAATGGCGAGTCGGTTCGTTTGGAGGCAGGTGGCTGGTGGTAAGTGCTGTGAGTTGAAAGCAGGAGTCGGTTTGTTGGAGGCAGGTGACTGGTGGTAAAGTGCTGTGAGTTGAAACGGCGGAGTCGGTTCGTTTGGAGGCAGGCGACTGGTAGTCAAGTGCTGTGAGATTGAGTATCAATTCAGGGCGTGTACACTACAGAGATCATCAGTGTCGTAAGAATGCTGCAAGTTATGCCCCGGATGGTTCATTATGATGTTGGATTCCGGATTGATTATTTCACGATTTTTCGGGCGCGTCAACGCCCGTGATCATTAGTTCCGTACGTGTAGTGCTTGTGGAAGTGGCGGTGTTCGTCCGCGACGGAAAGAGAGGTTCGTTCACCTACACACCGGGAGCGGTAGCTCAGCGCATCAACCGATGTCACTGCAGCGCCTCTGACTGGGCGGTCCTAGGTTCCCATCCCCACGGTGGCAGGATTTTCGACACTAGCTTTTCAGCTAGGTCAATTCAGTCGCTGCCTGGAGGAGAATTCCCGGCTGCTCTGATCTGTAGTTTTCTGTGGTTTCTCCGATCAACACCAGGCGAATGCCGGAACAGTATCCTACCAAACGGGCCACGGACCGCGCGCGATCTGTTCTTCCTCTTCTTTGTCCTGTCCTCTCCCTTTACACACACATACACTTACACTAACATGCACTACGCTACCACATATTCCGGGAGATCGGTCGGGAGCTTAGAGCTTGTCCCGGCTGGGGCGGTGCCCGCTGGTGGGTAGGTCAGCCGGATCTCGCCATCCAGTGGGTGAAGATCACCGCCATCTCCCGAGAGAGAAACATGCAATACACTAACGGGACTAATGACCAAAGCAGTTCACGCGCCCGGAAACACGAAAAAAAGTCAATCATCAATTCACCTACAGAAACGCCTGCGAGGTTTGTCAAAGGGTGATATATGTATTGATATTTGGTTGTTTTAATAATTTCTTATTTGCTATTTTAAAATATGAAAACAGAGATAAATTCGGTACAGCAAAAGTAGTTTGATATTTCATCTAAAATTAACTCTGATGCACTACGAGTCTGTTTGCCATTGTTTTTCCACATGTCTACAGCGACGATGGTTCAGGTAAGGTTGGAAACGATGGACTACACGTACTGGACAGTAACTGTTACAAACCAAACGTAAACATATCACGGTCGCCAGCTGAACTAACAGCAACAAAAAGAATTATGACCATGTAAGGTCCCAATGGAGTTGAGCGGAATTAACACAAAAATTCCTAGGAACCAGACTATCGTAAAGGTGCTATTTGCAAAGGGAAAAGGCACAAAGTTCAATGATACCCAACTAAGTTTCAACTAAGGGGTCTACACTATAGAGACACAATACAACTTCACTTATGACAATTATTTATTACAGAAGAAAATTATAAATAACGATCAGTATTCCTCTTTGTTGCTTAACAGTGCTGTAAGAGGAATAAAACAGAATTGCTAGCATCAAACAATCTTGGCGTAAATTTAGAAAAACATGGAAGGCCACATTGCCTTTAGAAATATGAATTTAATCAGAATGACTACGTCTAAAGCCAGAATTTGCTAATAACCCATTTTAGGATTGCAAACGGCTGACGTACATTAACAATATGCCAAAAGCCTCGTATTTAGAAGCTATTCATTACAAAAATATACACAAATTGCTGTGAAGAAATGTCTTGCACTTTAAAACAACATTAAAAATAACCTTAATCAGCGACTTCTAAATGCCACGAACTCTTACGTGATTGATGGAATTGCATTGATTGCATAACATATCGCCTTTTATCCTTAAAATTATAGTGCCACCTTTTCCAAAAAGCCGTTTGAACACTTCAGTGCCAACTGCGGCTTGGTGCCCGAGCGACCTTGTATAGTTGCTCACGGGGCCAAACAAACGGAGTACTACAAGTAGGCCACGACTTCACTGCCGTACGGGCCCTTCCTCCGTCTAGTAAGTGCCCCAGAGGTCCAATGCGGCTTCTATCGTCCTCAGACCTGGAGCCATATGCTGCAACATTCAATCAAACAATTAGAGAATATGCAGACTTCGTAACATATGAGACAGCGCCGCCATTACGCCCTACGCAGCTCTGCAAGGAAAACGCCGCTTGTTAGGCTCGACGCGAGTTCCTGCTCTGTACATAATGTACATAAAGTGCTTTCGCACTGCAAACATACATAAACATAATGTGCTTTCGCACCGTAATCATTCGTAAGAAAAAAGAATGGCACTACAAAAGGCTATATTAACTTACAACGAACATTCAAACCTTAACATCATAGAAATTAACCAATCCAATTCCATCATAGCGTGGCATAGCCAACCCCAAAAATTTAATTTAAAAGACGCTGAAATGAAAACACAAGAAAAAACCATATCGGCAAGTGCCGAGGCACACCCGTCACAAGGAAGAATTGTTGCGTCCGTGGCTGAGGCGAGTGGCTTATTAAGCCATTCTAACAATGAAATTTTGCAATGACATTCTGTAAACGAAACATAAGAAGAAACATATCGGCATAAATACCGAAGCGCACCCGACGTAGGCAAGTAGATGATGCGAATATACACACGTATAAAACCACAAAAATACGACTCTGAAGGAGTCGGGCCTTTCTAAAAACATGACTAATGGCTCGTAACTATGAAAAAGCGTGCGCCAAGCACGCCACACAACAGTGAATGTTACAACGTGAAACCAAAAGGGCGAAAGGCCGTGTGCGTTTTTTTTTTTTTTATTTTTTTTTTATTTATTTATTTTTTTTTTTTATTTTCCCCTCGCCAATATCCTAGGCGAGGCGGGAATTTATTCAAATTGTGGGATACATGGGCTCCAGCTGTTAAGCTAATGGAGCAAAGGTAAGGGCTTTTTACTTAAACAAACTTAAATCTAACTTAAAACTAAGACATGGCCGCTTTGGGCAGTCAGTTTTAAAATATAGTTATTAATAAATTTTTATTAAATTGAAGTTCATAGTATTGTTCGTATATCTTCTTGTTTTGGCATTTACACACTCATTCATACTTAATTTATATATACAACTCATTCGCTCACTCATTCATACCACACAACACTGCACTTCACTTCACTTATTTACACACTGTTTTTGATTACGCCACGGCGCCGACCTTACTCAGGCGTCCGTGGCGCCGTGACGTTTTCGATCCCGGGCGGCCTGGCCCGGCGGGGCGCGTTTCCGCGCCTCCCACGCAGTTTCCGGCATCAGGAAGCGGCGACCGCCTCCACGCACTAGCTGCCCCCCGCGTCGCACAGTTCAGGGAACTTGTGCGGGGGAAGTGCGCGGAAGGTGAAGGCGACGTGCTTTGGGCCCTTTCTTCTGTGGAAGGCCCTGTGCACGCCGCTGTTCGCCGCTACGCCGGTCTCGCGCAGGATGCGCGGAGCGGACGGCCTCAGCGCCCTCTCGAGCGCCGTCTCCGCCCGCCGCTGAAGCTCCGCCGGGAACTGATGTCGCACGCCCAGAACCCCGAACACGTCAGCGTTTCGAGGAGCGGTCAGGACATTTAAAGATGTGGGCGCGCCGCTCTGTTTTCTGCGACCCGGATGGGACGCAGAGTGGAAGGTGGAGCGGCGGCGAAAACCTCGCACGCGTACGCCCACAGGGGGCGCACGCATGCGGTGAATAGGCGCCGCTTTAAGGCTAAATGCACCGAAAAATACTTATAGGAAAAATCAATAGATCGCAGCACTATCATACAGAATTTACTAGATCGATAACGTCTGAACAAATTGTCCGATTTTCGATCTGTAAACGGCATTGGACCCCTTTTAAAATAGAATTCACGCTACGATGCCGTTTTTTCAAAAGATTTCCAAAAATTTTGAAACCGTTTTCCATAGTTCCGGAAGAAATTAAAAATGTGGGCTTATAGCGCGATGGCGACGTGCTTCCTGAATCCAACGCCGTGTCAATCATACAATCGGATGAATAGGGCGGCGTAAAGTGAAATTTCGGAAAAAAACCTGATTTCCCTCCCCCTCCTCCCCTTCCCATGCGTCACCCGACCCGCCTGGGCCTCCATCGACGCCGCCGAACGGCTAAACCGCCTGCGGCACGGGAGGCCGAACTTTCAGACGGCAAGCTGGGCAGTCAGTCCTTTCAGTCTCAATATATTTTCTTCACGTGTCAAACTGTGATGCTGTAACACAGCCAAACGGTCTCGTATCATCTGTAATAGTCGTATAAAACTATATATCTTGTTCACATATTTCCGTCTTCCTTCGAATACCATCAAACAATTATTTGAGGCGGTACTCAAAATAACGATTCCGATTTGGGAAACTGATTTAAAAAAGAAAAATGGAATTAATTGTGTAGATATCACCAATATTCCATGTCCTAACATCTTATTTTACATACATTTTACTTCTAAGATCTTCCGTTATCATTCCACTACCACAAAGAATGAGCAAATTTAGCACGAGCCTTTTATCCTGCGACTCGATTTTTGATCTCAAACGGCGTTTGTCTCTGATAGACTTCACCTGATGAATCTGTTTTCCCAAGTAAATTTTAAAACAGTTTTCGTACTTTCGGACAAAATTGAAGAAGTGGTAAAATAGCGCAGGCGAGATGCATCCTGAACCCAACACTGTAACAAACATTAAAATATAATATTAAGAATCGTGACATGTCCCAGCTTACTTAGTAAGTTATATTGATATAAATGATTCTGTTATATTTATAAACTTGAAGATTGGAATAAGTAATTCCCGGCGCGTCATTTTGATACAAACTACGTAAATGATAATGTAAAAGGATGTGGTGTAAATCATTGTATTGTGACACATATATATGTATTTTTTAATGCATTAAATTGTCACGAAAGCAATACAACTTTAACCCTTAGACAGGAACACCACACTAGAAGAGGAATATCCGTCTATGAGGGATAAATTATGTTTTGTTATACAGTTATTAATTGGCAACTTTTACATTTCTACATTAAGATACCATTTTTCTAAACATCGTACACGCTTATCAGTAACATTTAATCCGGTTGCAATTCAATTTATAAGATTTATATACTACTAGTAAAACGTAGCATACCAGTCACTGATAAACCTCATATTAGGGAATCAGAATGCAAACGTATTAAATCGGCGATCCTTATCTAGGTGTCGAGAATAGGGATGCAACATTGATGTTGATATTTTCAAAACATTGATTTTGTATAGACACATGAACATATTTCGTAAAAAAATGAAACAGTTCTGAAACCTGATGTTTATTATCGATGTGCTTGATGAGTTGTTGTGAATGAAAAGAACCGATAATCACAATTTTATAAAAAAGTCAAAATATGAAATAATATTGCATTATTCCACTGTCAATACATGTGTTCGAATAAAGCGGACGGTGATTGTAACATGCTCATCCAGTAGACTATCTTCAGCCCAAGAAATTACCCCATTTTCTGACATTTCCTACGTATGTCCTACCGTACGCAGAGAGGCGGTCAACCCCAAGCACTCTAGGTGTAAGGTCTCTGCCCACCTTCCTGTACCCATTTGAGGAAGTTGTGACTCACTCCATAAGACCCTCGGCGATAGTTTTCAGGTTTAGTTTCGCTGTTATTCTTTTACTTTCTTTTGCCGTTTTGTCTAAATCGTAATTATAAATTAACAATCACGGCCACTGTCATAACAAAATCTTCCGCACGAACTTGGTCGATGTTTCTAAACCAGGTTTTTGAAAGATGTTTTAATTTTGAACATTGAGTAGATGTTTTAATTTTGAGCATTCGTATTACTTGAGCATCATTCCTTCGCTTTTCTTGCTATCCGAAACTGGGAGGGGACGCGCCGATAATTCAGCGAGTTCTTCCCTAATAATGGCAGAATGTATGCATGAAAGACTGAGGGTATCAAACACACTGTTCAGTGCTATGATGTCTATTTGTCGGCTCCAGTCCCGGTCAAGCAGCGGCTGTGAGCATCTCTCCTTTATCTGCAGGTCCCATTCTTCGCGGGTCTCAACGCGCAGAAAAATATTTACTAGAACATAGATCGCAAGCCATCCCTTTTAGACCTATTCTGGATATTACACAGCAATAGGATGCTAGCAATTTCTTCATTGCTCACTCGGACTCGAACTGCCTTTTTCCTTTTTGTTTGTGATATTTTGTATTAGTCATATCAATATCCCACTTACACCCTTTTCTTCCGCTTCATTCTATCATTCCAAGCATAATATCTTTTCTAGGATTTTGTTCTACTACAATATGTCCAAATATTTTATTTTCCATTTTTGGCATTGTTTTAGAGAAAGTTCTGTTTTCTTTTCAAAATTTGCATTTATCTTTTGCCCCCATTGTACGTTTAATATTTTCTTCCGTGTCCATACTTCACAAGCATCTTCCTTTTTTCGGCCTATCTCAATGTTCAGCTTTTACACCCACACAACAGGATTAGAAATACCATTTTCTCGATTATTTGGATTTTGGTCTTACGCAGGGCTTGATTTCTGACGGAACGGCTTTCCCTGATCTCGCTGATTCATTCTGGCTATTACATTATATTATAAATGTATAATTATTCTCTTAAATTAATAAATCATTTGAGCGGTTCCGGGACCTAAAATTTTAGAAATCAATCACTTGATATGCCTGCATATTTTGAATTTGTGTAATTTTCTTTCCGCTGCTTTTCTAAAATTATTCCTCTCTTTAGTTTTTCTGTACAGTATCCAGAATTTGTTATTGTAATTCATAAGTATTTAACTTCGCCCGCCATGTATATCACTTCTCCGTTGATGTTCAGGCTTCCTTTTTTACCAGTTGACATAAATGTTGTTTTCTTTAAATGTAAGTTCATAGAATATTTAAATTTTATAATAATAATATATTTAGCTATCCTATTACATAATTCCGAATTAAGTACAAATAAAACAACTGCATAATTTTTGATGACAAAAAATTTTTGCGGTTTTTCGAAAAGAAGTAAAATGGACATGTCCGTTTTGAATGTTTGCTCCTCATTTCGCGCTCCTGTATCGCCCAGTGCCGCCAGGGCACGCCCCAATCACCCTTCTGAGCTGGAAGCAGGGTCGCACCCTGGCACACTGCTGTTCTGATAGCGTGACTTTCTGACCTCTGCAGACATCTCGCCGCGTTCTTCGGCGGGCTTGCGTGTTACACTAGGGCAATTCTGATATGCCCAAGCGTAGGAAGAGGGCGGTGAGTAGTTTTCAGTGGGCGAGAAAAATTGTGCAATGACGAAGTGGAGATTATATTTACTATATAAGAATTAGTGGAATCATTCGCGTTTCCTTAATTATTAGCGACCGAGTGTGTGTGTGTGTGTGTGTTGTATATATAAACAAAATTATAAATTAAACAATTAATAACAATTATGAAAGTATATTTGATTAATAAAAATTTTGTGAGATATTATTAACTAAAGTAACTTATTTTGTCAAGATGTATGAATGGAAGCTATTGTTTTTCATTGAAAATACCGGTATAACGTTTATTGACGTCCATACCGGTAAAGACGTCCCAAAAGAGGTATTTACTAGTATATAATAATAAAGGTATTTGAGAAAGGTATGAAAATACCGTATTTTTACCGGTATTCAATACCTCGTCGCTATTCACTAGCAGAATCAAAGAAAAACAAACTATCCTTGTTATTTCTTCTTCATTTGTATTTAAAGTAATTTAAGTATTTTTTTTTAAAAACATCTATTTTATGTATTTAAATATATCTTCAAAAGACATGCCAAAAACTCAAAAATAGAGTTTTAAATACTAAAATATATATTTCAAAGACAAGTATTTAAATATTGCTCAACCTCTCTATAAACTAGTATGTGCGATCACAGTGTACTAATCTCAGTTCCCAGCTTGAGTGTAGTACTAATACATATGCCACGAGTAAGTCCGGAAAAATTTGTAGAATGAAATTGCAAATATGGACATAAATATATAAAGGGAAACAAATAAACGAATATGTAAAATCAGATTTTCCTGCAAATGTACATTACAGGTGTACAATTACCTGTGTAAATATCCTTACAATACACTTTCAAATAAAAGCTAAGCGATGATACGACATCAAACACTTTCTGGCATTATTTCTAACTTGCAATTTTTTAAAATTGATAGAGTTCAACGAAAAATTTTAATTCTTTAAGCGTCCCTTCTATCCATGGAAAAAAATTGTTGTGATTTTTGAGATTTTTTAATATATACATCAATTTCATTCTTAAATTATTCAAAACTACGCGGTTTTGCAATAAACTTACATGACCTTTGCAATCTTCGAAAATACGGCGGGGTGGGCGGAAATGAGACCACCATCATATTTTGTATCGTGTTTAAACAAAAAAATTGGAGCTCTTTTTGAGAAAAAGTTTCAATTGTTTTAATTGCCTATACTTGCCCAAATTGCACGAAAATGTTTAAAAAATTAAACTTGATCTTATTTTCAGTAAGGAAAAAATATATCATCAATATTATAGTTGAAGGAAGACGCCCCCAAATATTGCACGTTAGCAATTTTCTAAACATAAGTGATGTCAACAAACACCATAAATCACATTTCTCTTGCGTTCTGTACGTAACACGAGGACAAAATTTAATCAAATAATTTGGTGACGGTTTGAGAAGATTTCGAAAATGATTTTGAGGCTTAATGTAAAGGACCCTCAAAAATCAAAATATCCGTTTGAAACTCCCAAAGGATCGAGTTCTTCAGGCAGATTCAGGGAAGATCAATTTTGGAGAAAATTGGCAGAGCGGTTTGGGCGTTAGCGTTGACCATAAACAGACAGACATGTTTTGGTGTCAATGGATTTTTAGGTATCAAGGACACATGTATTGTATTTTTTCGCTAGACCACGAGTTAGAAGAAGTAATGTAATATTTAGCAAGAGGATTTATCCACTTTTACTTTACCAGGGCCCGACAATAAGAGTTTTCCCGGGATCCGATTACATAATTTGTCGGAAAGTAGTTTTAAAATTAACAACAAAGAAAACAATTTTAAAATTCAGCTTCCGCGATTTTACTTGGGAAAACAGATTCATCAGGTGAAATCTATCAAGGAGACAAACGCCGTTTTGAGATCAAAAATCGAGTCGCAAGATAAAAGAGCTCGTACGTAATCTCGGGTCATACTTTTAGAGGAATGATAACGGAAAATCTTAGAAGTAAAATGTATGTAAAATAAGATGTTATGGCATAGAATATGGGGATATCTACACAAATTTAAATTTCCCTTTTCTTTTTAAATCAGTTTCCAAATCGGAATCGATATTTTGAGTACCGCCTCAAATAATTGTTTGATGGTATTCAAGGAAGACGGAAATATGTGAACAAGATGTATAGTTTTATACGACTATTACAGATGATACGAGACCGTTTGGCTGTGTTACAGCATCACTAGTTTGACACGTGAAGAAAAATATATTGAGACTGAAAGGGACTGACTGCCCAGCTTGCCTGTCTGAAAGTTCGGCCTCCCGTGTCGCAGGCGGTTTGGACGTTCGGCGGCGTCGATGGAGGGCCCAGGCGGGTCGGGTGACGCATGGGGAAGGGGGAGGGGGAGGGGGGAGGGAAATCAGGTATATTTTCCGAAATTTCACTTTACGCCGCTCCTATTCATCCGATTGTGTATGATTGACACGGCGTTGGATTCAGGAAGCACGTCGCCATCGCGCTATAAGCCCACATTTTTAATTTCTTCCCCGGGAAATATGAGAAAACGGTTTCAAAATTTTTTTGGAAATCTTTTTTGAAAAAACGGCATCGTAGCGTGAATTCTATTTTAAAAAGGAGTCAATGCCGTTTACAGATCGAAAATCGGACAATTTGTTCAGACGTTATCGGTCTAGTAAAGTTTGCTTATTTTGGTGCTGCCACGTGGTGGCGACAAATGGAACTAGTGTCGGTACATTTAGCCTTAAGGAAGGAGAAAGATCAGGAGAACGGAGAAGTGGTTTCAGAAGAAGGGTTCTATTTTTGATTTTGGCCGCGAGGTATCGAGCGTGTGCGTGCCAGCGGAGGCCGCTGTCAAGCAACACGCCCAGATATTTCGCTTCGCTCCGCCACGGCAAATGCGCGCCGGCCAAGTTCACCGTTTCATCGGGGTCTGCCCTCTTACGAGTGAAGTTGACGGCGACGCACTTGTCGAGGTTAAGAGCGAGTCGTTTCCGACTTAGCCATTCAGGGAAGGCGGTGAGACAGTCGCTTAGGTACTTTACTGACTGCCTGACGTTCGCCGATTTCGCATAATATGCAAAATCATCCGCGAACATCAGGAGCCCGCAGCGTTGAATGCTGCCTGTTTTTGATTCAGCAGGTAGCGGCGCATCATTTACGTATAAGCCGAAGAGAGTAGGAGAGAGAACGCTCCCCTGAGGCACGCCCACCTCGGCTCGTCTGAGGAACGAATATACGTTGTTGACGCGCACTTTGAACTGCCTGTCAGAGAGATAGCTCGCGATCAATCTCACATAGCAATCGCTCATCCCCGACCCCGCGAGGCACGCGAGTAAACCCGCACGCCACACAGAATTGAAGGCCGATCGCATGTCGAGAAAGACCGCTGGCAAGTTCTGCCGTCTCTCGAGGGCGAGGCCGATCTCCGTGCAAAGCCGCGTAGCTGCTGCGCGGAGCTGTGACCAGCTCGGAAGCCAAATTGTTCATCTCTGAGAAGGTTGAGGCGACGTATTTCCTGTTGCAAACGCACCAGAATTAATCGCACCAACGTCTTCCCTAGAACTGAGAGTAGACTGATAGGTCTATAGCTGATAGGAATTAATTTATTCTTGCCAGGTTTTGGTAAAGCGCAATGGTCGCAACCCTCCACGCTTTTGGAAAATAACCGCACGCCAGGCACGCATTCAGGAGCTCGAGTAGAAACTCGACTCCGCGCCCGCCCAGAGCACGCAGCTGGCCGCCGGTACATCCATCTGGGCCAGCGGACTTGGCTGGATTGACGCGTTTTAGTGCGTTCTCCAGCTCCCTCTTCGTCACTCGGCGGGCCGAGGTGAGAGGGAGCAAAGGGCCAATGGTGTTGCAGCTGACCGCCGGCGCCACCGGCTGGCCGCCTGTTACAGTGGCAGCCAGTGGCAGCGCAGCGGCGCCCGCTTCAAACGCGCGGAACTGCAGCGCGAGCGAATTCGCGAAGATTTCGCTTTTTGCCGCGTCGTCCCACACGTAAACGGGCCGAGGTGGTGGAGCGCCGGGTGCCCCCGTCCCGGCGTTGCTCTGAAGCGGGCTATTTACTCCCGGTTTGCGGCCCAGCGCACGGGAAAGATCCCAAAGGTGCCTCTCGTGCAGGTTGCCGTGTGCGCGAGGAGCGCACGGGCTTTATAGCTATCCCAGAAGGGAGGGGTCGCCAAAGCGTCAGCGAGGCGTAGAGGGACATATCGATACATCTGAAAGGCACTACAAACTCCTTGGCTACGAGTTTTATATTTGCCTCTTAGAGAGTAGGCCATTAGCGATACATGGCTGCGAAGCGGTACGCCAGGAGCGGGTCGATGGTGGAGCCCGCTGGCGGTAATGCCGGAACTAAAGTTGGTGGATGCAGAATAATTTTTTATTTTGCCATAAAAACCTTAATTCTGCAGCTATAAAGGCAACCAAGGTGTCTGTACAACGCCAAATTTACTCTAAATTACGGATTTTGTTAGTGGAACCCGCTACAATCAGTCATTTCCTTGTAATAAATAAAAACCTGTTTTGAAAGTAATGAAAAACATTGCACAAACTACCAATTTTTCCTCAGAGTCAAACCATCCAAAAAATTTGAAGTTTATAACAAAATCTTAGGTTTTTGGAACCTTCTCATGGCCATGAGAACACACTTTGGAATTTTCCAATTTACCATTTTTGAGAAAATTGATGACAAAAAATTACCCATATGCTAACATACTTGACCTAATTACAGGATAAGTCCTTACAAACTATGAGTACAAAACCTTCTCAGAAGGACTTCTCAGATGAATGTTGGCTTCTGGATGATGACGTAGCAGAAGTTTCAAGCACTGTGATCCACTTAAATTTTTCAAATTTAACAACACATGTTTTGAGATCGGTCACGAACTCAAAACGTATTCGTTGCGGCGATGCCTAACTAAGAGAGATACCTCGATAACGAGAACACCCAAGGTGAAATGTGTGGGTGTCGGGCTTCACCACCCAGCTGGGAAAGAACACCACCGCCTCACGTGATAAATGTATGTACTACACATAGGCAACAAATGGCCATAGCAGTTCACGTTCCCAAGAAATATCAATAAATCAATTAATCTAAGAACGAATGAATGACCGGGAGAGCTGGCTAGGAGAATCAACTGGTGTCACTTCAATGCCTCTGACCGAAAGGTCCTAGGTTCGAAACCCGACGGTGGCAGGATTTTCCACACTAGTCAGCTAGATCGAGTTCAGTCGCTGCTTGGAAGAGAATCCTAGAGGCTGGTTGCTCTGATGATCAGTTCCGTTGTTCCTCCGATCAACACCAGGTGAATGTCGGAGCAGATCCCCAACAAACGGGTCACGGACAGCGCGCGATCTTTCCTTTCTCTTTCTTGTCCTTTTATTTTCCCTTGCTTACACACACCTACACTTCCATGCACTAGACTATTACACTTGTTGGGAGAACAATCAGGAGCTTAGAGGTTGCCCCAAATAAGGCAGTGGGCCGCTGGTAGATGACGCCTGGTTGAAGAAAATACCACTAGACGATAGACTGGCATCGAATCTTGTCAGCAAGCAGTGGAAGATAACTGCCACCTCCCAAGTAAATATATGCATTACACTTACTAGACAAATAACCACACCAGTTGACCCTCACGAATTAACTTATCGTGATCTAGTGAAGGTAGGAAGGAGGGGGAAAAGGAAAGATTAAAGAAGGACGGAGGAAATGAAGGAAGAAGGGAGAGAAGGAAAAAAGGAGGAATTAAAGAAGGAGAAAAAGGAAGAAAGAAATAAGGAAGGCAAGGAATTAAGGAAGAAATAAGGAATGAAGAATTTAGCAAAGTGAAGAAATAAAAAAGGAGGAAATGAAGAGGAAGTGAAAAATGAAGGAAGGAAAATTTTAAGGAAAAAAAAAGTGTGAATTAAAGGAGGCATGAAGCATGGAATGAACAAAGACATAAAAAAGCAAGGGAACAGGGAATGGAGTAATAAAGGACAAAGTGCAGGAATAAAGGCAAAACGAAGAGAAGAAAGAAACTAAAAAAAAGAAGAAATGAAGTAATTAAGGAACAAGGAACACAATAAGACTCTCTGAGGAACAAAGGAAGGACCGCATACCCACTTCTCCCCACCTGCGCCAGCACGCGCGGCCTCTCCGCCGCCCGCTCCGTCCAACAGAGGGAATGGAGGAGGGAGGGAGGGAGGGCGAGCGCACCTTGTGGTGGGGCGCGAGGGGGGCGTGGCCTTGAGCCACCAGCGCCAGCACGCGAGGCCTCTCCGCGCCCTGCAGCGCCGCCAGCGCCGCGTCGGCAGCCTCGCCGCCTCGCCGCCCAGGCCGCAGCACCAGCGCCGTCACCCAGTCGCTCGCTTTCCGCGCCGCGCGCCCTTGGGCCCCCACTGCAAGCAGCGCATTCGTCGGGTGAAGGCTGCGAATTTCCGCAGCACGTGCAGGCGTCACGGCGAATATGATGCCTTTTCATATTTTCTCGTTTTCGCACGTATAGACGGAGTAATATACCTGGTACAGAGAAATACCTGGTACAGAGAATAGTATACCGTATATACATGTAGTGTAGAGAATGTTACGTAATGCTGCGCCAAAAATCGTTGGATTTTCGGCAGAAAATAATTCATTGCCGGGTCTATCCCTTTTCATATTTTCTCGTTTTCGTACGTATAGACGGAGTAATATACCTGGTACAGAGAATAGTATACCGTATATACATGTAGTGTAGAGAATGTTACGTAATGCTGCGCCAAAAATCGTTGGATTTTCGGCAGAAAATAATTCATTGCCGGGTCTATCCCTTTTCATATTTTCTCGTTTTCGTACGTATAGACGGAGTAATATACCTGGTACAGAGAATAGTATACCGTATATACATGTAGTGTAGAGAATGTTACGTAATGCTGCGCCAAAAATCGTTGGATTTTCGGCAGAAAATAATTCATTGCCGGGTCTATCCCTTTTCATATTTTCTCGTTTTCGTACGTATAGACGGAGTAATATACCTAGTACAGAGAATAGTATACCGTATATACATGTAGTGTAGAGAATGTTACGTAATGCTGCGCGAAAAATCGTTGGATTTTCGGCAGAAAATAATTCATTGCCGGGTCTATCCCTTTTCATATTTTCTCGTTTTCGTACGTATAGACGGAGTAATATACCTAGTACAGAGAATAGTATACCGTATATACATGTAGTGTAAGAGAATGTTACGTAATGCTGCGCGAAAAATCGTTGGATTTTCGGCAGAAAATAATTCATTGCCGGGTCTATCCCTTTTCATATTTTCTCGTTTTCGTACGTATAGACGGAGTAATATACCTAGTACTGAGAATAGTATACCGTATATACATGTAGTGTAGAGAATGTTACGTAATGCTCCGCGAAAAATCGTTGGATTTTCGGCAGAAAATAATTCATTGCCGGGTCTTGAGATCGGAATATGCATAAATCCAAGTGTTAAGAGAAATAATCTTCTAACACGTGGTGTTACAAGAATTCGTCTTGTGTGTCCTTAATACCGAAAAAACAATTGAGGTCATAACGTGGGTCCGTCTGTACATCCGACTGCCATATTTGAAGGAACCATGCGCCTAAACAATGTTGAGGATTTTTTCCAAATTCAAGAAATCCGTTTTGTTTTTGCGTGTGTCGAAGATATACGATTTCGAAACACCATTCATTAAATTTTGTTGGAGGTGACTTTATATAAAGGTCCTGGGACATATCAAAATTTTCTCAAAACTGGCTCCAATTTTTTTTAATTTCTTGTAAGAACAGAGGAAATACACTTATAAAGGTGGCATAAGTCTGATGTTTACTGTTAACTTTGAATTTCTGGAAATGGTAAAATTATGTTTTTTCGGCAACTTCTTATAACTACAATATTGAAGATAGAGATTTTTCTTCAAATAAATTTTATTGTCCATCATTAATTCTTTCATTAATAGATACACATGTTTTTAAAACTTTTAGCAGTTTCTGCGAAATATTGGTGAAATATATCCATTAAAAACATTAAAAAACAAGATTGTCTAAAAATTGTTCAAAATTTTGTTTAACTTTTGGTAGGGATAGTGCTAAATGCACTACATTAGACAACATAAACGCCATATTGCTCTCTTTTCTCTAAAATTACAAAATTGTAATTTTTTGACTTGTCTCTCACGTCCTTAATATTTACATTAGCAGCTATTTGTTCACATCATTGTAGTTATGACTACATGTGCTTTAAATAATGTTATATAATATTCTTTTGGAATACTGAACAGTTTTTTGTGAAAATGAGCTCAAAATTCCGCATTTTCAGAAACGCTCAAACGCCATTTTTTTAAAAAATGGCTCCAAATTTTATCTTCAAACTTTTCCATTGGATAGTGCTAAGTGCGCTGTTTAATAAGACATTAAGTTTATTTTGTGTTCTTTTGATTTTTTCTCAAATTACACAAATGCACGTTTTTTAAATATCTCTCACGCCGTTATATGCGCATACCATCTATTGGTCCCCTTTATTTGATTTGTGAATGGAAGTGTTTCAAATTACTTTAAATGATGTTTTTGAAAACTAAATAGTCCTTTTATAAAGAGCTTAAATTTCGCATTACAGTAACACTTAATCGCGGTTTTCTTAAAAACTGCTTCAAATTTTTCAATAAAAAATTATATTTAGGACGATGTTTAACTCTTATTTAATATTCTTGAAGTGATATTACACGTTAAAAATTTTATGTTGTTCCATAAGTCAGCTAGCTTAACGTTTACTTCCCTAATTTACTTTTATTCATTGCTTTTTTTTATATGTAGTTGTTGTAGATACGTAATTTGTGATGTACACTTTTGTTCATATATCATGGCTGCAAATACTGGCACGCCCCTGGCAAGCTCCTGGCAAGCTCCCAGCAGCGGGTCTGAGCTAGTAGGAGCTGCCAGGCTTACTTCTGTATCTATCCCTCTGCGTTGATGTGTTGAAGTACGTCTCTATTTTAAATAGACTTCGCTTGGTTTTATGTACACTCTTCTTGATTTACAGTGACCGAGCATACATTTTGCACTACTCTATTGGATATACGACGAATTATTGCTTAACTCTTTCGGACTATTCTTTTTTATACACAGCGTCATAACCTTTCGTGAGTTTCGCCCGTCTCTTCCGTTCGGTGTAATGTGGTGTCTAGACGTCCCTTGTTAGCCGTTGGAGTTGGCACAGACGATTCTGGCAGTTCGTTAACTCATATAGGTATTAACGAAGACGGAGGAAGTTGGACCTTCGAAACTTCGATTTTTAAATCACGAGAGATGCAACTAATAGTGGCGTGCGTTCTTTGATTTTTCGGTTGAGAGAAGACGTACGTTTTGTACGCTCCAATGTGTACTCGCCCTTCAAAAAATGCGACCTGGTCGTGAGAGAAATACTCCTTTAAATGAGACAAAATCTTCGCTTATGCAAAGGATCGCGTTGAATACTTGCACGAACAGCATCTCGACTATATTTGCATATGCACATCTTGTTCGTTTCGATCTTACTCGATCAGCATTTCCCCCACCTTTTTAAAATTTTTTTCGATATGCAAATTGTTAATTGATACCAAAAGCTTTCAATCAATTAAAAATGTCTTCCTGCTCGTTTTCCACCACGAAATAACGATTGTTTGTTCGTGTAATGAAGGGCATTGCGTGTAGCGAATAATCAGAATACACACCTGTGCCTGGTGGCAGTGCTCGGGGATTCCCCGGAGCACTCTGCGTCGGGCGATGTAGCAGGTCTGCCACCCTCTCCAGGCGCCGAGCCACCTTCTCCCTCTGCTCGTAGGGATCTGTGAAAGCGCGTAAAACAAAGGTGGCAGCACTGATGAAGAGGATCAGCACGAGCTGCAAATGTACTGTGAGATCCGACGCCTACTTCTTTCGTTTGAGCACAATGGAATTGGATAGTCAAGTGTTATAAATTCTGTGCTGGCGCCGGTTTCAGACGAAGAGAGAAACTCGGTATTCTCCTCGGACGGTGCTCTGCGATCGTATTCCCCGCCCTCCTGTTGTGTGAACCTGTGGCTGCTTTCCAAGCGCAAACAAACAGGGCCAAAGATGAACTCAGTGACGGACCCAGGAGCATAACTTAATGCACTGTCTGGGAGAGCACCAGATGCTGGAGAGAGCGCTCGATGGAAGCTCTTTGGTTTCAAAATGATGCATCGATATTGCTACAATAGATTGAATATCATAAAAAAAGAAATTGTATATTCCCAATGTGTTATAAGAATTTTTTCGATTATCTGTGAGTTGTGCAACCGTCCAACATAAGCAGGAGCCGCCCTTGAATATTGATATTTTAAAATAGGATTTAGGTACAAAAATACCTGCGTTTTTTTACTCTTTCATACGGGGGCCTCTTCGATTAACCTATACGAGAGTATCAAAATATTTCAGTATAGCAAAGCCTGTTTTGATTGGAACCGTTTTTATGAATGTCATTTTACCTTTTTTGAAAAGAGACCATTCGTTGTTCACTTGTGTTATTACTCTAAACGTTTAAGATATCAATAAACTGCATAAAGTTTTAAATATAAATAAATAAGGTAGTAAATAGTAGTAAACGATAAAGTAAAGAGAGGATATTGAAAAAACAAGTCAAAGAGTGAGGAATGCAAGGAAAAGGAGGAGGAAGATAAGAAAAAGAAAGAACTTGTGGGAAATTCTGATTTGGTGTTGTTGACGTTCTTATAAGAAGAAATAAAGGAGGTCATCTTCGTCAACATATCAGCTTTATTAAGATAGCCGGCTTTCGACGGCTTTGCCGTCGTCATTCTCGCTGCTGTCGGCAAAAGTCGGTCGACTCTTGCCGACAGCAGCGAGACTGACGATGACGACAAAGCCGTCGAAAGCCGGCTGATATGTTGACGAAGATGACGTCTTAAAAGAAAGAACGTTTGATAGAAAGGGAGGGAGGCGGAGGTACCTCTGAGCGCCTCAGGGCCTGTGCAGCTCCTGCGCTGCGCCGCGCAGCACGTCCAGGTGGAGCCCCGCGCAGGCGCCGGGCCGCAGCTCCTGGCCGCCTTCCGCGCAGCACACCCCGCCCCCGCCACCGCCTGCGCACCACGCACACCACACTTCCACCCCTCCCACCCACTCCCACGCCCATCCCATCCCCTCCAACCCTCCTCCCACCCACTCCTACCCCCTACAACCGACTCCCACGCCCCTTCCACCCACTCTCAACCCCTCCAACTCAGTTCCACGCCCCTCCCATCCCCTCCTAATCACTCCCACTCCCCTCCAACGCCCCACCCCCCGGGCGGTGGCTAGCGTGCCAGCCCACACGGTTGCAGGTTGCTCGGCACTGGATAGACAGCAAGGTCGAATTCAGTCGCTGTCTGGAGGAGAATTCTAGCGGCCTGCTGCTGTGATCGGTAGTTTTCCGTGTTTTTTCGGATCAACACCAGACGAATGCCGGAGCAGTACCCTACCAAACGGGCCACGGACCGCGCGCGATCTGTCATTCCTCTTCCTTGTCCTATCCTCTCCTCTTACACACACACACTTACACTAACATTATTTACACTACCACATATTCCGGGAGACCGGTCGGGAGCTTAGAACTTGTCGCGGCTGGGGCGGTGCCCCGCTGATGGGAGAGTCCTAGTTAGGGGGAGTCCCACTAGCCGACGGTAGGTCGGCGCCGGATCTCGCCATCCAGCGGGGAATGATCACCGCGCATCTCCCGAGAAAAAAACATGCGCTACACTAATGACCAAAGCAGTTGACGTGCCCGGAAACACGAAAAACTCAAATCAAATCAGACCAACAATACAGGGTCACGTGTGGATTCCCCTAGTAATGAAAATATGGCCTGCAACTCTATTTAAAGTTTTAGTTGCTCCCCCCCCCCACATAGATAGATTCTGTGCTATGTTAGATATGTATTATTTTAAGAGCTCCCTCAGTTATAGCTTCTTAAAAGTTTCGTCGTATCACACCCCACAATTTAATTATATTAATATTAATTATCGAATTTATTGATATTACATTCTTATTCATTATCTAATCTTTAATAAAATAGTACTCTTAATAAAATAATTACTCTTTAAACATCTTATTCGTGTTCATGCTCTATTAAGTATTTTTGTAGATAAGAGAACACTTAGCTCAATACATACCAAGAAACTTTGATATTAGTGTAACCGTTACAGTTAACAACAGGAACATCATTAGCAGCTTTAAATATTTCGTCGACTTTCGATTAATAAGTACGTTGAATACGTTCATGGGGAATCTAGAAAACAAAAATATTTTGCTTAAAATCTAACACCATTAAATTTCATGACGTGCAGGATAGCATCATAAAGTAAACATAGGCTCTTTTGACGATCTTAGACCATGCAATACGATTAATGGTGATAGATTTCGAAAACAACTTTAATATATTAAAATGGATGTTTGGTGTTTTTCACAAAAACTCTTAACCTGTTCGAGCTATAAAGCCAAAATTGTACACGAACACAAGTGAGGACACCGAGAAAAAACATAGGAGAGTTTGCGTTCTCCAAATGTAATCCCCTTGCACTACAAAATGTGTGTTACTGGGAACTCTTCAATTAACGTGTTCTTTGCTTGTTTCATTGATTAATCGGTGACCCGGTGCGCGTCAAATGCTCAGGCCGTAACGGCAATGTATGTTTCATCCCAGGAGGTGCTGGTGGTCTTCCTCCGTTAGATAGCGCGATCCAGCGCAGGCCTACACGTCGGCCAGCGGAGTTTTCCCCTCACAGGTATCTCCCACCAGCGTGGCAAAGCTCTAAGCTCCCGTCGGACATGTGTGGTAGTGTAGTGCATGTTAGTGTAAGTGTGTGTGTATGCGGTGAAGATAGGACAAGGATGAGGATGGAAAGATCGTCCGTGGCCCGTTTGCTACAGTGATGCTACAGCATTTGCCTGGCGCTAATCGGAGAAACCATGGAAAACTACCGATCAGAGCAGCCGGTCGCTAGAATTCTCCTCTAGACAGCGACTGAATTCGACCTTTTTCGATCGAGCTAATTAATTCCACCTTAATTTACAGCTAATCGAAGTGTAAAACAGTATTTATTTAAAAGGGAAAATATTTATTTTATAAATAAATCTTAAACGAAAAACAAAAACTTTTCAAGAAAACGGTGATCAACCAATCATTAAATTAATTAAAGAGAGAAGGCACCATGTATACCATCCATGTTAAATTTGCTACAATTTATGAACTTTGGCTAGAAAATGGTTATCTAGAAAACTTTGATATATTGCAGACTTGAAGGTACAGTCTTTGTTATTATTTTGCCATCTTTTGAGTTGATTAAAAATGAATCCGTATTTTTTCGATTATGACATTTGCTCCAATTTTTTCAGCACTTTTGGACAGACACTTTTTGTGTTGTGAATTATCAAGTAATGTTTATATAAAAATGTCGATTTATTTCCAGAACTATAAGGAAGGTATCTGCAAATTTTAATAAATTGTAAATAATTCTCGCTAAGTAAAGGTAAATAAAGGGGGAAGATACAGCTTACAGCAGTTACATTTTTGTTATTTTTCCACTTTTTTCTCCAATAAAATCATATTCCACAGCAGTGAAAATGAATTGACACAAAAAATATATTTCTGCAAGGAAAATTTTGCTTTTAACTTTAAATTTTGTTGTTTTGAAAAATCAAAATTCAACCATTTTTTCATGCACTGACGTAGTGTTTTCCACATAATTCAAATAGTGTTTGAAAATTTTTACAAATTTCTTCTTTTAATTTGTGGGTTATACTCACAGGTACAAAACCATGCTCTTTTATATAGATCTCTGGATAAATAATATTTTTAATTTAAATCTAAAACTAATATATTGATTATTAATATTTTTTCAGTTTTATAATTTTTTATTACAAAAACTATTGATCTAAAGGTGTTTTGTAGATAATACTTGGTTAAATGTATCCTAAAAGTTTAATAGATTTAAAATAATTAGTTTTTGAGATAAAAGAGAAATGGGTCTTAATAACGGTAATTCTAGAAAACAAGAGACAAAGTTAGATTAATGAGATTTGCTTTCTAATAAATCCATGATGCAGCGACGTACCTTTTAAACCATCACTCAAAAACTATTGCAGATATCGAAATATTTTTCCTCAATATTTTCCTGAATAATTAATGCATAGGGGAAAAAGGTTTACAAAAATAGATTTTTTAAAGGTTTTAAGGTGTATCTTTCCCCTTAAGGCAGGGGGTCCCAGCGGGGTCGATATGGACCTGGGGGTCCATGAATTTTTTGTAGGTCAATAATTATCAAAGAGTCGATTGGGGGTTAATAGGCGAATATGAACCGGCGATTGATCTATATAACTAAGATTCCATTACAAAAATTAATGGACTTGTTTCCTCGTATAAAACAAAGACATATAATACTAAATTACAAACCAGCTCCGCTCTTTCGTATCCGTCCTTCAACATTAGGAGATTGGATCTTCAGCATTTTGTAACCATTGCGTCAAAATGAAGATCAGAAACTCAGCTACTCAAAAGAGAAGTAAGCTTCTTCCGTTATTGAAAATCGAGATATTTCCTAGAATATTGCTGTTATCTTTAAATCATTTATGTGTCATGATGTAGATGATGTATCTTAGTAAGGAGAAAGCGAATACCTAAGGGGGTCGGTGAAGCAAACAACTCTCTTAAAAGCGTTCGATGAAAAAAGGAGGTTGGGAAAAAGTTTGAGGAAAAGAATTCAGCCTTCTGAGGCCTGGACCATTCAGCAGGCACGCTCAACAATAGCAAGATTCATTGATTATTTCATGTTCGTCAATCGCTAAGGTCATTACTCCCGTGAGCATAGTGCATGTTTTATCATTGAGGTGGCGGTGTTCTTCCCTCGCGCAATAGTGAGATCTGGCGCTAACCTACACGTGGGTTTTCCCTAGCCAGGTATCTCCCACCAGCGTGGCATCGATGGGAGATACCTGGATGTGAGTGGTAGTGTAGAGCTTGTAAGTGTAAGTGCGTGAAAGATCGCGCGCGCTCCGTGGCTCGTTTGTTAGTGTACTGCTCCGGCATTCGCCTGGTGTTGATAGAAGAAACCACGGAAAACTACCGATCAGAGCAGCCGACCGCTACGCTGCCACCTCAGCCGGCAATAGCTACGATGTTTCGGGAAGAAGATGAAGGTCAATTAATTATTGAGAGGTGGCAGGAGAGAGAGAGAGAGAGAGAGAGAGATACCAGACAGACAGAGAGAGAGACAGAGAGAGACAGAGAGAGAGACAGAGAGAGAGAGACAGAAACAGAGACAGAGAGAGAGAGAGACGGATGTGAATGGGTACAGAGGCTGTCTTTGACATAATGTTAGTGAAATCTTGATGGTTCGGGAATCAAATGAAACATGTCGTCCCAAGTATTACGGCAAGGAAGTAAAGGTCTATTATTACTTAACATCGATTATTATTAAAGAAAGAGCATATTTTCATCTAACGTACATATTTAACGGGTTTTTGTTATTCGTGCATGAATTATGTAAAATAAAACATTTGGCTTTCGTCTTTCAATCTTCAATCTTTCTTTTTCCGCCTTCTTTGGCATCAATATCTTTTCAGACATATACTAGTTAAATGCATTCTTTTAAACATTCATATCTCCTTCTTTTCGTTAAAAATAATCGTTTAAAACACTTTCAGTTTCAGTATTCGGTATTTCAATATTATTATTCACTTTCTGCAGTAGCGTACAGTGCAATGGCGTTCTGAACTCCAGGAAAATGAGTGTGTAAGAAAGTAATTAAACTTCAGTGATCCAGAGTATGGAGGGAGGCGGAGTGCTATGAAAGCTTGCACGGTGAAATCTTCATGTTATTTTGTAAAGTTTGTAATTCTGTAAAGTTGTTCACTTTTGTAATGTTAAGTTAGTGAATTCTGCCACCAAGTTCTCAAACTCATTTGCAGAAAATATATAAAAACAAATGAATCACCGAAATGTATATAACGCAACGAATAACCGAATGACTGCACCAAATTGGATTTGTGTGTGTGTGCGTGTGTGTGTTTGCGTCTGTTAATGGCAGGACATGGTTTGAAAAAATAATATTTTTAGAAAATCGAACAGATTTTTTTTTTAAATCTAATAATATCAGAAGTGAGTGAATGGATGAGACATTAACAAAACATTGACAATTGACGTTCAGATGTTCAGCCAGCAGTTGATAACCTTAAAAATATAGACAATATGCGTAAACTGATATTAATTCATAAACAATTCGCGTTTCATTCGCAACAGTTAACAGTATTTCGTGTGTTTAAAGGTTTATGAACGTGTTAGTGAGAGGGGCGGAGCGAGAGAGGGCAGCGTGAGAGGGGTCGGCGTGAGAGGGGTCACGTGAGAACGGGCGGCGTGAGAGGGGCCGGCGTGAGTGGGGCGGCGTGAGAGGGGGCGGCGTGAGAGGGATCGGCGTGAGAGGGGCGGCGTGAGAGGGAGCGGCGTGAGAGGATCGCGTGAGAGGATCGGCGTGAGAAGGGGCGGCGTGAGAGGATCGGCGTGAGAGGATCGGCGTGAGAAGGGCGGCGTGAGGGATAGGCGTAGAGGGCGGCGTGAGAGGGGCGGCGTGAGGGATAGGCGTGAGAAGGGCGGCCTGACAAGGGGCGGCGTGAGAGGATAGGCGTGAGAGGGCGCGGCGTGAGAGGGATAGGCGTGAGAAGGGGCGGCGTGAGAGGGATCGGCGTGAGAGGGGGCGGCGTGAGAGGGGCGGCGTGAGAGGAGAGGCGTGAGAAGGGCGGCGTGAAAGGGATCGACGTGAGGGAGGCGGCATGAGAGGGCGGCGTGAGAAGGGGCTGCGTGAGAGGGCGGCGTGAGAGGGGCGGCGTGAGTGGGATAGGCGTGAAGGGGCGGCGTGAGAGGAGGCGGCGTGAGAGGGCGGCGTGAAGTGATCGGCGAGAAGGGGCTGCGTGAGAGGGATAGGCCTGAGAGGGGGCGGCGAGAGAGGGGGCGGCGAGAGAGGGGGCGTCGTGAGAGGGATAGGCATGAGAAGGGGCGGCGTGAGAGGGATCGACGTGAGGGGGGCGGCGTGAGAGGATAGGCGTGAGAAGGGGCGGCGTGAGAGGGATCGACGTGAGAGGGCGGCGTGAGAGGGCGGCGTGAGAGGATCGGCGTGAGAAGGGGTGGCGTGAGGGGCGGCGTGAGAGGATACGCGTGAGAAGGGGCGGCGTGAGAGGGTTCGGCGTGAGAAGGGGCGGCGTGAGAGGGATAGGCGTGAGAGGGGCGGGGGGCGGCGTGAGAGGGAGCGGCGTGAGCAGGGGCGGCGTGAGAGGATAGGCGTGAGAGGGCGGCGTGAGAAGGGGCGGCGTGAGAAGGGGCGGCGTGAGAGGAGCGGCGTGAGAAGGGGCGGCGTGAGAGGGCGGCGTGAGAGGGCGGCGTGAGAGGGGCGGCGGTGAGGGCGGCGGAGAGGGGCGCGTGAGAACGGGCGGCGTGAGAGGGCGGCGTGAGGGGCGGCGTGAGGGGGCGGCGTGAGAGGGCGGCGTGAGAGGGCGGCTGAGCGGAGGAGCGGCGTGAGAGGGGCGGCGTGAGGGGCGGCGTGAGAGGGTCGGCGTGAGAAGTGGCGGCGTGAAGGGGCGGCGTGGGGTGGGGGCGTAGAGGGCGGCGTGAGAGGATGGCGTAGAGGGGCGGCGTGAGAGGGGGGCGTGAGAGGGCGGCGTGAGAGGATAGGCGAGAGGGCGGCGTGAGAGGGGTCGGCGTGAGAGGGATCGGCGTGAGAGGGCAGCGTGAGAGGGAGCGGCGTGAGAAGGGGCGGCGTGAGAGGGATAGGCGTGAGAAGGGGCGGCGTGAGAGGGCGGCGTGAGAGGGGCGGCGTGAAGGGATAGGCGTGAGAGGGCGAGAGCGTGGAGGGCGGCGTGAAGAGGCGAGGCGGCGTGAGAGGGATAGGCGTGAGAGGGGCGGCGTGAGAAGGGGCGGCGTGAGAGGGCGGCGTGAGAGGAGGCGTGGAAGGGGCGGCGTGGAGGATAGGCGTAGAGGGGCGGCGTGAGAGGGGCGGCGTGAGAGGGCGGCGTGAGAGGGTGGCGAGCGTGGAGGGTAGGTGGGCGGCGTGAGAGACATTGAAGGGGCCGGCGTGAGAATGGGACGTAGAGGTGGGCGTGTATTATATTCCGTTTGGTTTCTAGCTGTAACCACCGTGGGTAGCACGAGAGTTGGACATAAATAGTAAAACACCTTCTTCAAAATTTTAGAAAATATTCTAGGATATTCTTCTAGAATGGAGTGCTTTCTAATTTAGTTATGTGTAATCAACTGAGTGAAGTTAGGAATTTCTTAATGTTTCTTTGAATTTCTGCTGATGAGTAATTCAATGGAAATAGTTTGAAATAAAATCGGAATTGAATATTTGAAATTCGCGTAAGTTTAGCACCTGAAGATGTAACAAAACGAGTTACGAAACGTTGTGAAATTGCTGAATAAATGATTGTCATAAAATAACTTTGGATACTTTTATTTGTAGACTGTAAAGATGCTCTCTGTATTTTCGGAATTTGAAAGAAAATCGGAATTGAGTATTTGGAATTCGCATGCTTTGTTTGAAGCATTGCCCTAACAATACTTCTTCAAATTCATCCATTGTTGTCGTTCGTCTTTATCATGGCGATAATATTCTTAGAAATGGAAATAGGTTGAAGGAAGTTAATTTTTCACTTAGATTTAACAAACACACTTCTTACTTTAAGAAGTTCAAGCGCTGATTACATATTCAGAAATTGTTAGCTCACTACGATGTCATCAAGATACTACAGTATGCTTGTGTGAAATATATTCTTTCTAAAAGTTAGAAATTAATAAATTGTATAAACCTTTCTTGATCAAATACAGGTGAGGTGAAGGCTTGGAATGAAAAGATATAGTTTTGTGCAAACGTAATTTAACCTAGTTTACTGGGTGGGAGAAATAATTGATGTAAATATGTAGTTTAATGAAGTCTTGTATGAATTGTTTCATTTTTCTGTTTTAAAAAATATATCAAGAAATTTTCTATATTTGCATAAGTATTTTATCATCTCTAGAAAACAAAACAAACTCAAAACTGTGACAAGTTCTTTCTAATCAACGAACGTTCACAAATAAAGAGATTCTATGAAAACATGAAACGTTTTATAGATAAGGCTCTACTTTAACGAAATTTCCAAAATATACTCCTATAATTACAGGAGTATGCACCAACAGGAAAAAGTGGCCAAATAAGTAAATTTCACTACCATATTAATCTAATATCATACAATTCTAACCAAATGTCAAGAAATTTCACTTGGCTATGCCCTGAAGTAACGAAAATAATACGCAAAATCATATAAACCCCTCCCTAATTATGAATATGACGAGTTATTTACGTCATGGTTGAAACCATGGTGGAAGTATTTCCACCATGGTTGAAACGAAAAAGACATTAAGTGTATGCATTAGGGCATATGCCATGAGCGATCAAAACGCGCAAATAACGGATCTTATCAATTCAAATCCCATCTGAAGGGGACGAATTGCTGACGAATTTTCTTTAAGTGTATGGATACGTATGGTTACGTGTATGGATTTGGTCTTGTAAAAAGTCTGTAGTAATTTCGTTACATTGCCCAGATTACTAGAACTTGTTTTCTCGTTTACAACTCAGATATTTTGTTTCAAAGACTGAAGATCCTAGAAACATAAGGCGTGATGTTATTTACATCAAGATTACAATGATATCGTGCATGCAAATTTGACGACGCTCATTCAAATTTTCTTACATCTATTTGTTTGTTCATATTGTAAGTTTGGTAAAGAATATACTTTTTACCAAAAAATCCTATTACATTCAAGATTGAGTGAAATAGAATACAAAGGAATGTAGCTTTTATAGAAAGTACAGGTCATATAATTACCTTAACCTTTAAATTGGGTCTACAGTTTATTACTTTTGTAAAATAAATTATACTCGCATGATATTCATTTTACGCGAAGTAGTATTTAATAGCCATAAAGAAATTAATGATAAGCAGCAAAATTTTTTTAGAATATTTCCTTCAACATTTTATAAAAAATATTGGGATCATCGTTGCACTGTGATTTCATATTTTAATTTAGCAATCTGGTACTTACCATTGACGAGAAAGATATTTTCTAAACATCTTCGTATTTCTGTCAAAACTTCTGACAAAATTCTTAGATTGCAATAAAAAGTTCCAATAAGTTATTCATTTTTTATAACGAAAGAACAACTTAAGTACTACTCGCGCAACTTTTCTTGAACGATAGATTGAAGAAATGCGGGCGGAGTGTGGGTTTTAGTTACAAAGTCGGCCACTAGAGTATTTTCAGTAATGACAACCTCTGGAAAATCAAAGTGAATCCTACTACGTGTGCGGCCAGGTCCTCGCTCTGGGTAGTCAACAGCATGGTCACTAGTTGGGTTTTAGGTGCCTCCCTTGAAGGACCTGGACCTGCCTCAGCCATTTCTTTAGATAATGGTAATAAAGCTGATCAGAAGTTCTCGACTATGAAAGCAGCGAGCTCTGACTAGCTTCTGTTTAGCGCCAACCAAGTTTTAATGCTTGGAACGCTGTCACCAGTTCTCGCTGCCAGCTTTTGCCTTCAACTGTTTATTGCTCGAGGGAGGGGAAAGCCATGTCATCGTTCAAGAAAAGTTGCGCGAGTAGTGTAGTAAGTGAGGTCGTTAGAAGTGAAACAAAGATCTGATAAAAATGAACTGGAAGAATCATTTAAACCGAAGTTAAGAAATCGTATACACAGTCTGTCCACTAATGTAAGGTCTGAGCGTGGTGTTCTGACACCGTGACCGTGAGAGAGGTATCTAGCACGTGAACGCTACTTTTTGACATACAAATGCTGTTCATTAAGTTTGAGATTATGTCAACTTAAGATGAAAACAAGAAGCTCCAGTGGAGAAGGAGAAGAGCCAACACCGCCTCTGCAGAAGGCTTCAGCGCAAGCCAATGACGCCTTGACATCGACGGCATCGGATCGCATCGCGTTTGGATGCAGCTTTTCCCCTCTGATCAATGCAAGGAGAAATAAGTGTAATGTCAAAGAAAATTGTTCATTAATTGTTGTTGTTGTTGTTATTATTATTATTATTATTATTATTATTATTATTAAACATTTAACAAGTTGTGAGCAAAATTTGTCTTCCCCAATTAAACTAACGCACGTGTAGCTTTATGTAATATTTCTCGCTCTAGCTGACAAGAAACTGAAAGTAAATAAGTTTTAGATTCGTACTTGTAAATCTTAAAAAAAAAACTAAAGACACACACGTTATTTGTAAATTTTTTAAAACTACATTGCTTCTCGTTTCTGGTAAAAGACATACGTTTACCATTATTCAGTCGAAAAGAGTGTGTTCTCTTAAAATTGTTCAGCAGAACAAATCACTTACGGTGTTCCTACGATTTACTCTGGAAATGTCTTACATTTTCAGAAGTGGCGCCGTTGTAAGATTGAAAAATTGAACTCCATTTTTCTCACATTTTATTTTTTTAACACTAACAAATTAAAAATAATGGAATACACTACATAATATTAAATGAATGTGTTTGTTATTCTGAGTCCAAATTTCTTAATTGCGATAAAATAAAATAAAATTGATATTTTGGAAGACAATGGACGGCGCCTTCACCAATGCATAGATTGCGAGGACCCTCGCCTTTAGAGACATCTACATATAAATGGCATTAGCGCTTTTTTATTGGATGACTTATAAGTTATTTCGAGGAATCTGAAAAAGATCTGTTTTTTACGTACTTTGACTTAAATGATTGATTGTTTGATTTTTCGTGTTTCCTGGCGCGTCAACTCTTCGGTCATAAGTCCCGTTAGTGTAGTGCATGTTTTTTCTCGGGAGATGGCGGTGATTTTCCCTCTCTGGATGGCGAGATCGGGTACCGACCTACCGTCGGCTAGTGGTGTTTCCCATAACCAGGACTCTCCCACCAGCAGGGCACCGCCCCATCCGGGACTAGCTCTAAACTCCCGACCGGTCTCCCGGAATATGTGGTAGTGTAGTGCATGTTAGTGTAAGTGAGTGTGTAAGGGGAGAGGATAGGAAAAGGAAGAGGAAGCAAAGATCGCGCGCGGTCCGTGGCCCGTTTGGTAGGGTACTGCTACGGCATTCGCCTAGTGTTGATCGGAGAAACCACGGAAAACTACCTATCAGAGCAGCCGGCCACTAGAATTCTCCTCCAGACAGAGACTGAATTAGACCTAGCTGAAAAGCTAGTGTCGAAAATCCTGCCGCCGTCAGGACTCGAACCTACGACCTCCCGTTCAGACGCGCTGCAGAGGCATCAGTTGATGCACTGAGCTACCGCTCCCAGTACTTTGGCTTTAAAAACGTTTTCCAGGTAAAATTATTGGTGACAAATCTGAACACACTCTTTAAAGCATTCAAATCGGGAGCGGGAGCTCAGTGCATCAACTGATGTCACTGCAGCGCGTCTGACCGGGAGGTCCTAGGTTCGAGTCCTGACGGCGGCAGGATTTTAGGCACTAGCTTTTCAGCTAGGTCGAATTCAGTCGCTCTCTGGAGGAGAATTCTAGCGGTCCGCTGCTGTGAACGGTAGTTTTCCGTGGTTTCTCCGATCAACTCCAGGTAGGTCCCAACCCCGACGGTAGGTCGGCGCCGGATCTCGCCATCCAGTGAGGGAAGATCACCGCCATCTCCCGAGAAAAAACATGCGCTGCACTAACGGGAATAACCAAAGCAGTTGACGGCCCGGAAACCCGAAAAAAATCAGTCAATCATTTAAAGCATTCAAACTAGTAGCATACAAGCAATTAGTGTCCAAGTTCAATACATCATAAATGACGAGATTTACAAGACGTAAAGTCTAACGTGACAATTATGTTCAATATGTGCCAAAATATCAAACACAAGCAGTATATGTTTTTATGACTACCCTGATGTGCTAGGCGAAGTGAAATGTCTAAAAAAAATCGTAAATAGCGTTATAATAGACGACACAATGATGCATACGACGCCCAAAGAAATTTTCTTTATAAAACGAGTAATAAAAGACGGTTAATAGCAGTGTTGATTGCGAAGTTTTTATCAGCACAAATGGCATGCAAATAAGCGAAGGAAGACACAGACATTCCGATAATGAACACAACTTTGTCCTTACATTCAACAAATAAGACCATGAAGTTAGTGAGGATGTAGTAGACCTGTTGGCAATATTGGGAGCTCCCTGCAAGCATGCAAAATGTGTCCTTTTTGAAACAGGAGGAAAAGTTTATTTACCCACATTTTCCCATTTCCTTTTTTATGTGAAACTAGTGGTGCTAAAACAGCACTACTTTCTCGCCTTTAGTAATGGTTAAAAACATATGTCATCATTTTTACTTTCTCGCTATCGCGGTTGAAAGTTATGTAATGTTGCGCGAAAAAACGGCGAATTATCTGCAGGAATACGCGTATTACAGGGCCCTGGCAATGAAAAAGTGGAGAAATCCAGTTGTTATATTTCGAGGGGAAAATCCTTTAACAGTGGTATAGCCAGATACCATGTTTTCTTGATACCGAAAAGTCGGTTGACGGCAAAAAGACTGTCCGTCTGGGAACAACACTAGCGGCTAAACCGTTCTGCCGATTTTTTCCAAAATTAATATTCCCCTGTCAATCTGGCTGATGCCACGGTCCCTTGAATTTGAAGCATTTTAATTTTTGAGGGGACTTAACATGAAGCCCCTTGGGCAGTTTCCAAATTTTCAAAAAAATTGGCTCCATCGTTTTTAATTAAATTTTGTCGTTGTATAGTGTAAAGGACGTTTAAGAGAGATGGTGCAGGTCTCAAGTTGAGAATTGATTTTTCGAAAATTGCAAAATTTCAAATTTTTCGGCACTTCCTACAACTAAAATATTAAAGTTAAATATTTTTCTCTAAATAAATGTGTTCCTTGAAGATAGACTTTGAATTAAGGGATCTACAGTATTTCGAAAATTTGAGTATTCTTCGCGTAATTTTTAGTAAAAGTTTTACAATTTTTAAATTTGTTTAAACAATTCTCTTCTCAAAAACGGCTCTGTCATTATGAATAAAATTTTGTCGTTGGATAGCGTGAAAGACGTTTATGAAAATGAGGCAGGTTCCATGCATCGTCTTGAGTGCAGAGAGTGAAATGACGTTTATTGTTCAGAAGCAAAACAAGGGGTCATCTCAGTATTTTCTCGTTGGACCAAGGAAACTGGACAAAAAAACTGATTGAGATGGGGTCATTAGCCTAGAGATTATACTATTATACTTGTTACAGATATATTAAGATATTATATAGTACATAATTATTTTTAGTGGCAAAATAGTTTAACATTTAACATAATTTAATTTAACTTTTCAAGATTTGTACTGTTTCATTTTTAAAATAACATTTACTTGGTATAGTGATTTTATTGCTACTACTCGTACTTACAATAATGAAAATAGTAATACTACTACTACTATAATAATAATAATAATAATAATAATAATAATAATAATAATAATAATAATACATGATATCAATTATGGTAACAATTACATATAATTTAACAATATGAGTATATTCCTTGTTTAAGTCTTGAAATGGTGGATTTGGTGGCAGATTTTGACCAGGTTTTTCTATTTCTACACCTAGTTCTACTGCAGCACTTGAAATCACATCGACATATCAGTAATTGAGGATTCCTGAACACTAAAAATTTTTGCCCAAGGAAGTTATGAGTTAATTCATGAATCCTGTCGCGTTTCTCAGATATATTGGTAATTTGTTGAAGAATTGTGTACCCTAAGAGAATGTTCCCTTTTGGTATAATGTGCTTGTGCACATTGGATAATGAAGGTGTTAACGCTGCAAAATAGCTTCAGTATAACTGTTTGGGAGAGCAATAGAATGATGGATGAGGTTGCTCGCAAAGCATGGCTACCCACTTCCTAGCTTGCCACTAGGAAAAATGCTGAAAAACAATTATTCGAGAATTATTAGTTTATCTCAGCGTGATAAGGCGATCTTTTGTGTCTACGCACGGCTGCAAGATTCTTCAACAATACTCCCCAACAATACAATCATAAAGCCGATGTATTTATAATGATAATGATGATGATGATGATGATGATAATAATAATAATAATAATAATAATAATAATAATTAATAATAATAATAATAATAATAATAATAATAATAATAATAATAATAATAATAATAATATTTATTGAGTCACATATACAATTTCAATCGTGTATGACGAGTCAGATATGGCAGAGTGAAGTTACATTTTTTACAGATTTCTTGTAAATCTCGACAATGAGTGCTTTCTCGCGCTAAAACCTTTCAGCTGACGTCGCAATACCAACCCTACATAATTAAATTAATAGTCGGTAGCATATATACGTGCATCTTAGCGGTGTTTTACTTGCGCGAGGCGAGTCGAGTATTCGTGAAACTGTCTTCTGTCTCTACCCTTTTAAATAATGCTATTCTAACGCGCCTTGATTTGGCGAGTCGAGTATTCGCGAAACTGTCTTCTGTCTCTATCCTTTTAAATAATGCTATTCTAACGCGCCTTCATTTGGAGGACTAATAACTTTGAAATGTTGATACTTCACAGTGTCTCCGGTACCTGGCGCTGCCTACCGGGCTTCTGCGAAAACAGTTCAACTCTTCAACTGTTTTTGTCCTTCCAAAGAGTTTCCCGCGAAAGATGTTTTTGTCTTTCCCTCTGGAAGCAAGCGCGCCGTTTTTGGAGAAAAAATATTAAAGACCGACACGCGATGTTTAAAACGCATGCTCTTTGCTGTGGAATAGCGGCAAGGAATTGTATAATGATAGGTTTCAAAGAACGGCGCCAAATTTGACTCAATTTTGGCAGCCGATATGCTAACAGGTTACATGCTTGCCTTGTGTGTACGAGTTTAAACTTGAGTTAAATTTGTAAAGTGTGTTGTTGTTTATTATATTTTGAGAACTTTATAAATGAATATACATGGCAGTGGAAGTATGTTAAGTTTTTTGAATTGAGGTCTGCAGGACTGTTCTTTTTGTATTTGTTATTGTTCGAATGGTTCTCTTTTGTATTTTGAATGTTTGCTTAGCCTCTGGTGCTTGGCCCCATATTTTTATTCCGTATTTGAGAATAGAGAGCAGATTTGCGAAGTACACTGTTCGCGCTGTCTCAATGGTGCTGTTTCTTCTTCTTCCTCTTCTTCTTATTCTTATTATTATTATTATTATTATTATTATTATTATTATTATTATTATTATTATTATTATTATTATTATTATTATTATTATTATTATTCTAAAATCATAATTAAGTTTTCTCAACTTTGAATTAATATCTTCTAGGTGTGAGTTCATTTGAGTTGAATAGTGTGGTGATTCAGAGAAATTTTGTTTTCTGTGCTTGTGGACTATTCAGTTGATTATTTATTTTGTTGTCTTCTTATAAGGTAATACTACTATTTGGTTTCTGTCTGAGAGAAATGATTTCCATAAGATTATAATTTTTACAATAGAATTCTGACATGTATTGTGTCGAAGGCTTTTGACAGGTCAAGGAAGGAATAAATCAATAGGAATTTCATATTGCTCTAATGCCATGAAGATTTCTTTAACAAAGATAAGAAGAAGGTAATATAATTACTATTATACAGCTATAAATATAATTAACTAATAACAATTACTTAAATGGTAACTAAATATAGCAAAAATAAATTTGAACTCATTAATAACTAAATAACATTTTATTTAGTTATCGCAAATATCGCAAGATAATCCCACAAAAACTGTTTCTACAACAAATAACTAATATGCATTATCTAAATAACTAGGAAAATTACCAATAGAAACATTATTATTTAAATAACTCACTAAAAACAGAGGCACAGAATATTACGGAATAAATACTAGCCAAAATCACACAAATTAGAAACCTCAGTCACGATGTCTGCATATCAGAAGATTTTTATTGACACAGGGGATGTTAGTAGCAACAAGGTACGCTAAAACCTTTTCATTTTGCCGCCAATTTACCTTCAAAAGCTGTTCCAACTTCATATGTTACTTTTTTAAAGTAAAATTAAGATACATTACTATAATTAATGAACTTGCTACTATTATAATGAATGCTATTATCATATTTGTTGAGATGGTACTTAAATATTTCTCACTTCTAGCTTGTCCTTTCACCACTGTACATTTAAATAAATGTGCAAATTTGTGAGAAATACTACAAAAGTTCTCAGCTCTTGGTACCTCTCCTATCAAATAAAAGTAATTAAGTTTAAGCATTTTATAATAATTTTACGAGTAAATTTTTAGTGATTTTTCATATCCTTTAATATTCAATTAACTGTTACACATTACAAATTCATCTGCTTGCTAATCAAAGAGCATTGTGAAATAATTATATTTGGTGAGAATTTTCGAGTTTAACCAGTTAGTTATGTCTATTACGGTGCTAGCACAATAAGTTGAGAGTAAACTAATGAATATTTTTCTCCATAATTACTAGTTTGAGGTTTCTTATTTGTTAGTTTTATGAAGTTATGCCCGTGAAATTAAAAGCGGCGCCAGGCGTAGACCAGCTCTGAGCAAAGAGTAAACTCCTCGGGTTCTCCGGGGTTCGGGATATTCTTTGAACCAGAGAATAGACCTAGCCGACCGCTTCCCGTCGAGCAATTGTTCCGCTAGAGGTTATGTACAAAATATAGCACATTTTTTAAAGTACAATACTGATACAATGGACATAGTCATGGAGGAATAACATCATGTATAAGTCATGAACGATGTATTTTTTGCGCTGATCTTAATCGATCAATCATCTTTTCGATTTTATGATATTAGTGCCCCATGAGTCATGCGTCAAAATGTTTGCCATTGTGTATTTATTTGGTAATTGACACTAATGACGAAGTGATGTGTGTGTTGTTATTATAAATAAAGGGTATTGTTTGATTAATGATTGTGATATTGCAAATGCTCGATATACTGTTAAGGGAACTATTATAAATTCCTGCCATGAGCCCCAATCCTATCCCATGCGTCGTGGCGAAGCCTTCGTATCTGATGTGGTGACCGCCTCTTGTGACGTTACGGTTGTGTGATTTTTTTGTGTATTAATACTAGTTAGTCGGGTAGGTTTGTTAAGAAATTCGTATTTGATGTTGAGCATTATTTTTTCAAGCGTATGTAATGTTGAACACAAATTTTTTTCTTAAATGTTATTTCTAAGGAACTTGAGTAGTTCGTGTGGTCGTATTTCATCCATTCGCTCTTTCTTTCCGAAAACTCGACTCATTGCCAGAAAAATGCATAAAGCGTATTTGCATCATGAAGAAGGATCTGAAACTTTTCAGTTGTGTATAAGTGTTAAGGATAGTTCACTATCTGTAGACCGCCAGTTCAATTTCAAAAGGCAAGTTACAGAAAGTGTAAATTCCTTTTTGGGCAGGGTTAATACTAATCTTGAAAAAGTATACGAAAAGAAGAAGAAGAAAAAGCAAAAGAAAGCTGCTGCAAATGAAGAAACAAACCCAGAATCTTCTGTAATTATATTGATTTGTTAAGTAATGGCTTAACAGTACCTCGTGACACAATATGTAAGGATGTACTATTCGGAAACAACAAACTTCTTTTAATAGTTTGTGGTACAGAATATGAAGTTGTTGTGAATGCTCCATGGATTAATGTTCTTTCACTTCCAACAAGTATAATGGCAGGTTTTCCTGTATATCCCAATAAGTTAGAAACTTCATTTTTCAATAGAAATAAAAGTCTCTTTTCATGGTATCGATGCACAAAAGATAAACAAGAAGAATGGAGCAAAGTTGGAGATGATTATTATTACACTCCCACAAATGATGACATTGGATGTCTTCTCAAATTCTCATGTACACCTGGAAATGACAGCACACAAGGACCATCATTTGATGTAGTGTCTAAAAATCCTGTGCAAGCAGGCCCTGGTCATTGTCCCTTTGAAACTCGCCATTTATTCACTGGGGAACGAGTAAATTGGCCAAGGTATGTGCTTTCGTGAAATACTGTTGTGATTTGAAATATAACCAACAAATAAATAGTGGAACCAACCAATCATACAGATAGTTCCTTCAAAAAATATATATTACTATTACCAATGTGTTTAAAAAGTTCATTTTTTTAACACTTTGCCAAATATGACATATTTTAAAGATAAAAAATTTTTTAAACACTAACCTTGCATAGCCTAAACATGTATCATTAAACATGTTAGTCTTGTATAATATTGGTTAAATCTTGTCTAAGAACTTGCCAAATGCTTTTGGAAATATGTAATTATCACATTCTTTAAGTAATAACTTGTGATTCCTATGCAAACATTTTACCAATGAAAATTTTTGTTCTTCTAGTTTTAGGATAGTTTCATATAACATATTAGCTGATTTATATGCGGACTCTGATACAGCCCGCAATCAATTATATCCATATTGCCCAGCATATGCTATAGGGATAGATTATAGAAAACAATTGATCTGCAAGGAACTCATAGGTATTTATTCAATCTCTATTAACTTGTATGCAGATTATATTCTTCTAGACTTTTCCTTAATATAATGCTTTTTTAGGTTACAATGCTGATATAATGTGCTTGCAAGAAGTTGACCAAAAGGTATTTATTAATGATCTGGATCCTTTACTCTCCTACTTGGATTACAATGCAGTATTTTCAAAGAAGGGTGGTCAGGTTCCAGAAGGACTTGCATGTTTCTTCCATAGTTCCAAATTCAGGTAAAACTTTGTACAGAAAATTTCTTGAATTACAGGGGATTGGATCTGTGCAATCCATCTTCTAAATCCTTTTACAGATTAGTGAGCTCACACACCATTTGTTTGGCTGAAGAGTTGGCAGAAAATCCTGTATTTATAGATCTGTGGGAAAAGCTGAAAGATAACACAAGTCTTATAACAAGGTTCAAGGACAGAACAACTAGTTTACTGGTAAGCAAATAATGTCAGTTAGTCATTGTTGTAAGGTTAGACAGAGTAAGATTGTATGTTTTTAACTTCCAGGTGACAATATTACAAAGTACAAGCAATCCTGATGAAATACTAGTTATTGGAAATACCCATTTATATTTTCACCCAGATGCAGATCACATCCGCTTACTACAAGCCGGAATGATAATGCTGTACATGGAACATCTTCGTACCAATTTATCTTCTTCGGTAAGATTAGAATTTTTCTACATTTCAGTTAAATTATTGATCAGGTGATTTTATATTGAATTACAGTACAATTTGCTATTTCTAAAGGTGGCTTCACACACTTGGTATTCGGCAAATAGGACGCAACTGCTCACTGAACCCCAAGTGGTGTGGATGAGTTGCACCAAAGTTCTTGGAACACGGTACACCCTTAGAGAAGCACGGCAGCGGGGGGTGGGGGAGAGGAGGGGAGTCTCCTTAAGCCCTCCCTCAAATTACACTAAGCGCTCTGCTAGAAATAAAAATCTTACCTACAGGCGATATTTATGGCTCGCCCTTCATGCACTTTGTCTCCGCTGCATTTTACTTTAAAAGGGTAGTTTTCTCGCTTCACTCGTCCAGATCCAAGTCATGGCGAGGCTTGTGCTTTCGGCACTCGCGTTTACTATAAACATCCTTGAGTCTATCCATTGCATACTTACCTCTTCATTTTTATATGAAAGCACTTTATAAGAAAACCTCAAATTCAAACTGCTGAAACGAATTCAAATGATGAAAACTTTGTTTGTCACAGACACACCAAGATCGCAAGCAGCACTATTTTCTAATGGAGCTCCGACTTGACCCTAGGGTGAAATTACCTCCCCTAACTTAGGACGTCACTTTTATGACCAATTATGATAATCGCTTAGCCACCTCTCATCCCCTCCACCGTAGATTTACCCCTTGCCACAGCGGCGTGAAGTGCGGGTTTAAACAACTTCCTTAGGTTGTACTGTGTTCTAGACTTGAATTAAGCACTTGGCAAAAATTGAGCACTTGACCTCTTCACTACGTGTCGGTCTTTTGGATGCATCAAAGGATGTTAACGTCTGCACAGCACAGCAGCTGCTTGGGATTGGCTAAGCAGAAGCTCACTACTCGGCGAATACCAAGTGTGGGGAACCGCCTTAAGATCCAATTGTATATATCCTATAAATTATACTGTCTGAAGTGTTCTTTAATTTTACAGATGCCTAATTCCCATGTATCTCTAATTATGTGTGGAGATTTCAACAGTACGCCTGATTGTGGGGTGTTTCAGTTGATGACAACAAAGTTTGTGCCTGATGATTTTAAGGATTGGAAAAGCAGTATGTATGAAAAGAATAGACAGAATAGTCACACGTTGAAATATGATTATTGCTGATAATTCTGTGAACTATCCAATTATTGACAATGAAACGGCTCTTTATAGTCAGCTACAAATTTAGAGATGAGGCTTAAATATCTCCAAAAAATTCATTAAGTGAAAACAAAAATATTCACATTTTCTCCATTGTTTAATTTTTTTGAAATATAGTAAGCACTTTCTTTTTAAACTGCAAACAGAATGAATGAAGTAAGATGTGCGCATGGACTGAACAAGCAGTTATGTTGCCAGTGGCCAAGTTGCCAACCAGTCCAGCAGCCATCACTTCCACGCCTTCTTATTCTAATTTCTCTCTATAAAGCTTGTTACAGAGTGATTATAGCAATTATATTTCATTCTATGCAATTTAGGCTATCTTAAATTAAACTTCATTGTCATTAAAATAAGCAGAAAATAAGTAATAAGCTTTCTCATCTCTTTTATGAACATTTACAGCAATGCTACAATGGTTTCAGCTTTTAAGTGTTAAAGTATTTGATAAAAATCAACATTTTCATTAACTTAAGAGTAGGTTTTAATAGAAAATTTTGAGCCCATAGTGATTATGATTTTTGTAGTTATTTAATTCACAATGTTTTGTTCCTAAGTAAAATAATCTGCAGCATTGAAATCACTTGGAAACCTACACACTACCACAAGGAAAATATGACAGAAAAACATCTCCAATATTAATTGTCTTCTTGTTTTTTTCTGTTTTAAAGAATTCATATAATTAAAGTTCTTTGGTAGAACGCACCTAACTGCATCAATGTTGTTACTTTCTATTTCTTGGAAACTTGCATTTGTTTCTATTCTCCCGTACTTTCCAGTTCATAGATGGCTGGCCTAGGCCAGAGGTTCCCAACAAGGTTAGACTGGGAGAGGTGGCTCAGGGCATCAACTGATGTCACTGCAATGCCTCTGACAGGGAGGTCCTAGGTTCAAGACCTAACGGAGAAAGGATTATTGACACTACTAGCTAGGTCGAATTCAGTTTGGGGGAGAATTCTAGCGACCAGCTGCTCTGATCGGTATTTTTCCTTGGTTTCTCCAATCAACACCAGGCAAATTCCGGAGCAGTACTCTAACAAATGGACCACGCATTGTCTTTCCTTCCCGTTCCTTGCCCTATCCTCACCCCTTACACGCACACTTACACTAACATGCACTACACATGCCATATTGGGGTACCCAATTTTTATCTTCAAGACATTTGTGCAATTCTTAGTTATGATTATGTATGCGGTGTAGAATAATGATTTTTGTTAAATATTAAACATGTTTATTATATTATGTATTATTTTTTAGTGTAAATAAGATACTATACAATATTATTTTTACTTTCTTGTATACGTACTTATATACAGAGTAATATATGTAGTGGAGAGAAAGTTGCGTGAAAAAACGGTGGATTTTCAAGAAAAGAAAATTCATTCCCATTTCGCTGATAACAAAAAAGTGAATAAATCCAGTTAGTAAATTAAAAAAAAAATAATCTTACACAAGGTGTAGTCAGAATTCCTATTTTGTGGGTCCTTGATACTGAAAAGTCAATTGACAAAAACCATCTGTCAGTTTGTCTGCCCATCTGTGAACACTACTAGCACCTAAACCATGCATAGGAGTTTTTCCAAATTGAAGAAACCCATGTCCATCTGGCTCTAGTTGAAGATTTAAAAATTTTGAAAAACATTCTTTAAAATTTGGGGGTACTTTACATGAAGCCCTTGGGACATTTTCAAAATTTTCCCAAAACAGTTACAAATCTTTTCTTTAAATTTCTTGTAAGAATAGAGTAAAATACACTTTGAAAGGTGACATAGGTCCAATTCTTAGGATTATCTTTGAATTTGTAAAATTTTAAGTTTGAATTATTTCCAATGTCTTCTTACAGCTACAAAAGTAAAGTTTTTTGTTTTCCTAGAATTACAAAAATGTAATTTTTTTGACTTATCTCTCACATCGTTAATATTTACATTAGCGGCAATTTGTTCATAGTATCGTATTTATGAGTACGTGTGCTTTAAATACTGTTATAAAAAGTTTCAAAAAAACTCAATAGTTCTTTGTTGAAATGAGCTCAAATTTCGGCATTTTGAGAAGCATTCAAACGCCATTTGATCAAAAATGACTCCAAATTTTTACTTCAAACTCTTCCAACAGATATTCCTAATTGTACTGTTTAATATGACGTTAATTTCATTCCTTTGTTTTTTCAAAAATTACACAAGAAATTTTTTTTAAAAATCTCTCATGTCTTTAATACACACATTTCTGTACATTATTGCATTTGTGAATAAAAGCTCTTCAAATAACTTCCAATCAAATATTTTGATAACTCAATAGTTTTTTGTGAAAAAAAAAAAGCTTCAAACATTTTTGTAAAATTGGCTCCAAATTTTTCAACCGAAATTTCCATACAGGCAAGGTTTTACTCATCTGTTATGTTCTTAAAGTAATTTTTCGTTTCAGCCATTAAGAAACTGAAAAATTGAACAAATGTGAAAAAATCATGTTTGGGTGGCTGGCATGAAAAAAGGATGAGGAACGACAGAAAAGCTAGATTGGGCCAAAGAAATTATGAAACCAACTAGTATGAGAAAGTGTGCCATTCTGAAGCACCTCTAGTTTAAATAATTGCATAAAGCTAACATAAATATTTAAATCAATTTTTTCAAAGGAAAGAAGGAAACAAAAAATTACTCTAAGCTCCCATATCCCCTCTGTCTGCCTCTGGTTCCTTTCACTATCGCTTCCACCAGAAATATAGTTGACAGTAGTAATTCACATCGCAAATGAATTTTTATTGCATTGAGTAGAAAGTAAGACCAAAGAGTCAATAAAAACCTTCAATCTCAAAAGGGAAGAAACCAGTAGGCTCACACTGTAAAATTAACTAGTAATAAAAGCCCTATTATGTCATTTTCATTATTTGCGAGTGAAAATGTTTTACGGCCCCACAAGTTTCTAAGTTTTTTGTTTTAACTTACTATATCTTGGATATTTGGGGGGAAAAAAGTAATAACATTAATACAGGTGTTTGGCATATAACAAGTTTATTTTGAAACATAATCTATTGCAGAAATGTATTTGATTCCTCTGTATTATAGTATTCTGAATATTCAAGATAAGTGTTGTAGTGAAAGTGCTCAGTCAGAAGGAACTCGCTGTCTTCTCATTGTTGACCCTGTTTGTGATGGTTGCTGTACCTGTACAATGAAACATGCTTCATTTGTGTAACAAATTTACATCTGTTTGCTTATAATTTTCTCTCTTCAATTTCAGATGCAGAAGAAGCTATAAAGGACGTCTCTCTCTCTCATTCATTCCTCCTTGAAAGTGCATGTGGTACACCAGAATATACCAATTTTACAGTTGGTTTTGTTGGATGTCTAGACTACATTTTTTACCAATGTGATTGCATGTCAGTATCCCAGGTAAGATAACAATCTTATAAGAACTCTGAAATATTGAGTGGTAAAATAGAACGGGTAAACATTTGCACACAAAATAGGGATTTTTGTGTTATTAGATTCAACTTCATAGTTTCTAGATTGACCAGTAGTCCCATTCACTTTATTTGTCATAGATATTATTCCTATAACAGTTACTTTTTAATCTCTTATTAAGGAAAATGGAGACATACAGTAAAGAAAATTAAGTTCAACTCTTTTGTTTTGATACCAGTTCAAATACAGGAGTACTTCATGTTTGGAGGAGAGTAAAAACTAGACAAAACATAATAGAAGACCCAATACAACTTTATAGAACTGTTATTCTATAGACTATATGTATATATATTTTTTCAACATTTTTGACTTCAGTGAAAGTTTGATTTTACGTTTTCCTGGAATTTACGTCATAAATTAGTAGTCCTGGCAAAACATTTGTATAAGTAACATATAATTTTCCTCGATTTTATGTTTCCACGATTTTATGTTTTCCGTGATTTTGCATCTGAGTTGTGAAGTCCTACTGTGTATTAAAATCCTGATATTATGATTATTGCACGGCAGGACTCTTTAATTTAGATGGCCATTCTGAAAGAAAAGGCGGCAATGATGGTGTCTGTTTTGGGAAGAGTATTTGGGATAGATATAAATGTTATGTGATTTGCTATTTACAAATGGGAGTTTATCTTGGTGAATGTTCTGAATTGGTTGGTTGAGTAATTTTCCAGGGCGAAGCCCATGTGTTTCGTTTCCAGTGTGTTAGTTTGTCACCAGTAATAAGTCAGTTGTTGGATTTTACTTTCTCGCTACCGCTTACGAAGTACAGAGAAAATTATGTAATGTACAGAAAAAGGTGACAAATTTTCGGCAGAAAAACTCTTTACTGCCGGGCCCTGGTATGAAAGTGAATAAATCCAGTAGCTAAATCTAGAAAAGAATCTTCTAACACACAGTGTAGCCCGAATCCATATTTGAGGGTCCTTGATATCGAAAAATTGATTGACGCCTAACATCTGCCCTCTGTGAACAAAGTTAGCGGCTAATCCATTCAGCCAATTTTCTCGAAAATTGATATTTTTCAATAGACCTGGCTGATGTCGTGGCCTCTCAAATTTGAAACTGTTATTGTAATTTTTGGGGGTATTTTTCATGAAGCCACTCAAACATTTAAAAACAAAATGGCTCCATCGTTTTCAATTAAATTTTGTTGTTGGATAGTGTGAAGGACGTTAAAGAGAGTGGTATATGTCTCATATCATTGAAAACTTGGAGTTTTCGAAAATTGCAAATGTTCAAATTTTTTTCGGCATCTTACAACTACAATTATGAAGATAGAAATTTTTTACCTTAATGAAATCTGTTCCTAAAAAATAGATTTTGAAATAAGGTAATGCACAAATTTTCGAAAATTTTAATTTTGTGAGAAAGTGCGAGCAAAAAAGTATGTGCTATTTTATCACTGCTAGTTGCTATTCATTTCTTTTCAATTGAAATTTTAATGTATTATTTATTATTTTTAGAATTACAACATGTTTTAGAACAAAATCATGCAAAAAAATTATTTCCTCAATTTTACATTTTCCTCGATTTTACACTTCTTCTGACCAATCCCCAGAGTGGCGTAAAATAGGGGTTTCACTGTATAGTCAAAATATTATAACTGATTGCCATGAGGAAAAACTCTGGCTGCAGTGTGTTGTAGGTTTAGGATCAAAGTCTATTGCTTTGACCTCTGCATTTCTCATACCTTGTTGCTATCGAAATTTGTCATAACGCACCAGTCCAGCTGCTGAGAAATACGAGCAAGCAATGTGCTTTCCAGGGAATGAAAAGCGTAATGGACCATGTTTGTAAAAGGATCATTATTTTTCCAGTTCAAATTATAAATGAATTGTAGGGGCACAGCTAGTGATATCCTGCATTTTTGTAAGCCTGAGGAGAAACTAAATTTGTGTGTGTGCTATAGCTAAGTCTGAAATGTAGACAGTGTTAGGAGTAGCTGGTTACTTTCTACATTAGGCAGATGTGGATAAAACTGCATGAATGACAGTGAATGAATCATTTTGGACTTCTAGCTAATGTTGACATTCAACTCAGGGCGCTGGCTAAAGTAAAGCATTTCACCATGTGTTAAGCATATTATATATATAAGTAACAAAATGTATTTTGCCCCAAAGTGCGTTGGAAATTATATGTTGCACAAATTCAAGATTGTGTTACATAAATTTCGAGGGCTAGAGCCTTGCCTCCCGAAGTAGGAAATGCATTGCAAACTGTTAACTGGGGATATTCAGTGAGGTGGAATAGAGTGAGGTCTAGGTTAGATGATATCAAGTAAATAGAATCAACTGATCCAGTGAAACTCGAAAGTACACAGCTTGATAAATTTCCCACCTGAAGGGTGATTCCTGTTTTGTCACTGTATCTGTTTCTGTATTCCTCATTATCATAACACACTTCACCTACACTATACTTGAGTTTTTGATGTGGCATCTGAGAGTATTATCTTCAAGATGGAATAAGGCATGACTTTTTGCGTCTTTCTCAGCCCTGCCGCAGAATGTCGCATGATCGTGACCGTATCAAGCAGTGGTGCATATCAAGCGACCAGTGGTAGGACCGAGAAAGGCACAAAAATTTGTGTCTTAATCCACATGATAATACCTTCAGATGCCATGTTAAAAAACCCAAGTATAGGCACCTCATGTTGGCTAATATCAAATTCATCTGGGTAAAACTGAAGTATGTCGCAAAGCTGCTCCAGCTTCAGACTTTATTCACTCATTTTGAATAAAGTAAACAGAACTGGCTGATTTGGGAATTAGTCTTTAACTATAACGTATGTTCAGATTATGATTGTTTTTGGTGGAAATTCTTAAGGTCTTAAGTTGGATGTATGAAAAGGGTTGTTATTATATCCCAACCCCTTCAATTATTGAACATTACTGCTTGCATCAATTAATTTTATTTTCTTTCTAAGATCTTTATTTCTTAACCTGCCCTGGAGCATTACACCAAGTATTTTTCTTGCCTTCTTTCTTTCCCAAATTCCCAATTATTATGCATTTTGGCTTTGCATGACCATGTTGGAGCTCTGCAGGGAAGGAAAGGAAGTATGAATGAATCCAAAACCATTTTCATTCATTCCTTTCAGTTGGCTATGGTAAAACATAATTATAAATGGATGTGCAATCCTAGTTCATGGGACAATTCAAATTTTATTCACAACAATTTATGAAGGGAAAAGGGCTTCTTTATAATGCTGAAATTATTTTCAAATTTTGGTTTAAATAAAATTGTTTTGTATCTTTTGGCAGGTAATTCCTTTTCCACTTGAAGAAGAAGTCAAGGAGCATACAGCTTTACCAAGCGTCCTCTTCCCTTCAGATCACATAGCTCTAATATGTGATCTAAAGCTTGAAAAAGTGGGATGCAAACAGTAGCATTTTGATGCTAATGAATTTACTCTTGTTTTGTAATTTACGTGTATGGTAAAATAATTTATTGTACAAAAGGTGTATAAAATTTGTAATTTTAATTATTTGGAAATTAAAAATATTAAAACTAGGAACCCATTTACTTCTGAAATTCTGGTTGCATTATTTTTCCCCATAAATATTTGAAGAATAGAGAATAACTGGTAGACACAAATATGATTAACAGTAGTTTTATTATTAAGGAAGGTACAATTTTTCCCGTATCCAAACTCCTACACCTTGCCACTTGTCACCAGAAAACCTGTAAATGCCAAGTTCATTTCATAGTACCATTCATCAGAGTCCCCAGTTGTAGCGAAAATCACAATATCTACAATAGAAAGTCCAGGGGCGTAATTGTAACAGCATTAATAATGTCACTCAACGAGGCACATACTACAGCACTAGCTATTACACTTCTCGACTTCATTCCCAACTTGCTCTCCAGCGTGAGCAGCTTCCTTTAATAGTAGCCATGACATCATGCCTGCAACTGGCCTCACAGCTCGTGTCACAATAACTGCCTTCAAAGAGAAGCAAGCCCATAAATATGTGCTGCACTGTCGCGTGCACACCCAGTTTAAAATACCTCAATATATCTTTAGGAAAACCATATGTGTATGCCTGTTTAGGGTTGCCATAAGTCTTCAAAATACGGGATATGTCCTGAACATCGACACAGTGTGTCACTGTGCCACCAGAGTTTTCTTTGTTTCCACTAAATGGCCTGAATTTTTATACTTTGTAACAATTCCACACAGTCTTACAAAAAAAATGTGTTTTGGGAGTACTTGTGAACTAAATCACAGAACTATGTGCTACATAAGAGAATGCAAATGGCTAATTATTTCTATTAAACAATTATTGTTATTTTTGTCTTTACGGTGCAATCTGAGAGCTGAAAAATAGATAAAGAAAGGTACTGGGTGTTTTGAATCCTAGTGTATGTGCCTCTCTCGCAGTGAATTAGTCCTGGAGAATCTAGAATGCGAAGAGGAAAAGGGCTCAGTCTATAAGTTTTCATATCGACCAAAGTCTGCTTTATTAAATATTTCATTTAAATACCCTGAAACTTCACAAAGTTTGTCATGAAAAATTAAGGAAATAACCTGGACAGCCTCAAAAGAAAAAGTGAAATTTGCCACAGAAAAAGAGTGGTCACCTGTTATTTTGTGTAGTATGCAATGTAATTTATTTGATCTACTATTTAGTTATTTGCTATACGATTTACTTGATATAAAATTTAGTTGTATAAAAATAAACAATTTGCTCTGAAATACATATTGGGTGTCCTGGATTCCATTGTTGTCCTTAAGGCAATCTGATGCCTGCTGAAATAAAATTAAATGTTGAAAGTGTAGACTTCTGTGGCCAGAATCAATAGATACATGGCTGTCCAGAAGACACCATATCCTAGACACTTTTGCCAATGTTTCATCTGTAAAACTACAACCATCTCCATGGCAAAATACATTTTCCTATACATTCAATGTCATTGACATACTTTTCGGTTGTTGCCTGTTGTATTCTTTTTACTTTCTCGTATATATGGAGTATAAAGTTATGTAATGCTGCGGAAAATCGATTTCGATATTTCAGCGGAAATACACGTTTTCTGGAGTCCTCTGATACCAAAAAACTGTTTGGTATTTTTTCAAAACGTCCGTCCGTCTGTGAACACTACCAACGCCTAAACCATCCGTACGATTTTTTACAAGTTGAAGAATCCGCTGTCCATCTGCCTTTAGTTGAAGCTTTAAAATTTTGAAAAACATCCTTTAAAAATTTAAAAATTACATGAAGTCCAACAGATATTTTCAAAATTTTCTCAGAAACAGCTGCAATTTTTTTCTTTAAATTTCTTGTAAGAATAGAGTAAAATACACTTATAAAGTAGCATAGTTGTGATTTTCACGGTTAACTCTGAAATTTGAAAATTGATAAAGTTTGAATTTTTTTCGGCGTCTTCCAACAACTACAAATGTGAAGACAGATTTTTGCTTCCATTAAAATTGTTGTCCATAAATAGTTTTTTCATAAAGGTCATGCACATTTGCACAAAATGTTTGTAATTTTCGTGCAATAGTGCGTGCAATATTTGAAGTATAAAAAATAAAAAGAAGATTTTCTCAAAAAAGGCTCCAATTTTTTTCTTTAAAGTTTTTGTAGTGTAAGTGCCAAACCAACCATAAATGCCATGTTATTCTATCCTTTGTTGTTTTCAAAAATTAATTGATTAAAAAAATAATTTTGTCACTTAGGTCGTGTTACTCGTTACTCTTTAATATATTTCGATTTAATCGCACGGGTTCTCACTAGTTTGAGTAAAAATAAATGCTCTTTTGCTTGCCTATTTTAGGTAAAATAAATGTCTGAACTTCCGGTCTCTAGTCATCAGTGAGGGTCCACTATCTTCACCTCAGGGGAGGCTTCTTCAATTATGACTTTTGGTCGATGATTTTCTTTTCTTTTCTTTTTTTCCCCACGCAGTCTAGTGTTGGAATTCTTGGTGTTGTGTTTCCACGTTCACTATAGCCGAGGTTCAGGATCACTATAACCGGGGCTAATCTGTATATTTGTTACGTAAGTGAAACGGGACCTGCAACTTAAGTTCACTATATCCGAGTTCACTATAACCGGAGCTGTAATATCCAAAGCGCGCAAACAGTGAAAGCAAACTATGCCACGTCCGTCCGTGAGAGCAGTGTACGCGGTTTAGTCTTTAAGCATCTTGGGAAATATCCAAAAGTAATGGAACCGATTTGGACTGAAAAATGCGAATATTCGATTGTGTTGTTGCGCATATTGTCATTTTGCTCATATCGACTGAATTACGCAGGTAAGACCCTGATTACGTCTCACCTCACGTCATGCAACAGCAAGGTTCTAAGAAAGAGCCGTTCGCCATTAAATACATCAGTGGAATATCAAAATCAACCAGACAAGCATCATTGTTTTCACTGCGACAAATTAAACCTCGCATACAATTAAAAATAAATCGAATGGGTGGATAATTCCCAACCTGTTAAATATCTAAGTGTGCTTCTTGATATTAAACTCAAATGGAAAAAACATTTACGATCCACAATCAACAAAACTAAAGCATAAAGGGTTAATTCTATCCATTAATCAATAAAAAATCTAATCAAAATTTAGATACTGGAAAATTAATTTATACATTTATTATACGACTAATGCCTGTCCAATTTGGAGAAATACTGTCAAAACAAATCTGAATAATTTACGTATTACAGAAAATAAATATTACGAAAAATAGGAAAATGGTTCATTTCAAATACCCAAATACATGACGAATTACAAATCCTGAACATAACAGATTTTATAACAAATCAAGCTCAAAATTTTTTCGATCTTCTTCCATCTGCAACTGGTGCCAAAGACTTCAATCTAGGTTAAACCGGAGAGTTGGGTCTCCGAAGAAAATAAAAATTTCCAAAAGACTAGTTTCGTCCCCCATAATTGAATATTGTGTAACCCTCGCTCTTCTTCTACCACTGCAAGCAAAAGAGCCCAATAAAACGTACGCATCATGAAGCTACATTTATGTCCAGAAGCAAAACAAGAAGTCATCTCAGTATTTTCTCAATAGATCAGGGAAACTGGGCAAAAACCTGATCGAGATGGGGGTCATTGACCCGGAAGCAGAAGAACATTACTTGTATATTCTTGGTATGTATAGGTATGGTATATATATTATACTGTATGTATGCTATTGTACTTTAACACACCATTGTATGTTATTGTAGTATTTGGGAAGATGGTAGTGTTATAAAGAGTATTTCATTTGTTGTTCTTCTGCTGTGCGCCTAACTACCGCATTCCCTGCCCACTATGCGAAAAACTTTGCTGCCTTTGTTGATATTCAGACTTAGGGACTTTGTTAATTTTTTAGAATTTTAGGGATGGATCGATCCGGCTTTTGCCAGCTAGCTGTGTTCCCAGATCTGGGCTCTGTTTATATTTATTGTTGATTTCTGAGGGGCAAAGGACACATGTGTCGAGCAGCAACCGTCACAGCATCTGAAACGATTGTAGCGGACATCTCCAGCTCAATTTTTGCCCTGACCGGGAATCAAACCCGAGATCGCGCCAGGGAAAGCTAGCTCGGTCTGAAAAATGGCCTAGGTCCACAATTTTTTCTTTACACTTTTTGTGCAGATAGAGAAAAATATGTTGTATATCACGGTGTTTTTTCAGAAAAGCTCAAAAGACATTTTGTCAAAAACAGCTCAAAATTTTTCAATGAAAATTATTACATAGCAACAGGTTTTACTCTTCTCTAATAGTATTAAAGTCATATTTCAAATCCAATTCCATTTCAACCACTAGGAGCCCGAAGAAATAAGAAATGTAAAAAAGTGTCTGTTAGCACGTAGGCGGCCAAAATTAATTCCGATTTGGCGCCGTACTTGGAATTCATCTTTATAACAATTTCTTGGCGCTAATTAACAGCAAATGGCATACATTTTAAACGTCCCGCGTTGAACATATTTTTCTGTAAAAACCGCGAGCGGGCTTCCAGAGAGAAAGGCAACACGCTTTCGTATGAAACTCTTTGAAAGGACTGAATCCGCTTTGAAAATTTGAACTGCTTTCAAAGACGCTCGCGAGATTGCGCCAGCTACTGGAAAGCGACCAGACAATTTCATAGAGAGATGTCCAGAACATGTGACTTTTAGTACTTCGGAGGGCAGCACCGTCGCCTCTGGCTGGCAACAGGCAGGCTGCAAGAAGCCGTGAGCTAATGGATAAAACACGACATAAGTGTCGATTTTCTTTTAAAACGTCGTGATCATTCTTCGTTGCAGGTTTTCCTCTGCCTATAATGGTTAAAAAACGTTTTTTGTTTTATTTAGGTACACTTTCTCGTAGTGAGATGTTCTTTTTTCTCTAAAATAAAGTTGTATTTTCACGATAACCGAAGTTATGCCCGAGAGTGGACTGAGGCAAAAAGGACCAGGAGGGACAGAGTAGCTTGTTTAGATGCCCTGCTGGTCCCAACAATCGGAGCACCCTCGGAACAAAGAGGACAAAATATTTCTACTTTGAACAAAAAAAAAAGTTAGTATATGATTTTTCAAATGAATAGTAGATTACAAATTTCACTCATCTTCGTAATTCGAAATTCACGTCTAAACATTTTCCTCTCATTCTCAGATGTTTCACGTGAAAGCGTATATGAAGTTTCCACATTTTTGCAATAATATAAACAACCTACTATAGAACATAGCGCTCAATAAATTGTCATTAACTTACATTTCTTGAACGTGTTGTACAAGCACAGCATCATAATATGTATGATCCACTAAAATTTTGTAGAGCTTAGAGACTATTTGTGTAAAATTTAAGCAATTTCCTTCAAGACTATTTACGTAAACGCAAAGCCCAAGTGTTACGCCCAACTGTTTTTTTCTGCCTTGCAACTTGCCAAGCAAAATATATTAAAAATACGTTTCATAAAAAACATTAACATTAAAATCATTGGGGATAACAAGTAATATTTTAAGCGTGTGACTTGAATATTAAAATTAACCATAAAAAATTAAACGGCAAACATTTTTTAAAAATATCATAAAAAGTGCAAGATTTTTTTTAAATATCTATATATTTATTATAATTAATACATTGAAAAATTAATAGTTAAATTACATTAAATTCTGGTTAATTTAGTGTTGAAAGTTTCTTCACTCCGTGAAAAATTACGAATATTTTTGGGAGTATTTATGAACTTTCTGGATTTTTTTCGAATGATTATTTAAGTTTAATGTATGTAATATTTCTCTCAATGATAATAATTAATACAATTTTCTTAAGTATTTTAAAAGACGACAAAAATATACGGAAGGCGTCACTTCTACCCGATTAGCACAGGGTTTCGAAATTCGTTTGGTACTTTTCATAAAAGATGGAAGAGCACGTGGAACCAAAGGGTTCATACATTTCATTTTATGTACCGCCTTATCACTACGGTCACAATATTTACCTCGAACCGTTTTCAAAAAGATTGATTGATTGGATTTTTTCGTGATTCTGGGCACGTCAACTGCTTTGGTCATTAGTCCCGTTAGTGTAGTGCATGTTTTTCTCGGGAGATGGCGGTGATCTTACCCCGCTGGATGGCGAGATCCGGCGCCGACCTACCGTCAGCTAGTGGGGTTTCCCTAACCAGGACTCTCCCACCAGCGGGGCACCGCCCCAGCCGGGATGAGCTCTAAGCTCCCGACCGGTCTCCCGGAATGTGTGGTAGTGTAGTGCATGTTAGTGTAAGTGTATGTGTGTGTAAAGGGATAGGATAGGACAAGGAAGAGGAAGGACAGATCGCGCGCGGTCCGTGGCCCGTTTGATAGGGTACTGCTCCGGCATTCGCCTGGTTTGATCGGAGAAACCACGGAAAACTACCGATCAGAGCAGCCGGCCGCTAGAATTATATTCCAGACAGCGACTGAATTCGACCTAGCTGAAAAGCTAGTGTCGAAAATCCTGCCGCCGCGCCGTCAGGACTCGAACCTAGGACCTCCCGGTGAGAGGCGCTGCAGTGACATCAGTTGATGCACTGAGCTACCGCTCCCGGTTTTTCAAAAAGAAAAGGTAGCAACTTGATGTGTGTTGATAAAATAGTACTTTTTTAAATCCAATTTGTCGACGAAATTCGCAGCCAGAACCTAAATAAACCGAAAGAAAGCAAATATAATCGTAAATAACACATGTGATAAGACATACACACCTCGGCAACGGCATAATACCGTCAAAAATTTAGGAACTTTCTAGAAATCGCGTACGCGCAAAGCAGAGGTTGCCTCCCAACACTTTCCTGCCAAACCTTGTGACGTCATTCTGGACATATCTATTGTCAACATTCCGAGAATCCAACGCCGTTCCAAATAAGACGCGATGGGATCGCATTGCTCGATGATCGAGAAGCCGTGCATGTGGTTTGCATGTCGCGCTCATGTTAAGAGCGAAGGAAATGAAAACTATAATGTCATGTCGGTAGCGGTCTACCTTACAACTGTGCAGACGCCGTGAACAGAGTTTTAGGCGCGGAGCTTTGATTAACACTGTATAACGCCCGAATTACGACAGAAAACGATCTTCTTTTCGCCCAGACGAGGTAATACTGATAACTTCTTTAATACTTAATAATTCTTACGCTGATACTTCTAAACTAATATTTCTAAAATAATTGTGTTTCAGAATTTTCCCTTGTGGGAAAGGAGGAAAAGATGGTAGGAGTCTTATCAACCCGATCCGTGTTGCTCTTCCAAAAACAAGCTATTTTGCATTCTCAACAATGTCTTTTACATTTTACTGATACATTATAGTAGCTTGTTATTGCCTTCGATATTGCATAATTTTTCTTTCTACTTACTGATTGTAATCTCAGTGAATCTTCGCCATCCTAACATAATATAATTTTTGTTCGTTATATGTTCAGAACTATGTTACATATTTTGGAATTTTCACAAAATATTTTTATTCTATGAATTTTCTTCAGCTTTATTACATTTTTTATGCAAAGAACTTTGAAAACATCAGCGATTTCCCTATATTAATACTGCGTGCCGTCTTCTCCAGGTTCGCTGCATGAACACAGTGTAATAACACAGTCCCGCAGCTCTGCTTTTCCCCTGTGCTGAAAATGGGCTCCACTGACATGTAGCATCACTAGCGCTCCTAGTTGTCAGTAAGCTGGTCACTCCCTCGTACCATAGCTTATGTACTTCTAGATCAAGAATTTGACGCCGTCATTATATTATTTAAAAACCTAATTCACATTCTAGTCCAATTTCATCATTTGTTGTTATTAACGAAAGCTTAAAAGCATAAAAACCCAAGAACAACATCTAATATCCTGTAGAATTTCTTCCAAGGTCGACAGAGCCAGATCTGACACTTGACTTTTCAGAAGCAATTTCTTCATATTTTGTGGTTTTTTATACTCCAGAATGTGGAAATTAAATGAATATTTGGGTTTTCTTCTGGCGAACGTTTGAACAAATAAACAAGAAGCCTATATTTATACACAGGACAATAACATGCAACACAGACCCAAATACTTACAGAAAGAAATATACTATTTATTTGATTTCAGTTACACATATTAATTATCAATCATTATTTTTTAGATATTACATCAGTGTTATAACACTGCAACAGCAATTATCTTCTCTTCGGAAGACGCACACATTAGTGGAGGGATTTACCAGTTTATTTACTATTACCCGAAACACTCCGAGGAGGTTCCTTCCATGTTCCTATATACACATCAGTATATACAAAATCTCTATTTCACCTTCATACTCATATTTACCCCAAGAAATAAACAAAGGAAAGAATAACTATGTGTACACAGTTATTTTCATACATTCCAAATTTCTAACGTTTTCTTTTGTACATGTATTTTAATGAGGAACTAATATTAACAATTATCACTCTGAATAACTACAATTAAACATTTCCTTTGGAATATTTTTAATATTTTCTTCAGATTATATTTAAATGTTTCTCTTCGGAAGATGCGCCACTTGAGTATTATCTCTCGAAATGTGCTGCACATAACTTTATGTTACCGGACACAGAAATATACCAGCTTACTATACTTGGGTTTTCGTAACGTGGCGGATGACATTAGATCATTTTTACACCTCCCGCCTTATAAAATGAGTTTCATTCATTCGCGAACGTCCTTCTCAACGGGGCTCATGGCGTGTGCTTATCACTATTATGTGTGCTTATCACTATTATAAAGGTACACGACCTAATGTCATCCACCCCGTTACGAAAACCCTAGTATAACCGCTTGGATACGCTAGTGTCGCGCCAAAAATTTGCTCGAAGCTGCGTGACTGTGTTATTATAGTGTGGTTTTCACCAAAGATATTGGATAGTATTACCTAGATGAACATGTAGCGGTAGTGTAGCGTTACAAATTGAGGGCTCCCATATTGTAGGCAACTAGTTCCCTGGCAGGTGCTGACAGGCGTGTTGTGTCCGTACGCAACGAGAGTTGTGGGTATTTCCCATGTAAATGAGTACTTTGAAGTGTTTTAATCTTACTATACAAAGATTATTATTTACGCATCAATTAAAATATATAATGAGATCTTCATGGTTCTGTGACCTCAAGGCAATATAAAGAAGCATTAGGGTTACAAGAAGCAACTTTAAATGACCCAAATGATACAACCAAAACATGTTTCATTTAATAACATGAGCATTTTTAATCTAATTGAAACGAATACTTTAGCATAGGGTCCTAGCATACCTTACACGGAGTAAGAAAGTATATTCGTTATAAATACCGGAAGTATTTTATTAATTTGGAAACCTGTTCGTATTATTAAAAATCTGACTACATAACGTGTTAAAGGGAGTAATTTACTACAGTTTAGAACAGAATGTATCTACCTTTTCTGCAGGTCCCACAGTACGAGTTTTTCTGGCCAAAAATCTTTTTTTTTTTTTTTCGTAGCATTACAAATCTCTCCTTTATAACAAGAAACTACGCATTAGCTAAGGAGGGCAACAAAAGATGCAAAATTATGAAATTATCTTCGCTCAATTGAAAGTCAAACCATTCGAGCTATTTCCAAATACGTTATTTTTAAAACATATTTACATTTTTCGTAATTTATTTATCATAGTGTATAGGAACAATAACAATGTGATTTTCGAAATTTTGGATCTGTAATATCCCGTGAAAAGAGCGTTAAGACACACAGTTTTAAATGACCGCTCCCACATTTGCCTACAACATAGCAGAGAGCGCAATGTTCAATTTGTTACGTTAGTGCTCGCCTCTCACAATAGGAGTAGTGGGCCTTGGTTTTCACAGAGCTGGACCTCAAGGTCACTGAGGGTCCGTCACCACGGTAGCACAAACGAACGGTTTTTCGCGCCGCACGCAGTCAAACCGCTTCATCTGCGGCACCGCTTGATACGTCGCGAGCATGCGACACTACTGAAAAAGACGCGAAAAACTGTGCCTAAATGCTACCGTGGTGACGGGCCCTCAGTGAGCTTGAGGTCCAGGTATTTAAAACAGAGTGTGACACGAAGACGCGTGATGCTCAGAGTCCGGCGCGCCTGTTTATCTCAGTGGTGGGAAGTGCGCGTCAGCGACTGAGATCATGTTCATCTTTTGGTGTGAAAAGTATCACTGACGCCACGGATCGTGACCTTTTTTTTTTTTTTTTAATTTGTTGCGTCCACATCTTGACGCAACGCATCCCAAGCCCCTTAAGGGGCGTTGCGCTTTATACTTGGAGTAATCCTCCATTAATGTGCTATTTACTTTTTAATAATTGTCAAGTCTCCTCACGTCGCAGTCAGTCAGTGCCTTTTATCCCTTCGGCCAGAGGCTCGACGACGTTAGATCCCGGGGTTCCTGGCCGGTCACCCAACCACGAACCCGCGAGTCTCGAATGCGCTTAACCTTCGTGACTTCACGGAGCGTAGTAAACGCATTTGGCTAGCGCCGCCGGCACATTTAACTTTAATTACAGATAAACATGGCGATCGCCAACGTTTAACATTCAATGAGTTCTTCGCTGCAGTAATGGTTCGCTGGTCGTAGATATCGCCAGTTTGTACGATGAATGATATTAATATATTTATTGCGTCTAGTTAGACTGCAAACCTACACACCTCGATAGTAACATATGAAGTTTCTTCTACTAACGGAAAAGTTGTATGGTGCAAAGTCAGGATTGTCAGACTATTTTTTTTTCCAGCGGAGGACATTTATGATTCTATTCTCCACGATGTATAGATAATTAACTTTATATTTTCAAACCATTAATAGTCTTTAAAAATCATATTAGACTTTGCGTCATTAAAAATGAAAGCTTCCGATTGGATAACTTCGCTCCCATACTCACCTTCGTTATCCTCAAAAAATAAGAATAATAAGTTTTATATCACAATAAGCAAATTATGCAGGCCATTTATTTGATTAAAAATGTACATATTCAAGATGTGAAGTCTCTTCAATTAATTAAATCACTTTAAAAATATGCCAGTATTATTATCAATTCAACAGAACAAAACACAGTACAATCCATGTAAATTTAAAAAAAAGGAGGGAGGACAATATTAGAAAGGACAGATGACAACCTTGGCGATTTAACATGGGCTGAACGGGGTGGCAAATTTTCCGAAAATGTTATTTTGAATATTGTCATGTTTGTTCGAAACAAAAACTGAAATTAACCCATATTCTAACTTTTTCTTTTTCAGACATATCCCACTTATGGAAGAGTGGGAAATCAATTTCGGTATTAGTTTTTGCTTCAAAAGAAACGGCATTAGCCACAATGTACATTTTTTTAGTATGTAGAAAATATTTATTCCCAATCAGTATAGGGGGAATAAATCTACAATATACATATTTTTGTTATTTATTATTCGTATCTTTAAATTAGAAACAATCACTGGATAAATTAAATCAGAAAAACATCACTTAAAAATTTGGATTCCATTAAAATGTTTTTACATGAATTACGTTCTGTGATAAGGTTTACCACTTCCTTAGGTACAATTCTGTTAATAGTAAAGATTTTTACCTAAATTAAAATATGTTATTGAACATGCTAAGAACTATAACACACAAGTACAAAGTAATATGCAGAAACTCACCATGTCAATAGTTTCTCAATATATATTTATATTTTCTGCCAATCTCTCTCCTTATTTCACCCTTCTGTTCCTGACTTTTGAAATAAGCTTATATCCACCGAAAGTGCTTCGCTTGGAAAGTAATTTGTTTGGACGTTTTCAAGTCATGACAGAAATTGCAATATTATATTACATAACCATTCCCAATTAGAGAAAATATGTGCTATTGTAGCACTCATTCAATAGTTTTAGAATATTCACAAAGAATGGAGGGAGGATGAGAAAACCATCACTCAGATCAGACAGACATGTTGAATGACACATTTGCCTTTAATTGACAAATAGTCTCCAGCGGATCCACAAGGGAGGGCTTGTTAAAATTTTTGTCATCGTTTTTCTTAAAACTGATATATTAGACAAACCAAATTGTGACCTTATGGCCATAAGAAGGTTTCAACAAGACGGTATTTTGTTATAAACATCAACTTCTATTCTTAATTTGTCTTTGAGAAAAAATTGGTACTTCATATTACTATATTTAATACTTTCAAAACAGGTATTTATTGATTCTAAGGAAATGAACAATAGAAATGGATTGTTCTAACAAAATCTCAAATTTACATCAAATTTGTGATTGAATGAATTTGAATTGAATCGTTTTGATTCTGAAAGGCTCAATTAACAATTTTAGAGCAAAATTAAAAATTATTTACCAATATATTTCCATTGGTTGCTCATAGAGCGCCCCGCTCTAGCTGCAACGCCTTTCAGCTGCAAGCCCGCCGGACATTTATGTTTTGCGAGTTGCCTATTTTGCAAGCGCATTTAATTTCTTTGTACCATAATGAACTTCTATCTTTCTTCCTTGAATCGATGCCTACTCCGTCACGCCTCGGTGACGAGGTAGCTTCCCCCTCCACCTCTGTGGAGCCTTTAAAAAAGCGGCGCAGTTATGTTTTGGTTTAATGTTCCCTCATACGCAAAACTATTTAATTGTTTATTTGCTTCAAATTCAGTTTATCACTAATTTTTGTAAAGAAAGTTCTATGGCTCTTTGACAATTTTTTTTAAATTAGAACACTTCAAATAGCTTAACTGTTGTTAATAAAGGCACTTATTTTTGCCTATTAAATCGTTCTATATTTTGTATTTCGTTATAATTTCTCTTTCGCTTTTCTGGCAGCAAGAGAAATATTCTTTGTAAAATTTGTATATGATACTGGTCATTTGTTAATAAATGTTGAATTTTTTAGTGCACTGGATTGTCATATCTTCACTTTAAGATTCTGTAGTTTGAAAGCTCCTGTGTGTGACCGGACCTCATGCGTACTTTCTGAAAGTTCAAAGATACGCCAGTAATCAAAGTCTTATGCTTAGGGGTTTTAGAGTTAGCGCTGACAAAATCCGTTAGGTAATTTCTGCATGGTCCACCTTTCCTATTTCTTTCTCGGGTTGGGTTTTCATTATTCCTTTTGCTGTTTACTGTAATCTAAATAATTTTTTCCACTTTTTACATTTGAATGTAACAAATACTATATGGAATTATGAAAAGTAGTTACGGTAACAAAGACAAAGGAGAAATGAACACAATCAATAACAAATAAATCAGGATTCACTGGATAAATCAAACATTATAAGAAAAAAACTATGATTCCAGTCAATAAAGTATATTTAAAGCAGACGTTTCGGTCTAAATTGTAAGGCCCTCTTCAGTGTCTGTAAGTTGCTTAGGTTATGTTACACCATAGTTTCGAGATGTCATATATAACCAGGCACTTCTCATCTAAACCAATAGTGGTCTAAAGGACCATATTAAAGAGGTATAGAGAAATGCAATTGTTTATCTTGGAAGATCTTCCAAATGAATATTAATACTTTAAGGTATCGGAGCATGTTCGATACACAACGGTTCAAGGTACTGTGTGGTACCTTCAGTCCTAAGTTTACAACTTGCCGCCAAATAGCTTGCGAAAAATGGTATAGGCATCCACTAACTGTGATGTTGGGTAATACGGCTCGTACTGCGTTAATAGCACTCATTTCGAAGTCCAACATTACTAAATCAGGTGAAAAATTCTTGTTCAATGCCTCAGCTGCATTTTTAAGATGTTCAAAGATTAATGTATAGGTTACTTCATCTTTTCTGGTACATAAACAATAAATTAATGGAAAAACTAAATCTTGTATTATTTTCATGTAATATGTACAATTGATAAAATAACCTTGGAACACTTTTAAACGTTCCGTCGCAAAAAATTGTCCTGCTTCTGCATAAATGGTTCAACCCATCCTCTGTATAAAAACGAAGTATTCTGTTGTTATTTTCCCTGCTGTCGAGCTGTAAAAATGCTCCTCCGCTTAAGGTAACATCGTACGGTGGTGTTACTGTACACTCTTGAAGTGATTGAGGCAGAGGAGGCCTTCCTACACTCTGTGATCGGTTGACACTGCATAATAGGGAAGTTCTTTCCGGTGAATGCAACAGTACTTCCTGATCCTCTATACCCTGGATTTCTTCTCTTATTACGCATGCAGGAGGTTCATTTGGGTGTTGTTCGGCCCTTCTTTTGATTCCTGTCACCACTTTCTTTGCTTGAACTTCAGCTCCATTTTCCACAAGTGTGTGCTGACCTTCTTTATATATTTGAATATGATCATTTACATTTTTATTTGTGACGAGACGGGAATTGCAGATATCTCGATTTTCGCAACGCCAATAAGATTTTTTTCCATTTCTACTGAAGGAATGGAATTTTATATATATATATATATATATATATATATATATATATATATAATTTTATCTTTGTTTTTAGTCGAAGTAAAGATGCCATTTCGAAAATAATTTCTTATTCATTACCGCGGAAACCACAACACAGAACATTATTTTAATTGTGGACATACATTTCTGTGGACTTCAAAGAAAAAGGACAAAAAAATGTGGTCGAAAAAAAATGGAAACAATACTTGTGGACATAGAATTAATGGACAAATTCAGTGGACGAATTATTTATGGACAGAAAGAAGTGGACAAAATGTCTGTGGACCTCATGAAAGTGGACAAAGTGTCCTGGAATGGGGGAGACGGCCACAGGCGGCGCTGATTGTCTGGAGTGTATGGAGCACTCCATACCCCGAAAATATCTGCGTATGGAATTCAATACCCCAACAGTATTGAAAATAAATATTCATTTTTTTGAGAAACGGACAAATAATATTTTTGAAGCAACAATAAAAATTATTGATTTGAAAATAGACACAGTAATTATAAATATTATTACAATTAATTATGATTAAATCCTTTTATTTATGTGTAAAATTCCATGAATAATTCCGGAAAGCAAATATAATATTTCAAACTAAATGCTGTGTCGCTGCAAGATATGATCGTTAATGTTTACGAATCAATCGAAAATGTAACTGATACATTTCTGATATAAATAAGACGACGGGCTATGGAGCGCTCTCTGGTATTCCAGAGGGCGCTGGGCTGTGCCCGTCTGTCTTGGACATAGCTAACATTCGAATAGCGAACTCATTTTATTCAGGCATAGTACAAAGACGATTTCACGTCTGTGCTTCAGATTTGTGTCAAAAATTAACGATTTTTAATTGTTCACTTTCATTATCTTCAATTTCAATTTACGCAATCAATATGAGCAAAAGAAAGAAACAAGGAACAATTTTATCTTTTTCAACAAATTCTAACGTTTAGTATTAGCATTTTCATAAATATATATCAATAGATTTGTTAAAACTATTTTTTAATATATATATATTATATAATATATATATATATATATATATTTTATTTAATTTAGGATACATCTACTGTCATCAGATGTACAATCCAGCACAATAAGGTAGAAAATACTACAACGAAAACTCTAAGCCATTCTACTCCAGGTACATTTTAATTTAAAAATTATTAATTTTAAATTCTATATAAAATATAAATAGAGAATAATTTAATTATATTAAATTGCTTTTTTAATTTTTGAATTCCAATACAACTTTTAATTTCATTTGCATTCAGTTGTATATACATTTTTTGAATTGCCTATACTGCTGCCAGGTATCTTTAAAAGCGTTCGTTGAAGATGGCTTCAATGGAAAAATGCAGGACTGGACTTGGAAAAATGCAGTCATTGCTTTCAAGAAACACGAATCTGGAGAATTGCATTTATCTTGTGCACAAGCAATATGCAGTTCAAAACAAAAGTGTGAACGATTATCTGATTTTAAAAAAATGGACAATCGAACTGCTTTGGAAAACATGTTTAGCACTGTGAATTTATTACCAAAACAAGGTTTAGCGTTACGCGGAAGTGGCAATGACGAACAATCAAACCTCTTACAATTTTTACAAACAAGAAGCAACGATTCGGTGGAAATCGCCACTTGGTTAACTAGATCACAAAGTACGTGGTTGCATCACGATATTATTAATGAAATATTGGAATGCATGTCAAATGAGATCCTAAGACAAAAATTACAACAAACTCCGCAAAGCTGTTTTCGTTAATAAATGAAACTTCCGATGCTTCACGAATGGAACCAGTGTCGATTTGTCTGCGGACTGTTTCGGACGACTTAACAATCCAAGAGATTTTTGTTGGTTTTTATCAGACACATAGTACAACATCAAACGCTTTATTGAAAACATTGAAGACATTTTTATGCGATTTGACTTACGTTTCAATCATTTACGAGGACAATGTTAGGGGCATCTAACATGAGCGGTAAAATTTCTGGTTTGAAAAGTCATAATTGAAAAAGAACCTCGAGCTTTATTTGTACATTGCACAGCACACACCCTTAACCTTGTTGCACAAGATGAAATGGAAGATGTCTATAGTGCAAGAAACTTTATTGGTACCTTCAAAGAACTAGTAAATTTCTTAAGAAATTCGCCAAAGCGATTAGCAATCTTCAAAGATTTGCAATCAGAAACGAGTCCTATATCTCCATTTGCCCAACCAGGTATAATATCTTATTAATGTTAGAGTATAAATATTAAAATATGTATTTAAATGAATGTCTTATAATTTCATTGTTTATTAAGGTGGTGTATGTGAGTCAAATCTCTTAAAACTCTTCAAGCAGGAGACAATTATAAAGCCGCTTTAACATTTTTCGAACAATTGGAATACGACAGATATGCAGACTCTAGCGTCTCAGCAAAAGCAGCTGGATTTCGAAGAAATTCGATGTCATTTGGTTTCTTCTTTTTATTGCATATTTCGATTGCAATTTTTGAACTATCGAAATGTTAAACACCCAACTTCAAAAACTTGAGTTGTACGTTAATGAAGGGTATAAAATTATTAAAATTGTTGAAGATCAAATGAACGAAATGCGAAATTCACAATTTGAAAGTTATGGAATAATGTCAAAGAAGCGGCACATTTAGACATTGATGAATCCGGAAATAAAACGAGCAAAAAAAGTTCCTACATGGTATAAATATTCGTCTACAGAAACCCAACATAATTTTTCTAATGAGTCCGATTATTATAGAAAAATATTTTTTGAAATATTAGACCAAGTTCTTATGTTGTTTAAAACCCGCTTTGATTCTGATACTATGTCATTTTTAAATAAATGCGAAAATTTTGTAATTGGAAAGACTTCTGAGGTAGATGCTATTGTAGAGTTTTATAATCAAAATGACGATGACGAAGAATTTAACTTGGACCGAAGTAAACTTATACTTCATCGTGACATGTTTTTAAACATAGCATCGAAACAAAATTATACAATTACTTCACTCCGCGATATTATAAAATTTTCGAAAGAATCTTCAGTTCTACATTTGTGCTATGAACTCGAGAAGTTGGTAAAGTTTTTACTTATGCCGAATTCATCATCAGAGAGTATACTAATTCTAATGAATGATGATGGAACTAAGTATAGTTCATCATGAACTATACTTAGTTCATCATGTACTTGCGAAAGGTAGTTTTCAGCAATGCGACGGTTAAAAAATTATCTTCGACCAACAATGGTGCAGAAACGTATAAACTCATTAGCACTTTTGAACACTCATCAAGAAGCAGCGAAAGCATTAGATATGACAAAATTAATTAATGATTGTATAAATAAAAACAAAGTACGAAAAGCAACATTTGCATTAAAATAGTTTATTAGATATTGAAATAAGTTTTGTAAACGGTGCGTAAACGGCGGTTATTGTAAACTTAAAAAATATAGGGTATATCTGTTATTATTATGTTAAAAATGTGTATTTTGAATTCTCTCTCTTCACCCCAATTCTAATTTACTCCATACGCCAGAAAATTTTACTTCGCCGGCCACTGCAGACTTTTTGAACGCTACAATAGTAATGTAACTACCGTATTAACCCGAATATAAGACGAGGCTTATTCCTAAATATTTCAGTCGAAAAATGCGGGGTCGTGTTACATTTGCAGATTAAGCCCAGTCGGTTACGATTTGTTTTTACATTGCCATTCCGTTACGAAATTCGTAAATGTTAACGCAAAATTAAACTGGGAAGACGGTAGAAATATCGCGCGTATCTACTACAATTCGTAATATTACATTCGCGTTCTTATTTTCGGCATCCACCGCGAATGCAAGGGTATTCAGACCGATAGTTTTTCCAATGAGTCGATGAGAGAATTGCATACAAACGGCATATCGAATGAAACTGAACGTGAAAATGAATGCGAGATTTTGTTACGATGCCCGTTTGGTTCGACGCCCGGTGAGTGTGAATCTGCGTTTTGAACTGAACTGAAAGAAAGAAGAAAACAACAGAGGCCATACAGAAGGCCCAGAGGACAGACAGAAAATCTGATGACACAGAATGGAATGTTCATTTCTGATAAGACTTGGAACACAAATTCAATGCGTAAAACTTTCATAAGGGTGTAAAAAGTAAGATGTAGCAGCATGGATGGCCAAATATAAAGAAACATTGATACACGTGAAGATAATGAGGGTAGTGACAAAAACCATGATTATGATGATTTTGAGGGAGAAGAAAATTATAGTTCAACTACAAGTCTTAACATTTTCATCAAGGCAATTTTCTAGTTAATAAGACAATTAGGAATTTTATTTTGACTAAATAGTAAAAACAAGTAAAAATTTTAAAATATTCTCAAGAGGTCTCTTCAAATTTAGAGGGTCTTCTTATATTCGGGTAAATACAGTAAATGATACAAACCCAAGTTCAGAAATTATTAAGAAGTTTTGTCATTTTAAGTAAACTTCGAAAAACATGATTTTTAACAACAAACCATAACTTGAAAATGGTTTGAGAGAGATTTCTGAAATTTGTTATGAAGGCAGGTAAACTGGGCACCAATCATTACAAACTTTTACTATTTTCAGAATAAAACGTTTTAAAAATTTTAAAGGGGTTGAAACACCAAAATTTTATATTCCAAGTTTAGCCCAGCCCTTTCTCTGAATTTTCTTTAAATTACAAACTTAATGTTCCTTTTTTAAGCCACAAAACTAGCAAACACTATTTTCATTTGTTTAAACTGAAATCCTCTCTTTATTCTTGAAAGCATTAAGAGAGAAAGCCTTTCATTTGACCCACAACCCAAAGAGTAAATCATTAATCTGTCTGTCGGAGGTATACTACGACCATTTTACTTAAATGAAATTATTGGCACAATATGTATGTATTGTCCTCTACCCAGAGGTACTTAGTAACCCTATGTCCAGTTCCAAGTTCAAAGTAACTTGGCACATCTTCAAACTGCTTTCCTGTAAAATTTAGTAAATGTGACATAGTGTCCTATACATCCAGCACACAAAAATATCAACACAACCATTTCTCCCCTTTTTTCCTCATGAAGTGTAAAATAAATACAATATGCTGAACAATAGTGTTCTGAAATAAACGTTCTGTTTTGTTTTGTTTTTTTCAGTATGACCTACATTTATCATTGTACATCAATTCTTTTAGTGGCCAATGACATTAGGCCATTGTTACAACTCCTACCTTATAAAATTATCTTTTGTGGTAAGCAAATTTCGAGGCAGCGAGTCCTGTTAAGACGGACGTTTGCAAATTAATTACAAAGATTCATTTTATAATGTAAGAGTCATCAAAATGACCTACTGCCATTGGCCTCTTTAAAAAAAATAGAAGTATACACATTAAATTTCAAATATTTTTCCAAGACGTTCGACTTCCTTTTTCTTTCTTTCTCACCCTTCTTGTTAGCAGACACACCTCTGACAGACAAATTTTTGTTTTCCATTGCTATCTATTGCAAGATTTCACTATTCATGAGACAATTTTCAATAATTACTTACAAACAGATGTACGTCCCCTCAGCAACATGAAACCCAAACTTGATTGTAGTTGATATCCACACTTTAGATGTTCACATTCATATTTCCATTGGGATTTGTGGACGTGGAGTCTCCACCAAAGGTAAAACAGACAAAAACTTTAGAGATGTGTTGTTATTCCTTAAATAAATATTTCTTTATAGTACTTCAGGCGTTTTTATTTTATTTTTTATTTTTTATTTCAGGAGTAGAAATTAAAACAATATTTTCAAAACTGCTTTATTTTAAAATTCTGTATAAAAGTAGATATTATGCATAATGGAAGCACAATAAAAAATGTGAATTTTCAAAAATACAATACTGAATATTAATGTAAGTTACATATCTAATATACCTCAACTAGTTCGCCTTCGCAACACAAAGATTCAACTTAAGGATATCAATAGCTGAAACAGGTACAATGTAATAAAAACTCAGATACAGTCTGCATAAAACGAAACTAAACATAACGAATAATTATTATAATACTAGAGAAACAAAAATAACAAGAAAGGAATTATGATAATTATATTTACTTCACTAAACCTCAAAGAGAATGAAAATAATGTTTTTTGCATGGTACCTAATATCTTTCAAAGAAAAACAATTTTGAATGTTTAGAGAAGAAGGTGAGGAAAAACAACGATAGCAGACTTGGTTCAAAATGAATTGTGTACCACCTATTTTTTTCCATTTCAATCCAGACAATAATTACTTTTGGAATAATGCATACAAACTTAACGTTTATGCAGACAAAAATAAGCCACTGAACACTTATGATCACATAAAAACACAATCTGAAGGAAACATTTATCCCTTAACTCAAAACTTCTTAAATATAATATTAATAACTCAGCTCATCTAATTAATCCAGATGAACCAAAATGAGAATCCATCTTTTTTGTAATATTGTTCTTAAGACTTTCTCTACTACCCCCTGCAATATTAGATGAACATCACAGGTAAACTTTTGAATACTCTTCAATATCAAAATCAAAACAGTCGTTTAAAAGTCCACTCAAGAAAGTTCTTTTAGACGAATAAATGATTAATGTTTTTAAAAGAATTTTTCAGATTTTGATCAGATATATTATATGTATGCATTATAAAGTATAAGTAATTTTTGATCTTCACATATCACTATTTACGTTTTAAATAACTGTGATAAGATTATTAATATCTTGTTTATATTACTGGAATTATCTTATATTGACAGTGTACTACCAAAAGTGATAGACACACTTTTTTAACAGACAAACAAAAACTGCTTCTTTTCCATGTTTCTTGGAAAAGTGTAAATCACAGAACAAAAATGAAAACAATAGTATACAGGTACAACTCTAGTTAACATCAGCACCTTTTCAACATTTGATGTGCAACTATGTTGCATAACAAATACAGTTCAGTACATTCACCGCAGACGTCCACGTCCCCTTGGTTCGTCTGGTTTGGCTTTTCCTCTTCTTTGTAACCCAGAAGGCTCCACCAATTGCTTTGGAGCCAGATAGACATTGTGAAACACACTTTCTGCCGAAACTGCCACAGCAGGATTTACATTCACCTATGCAAACCATTAGTAATTACAATCGCATTGTAACACAGACAGTATTGTGGACGACAACAAGATTAAATTTTGTCTCATAGCATGCTGCTGATTCTTCAGCCAAAATATCATCAACTGTCAGCATCAATATCACATCAGGACCATCACTAACATGAAGCCTAAAAGGTGAATTCTCAAGTCACAGACATTCACATAACATAGACGCTGCCCAATATACACAAAAGTAAAGAGTCAAGATATATTTCTTGGAAAATAAGTAATATTATAATATCAAATAAAATTAAAAAATGATGGAACATGTCCAATTTGTACTTATACATATTTAACTTAGTGTTGGTCAAGTTTCAGCAAACTTTACTAGTGATTCAGTGAGATATAGAATTATTTACAAGTTTTCCATTTTTGGCACACTAGAGTAAAAAATGGCTGCCAATGATCTTGAGTTTTTAAGATTTAAATAAATAATAAAAATTATACATTAAAAAACAATGTAATTAAATGTTGATGAACCAAGTAAGTGATTTTCATAAAATAGGAAAGAAGCAATGAAAAATATTTTACTAAGGCCTTTGCATGGACAGAGCAGGTCACTCAGCTGCAGGGTACAGCCCAACTGGAGGGCAGGTGAACATGCCTCCGAGTGCTTACTTTCTGCAATGCAAACATTATATCCTTGACCCTAGTGAATAAGCTGATAAGTGGAAACAATTTTACAGGAGTGCAGAAAACAACTTTCCACTTATGCTGTAAATAAGCAATTAATGATATTCAAACGAAATCTACCCACAAATAGTTTCATTTGAATATCATTTATCCCTGATTTACTTCAGTTGAAAGTTGTTTTGTGCTCTCCTGTAAAATTAAGTTTTCTTCCGCTTATTCAAAGATACAGAACGCATATTCCTGTATAAAACAAAGGTAATCTTTGGCTCTACTGCAACTTAACAATTATTCCTAACAATTGGCACCCATTCACAGAAGCAGTACTGCAACCTAAGCCATATACTTAAACAGTGATGGCAATTCTTTTCTCTATATTCAAATCCTACTGATAGAATTTTAAAGAAGCTTAGAGGGGTTTTTATTGCCACAAAAATTACTTAGAGCAATGAACTATTTTAATACCGAATTATTTTCAATTGAAAACCCTTAATTTAAAATCTGAAATTTAATATTTCTAATCCATGTGTAAGTTGTTTTAATAGTGCATGAAAAATGCATAAATTTTCATAAATCTTTCTTATTCTCAAAAGGATTATGGGAGGTTTATCCAGTACCTGCTCCCATTAAGAAAGCAGTAACTAGTCTTGTTAGTTTAGTAATACGTATTTCTTCCAAAAAAGCCTGTTGAATGTGATGAGGTGGTAGCAAGCTCTATAAAATGAATTGGGTGTTAAATGCTCTTATGAAATAAGAGCATTTAACACCCAAATAGTTTCCTGTTGTCAATTAATGACTTGGGCCTGAAAAGTCATTGCTGCAATTTATTTATAATATTTATCATCACTGTGCCCAAGTGGGAGTGGGAATGTTTTGTTTTGTTTTTTTGTCGGTACAACCTGTACAAATATAAATAACTAGCTGGTTATAAAGCACTAGCAGACGTTGTCCAGCTCTCTCACTTCTCACATTTTTTTCACCTCTCCCTTTTTCCCTTTCTTTCCACCCTTTGTTTCCTCCTCCTTTCCTTTTCCCTTTCTTTTCTTCTTTTCCCTCACTTTTACACTTTCTCACTTCCACCCTTTTATCCCTCTCTTTGCCCCTACTCTCTTTTCACCTCTCTCATCTCCTTTTTTTCCTTTTCTCTTTTCTTTCTTCCCCTTCTCTTTCCCTTATTTCCCCTTTCCCTTCCTCCTCTCTCCATCCTGGGCTGCTGACTCCTCCTGGCCTCGTTCTGCGTCATTCAGCAATAACAAAGTAGAGTTACAAAAGCACATGGTGGACATAACATCAAGATAGTTATTTCCACCATGCAAAAAATGAACAGCATAAAAATCTCTGTGAAAACACAGAGTGCCAACTTTCATGGAGATTGGTCACACGGCCACCTCCCTATGCTTATGCCTCTGGTTGAATATATTTGGAACCTGTCTCTTAGTGACAGGTGAAAAATAATTGTCATTGTGCATCTACCAGCATATTATTTAAATTATTTATTTTCTGCATTTGTGTTGTCTTAATCTGTACCAAACTTTGCAAGAACACTGCGTCATATCCTGAAGAGGATCCTGTAAATATTTCGCATCTATTCATACACTCATTTTTGTGGAATCAATGTCGATTGCATGAAATTGAATCACTTTTATTAGAATAATATAAGAAGACAAATAAAAATAAAACAAAAATAATTCAATAAACAAATGAATTAAGTTAAAAAATTCATTGTTTTAAGCTACTATTTAGCAAAATTGGTTAAAAAAATCAATTCAACATTCAGAAGCAAAAGTTCTTGAAAATGTACAAAAATTGAAATGCTATGCAATTCACTACTGCACATATTATGCATGTCTCAAAAAGTAATTGAAAGTCTTGTTCTGTATCATGCAACATGCAATGTCAGAACCCTGTTCTCAATCCTGAACATGTAATTTTTCACATTAATGCAATGAATGAAAAGAAAAGAAGCATATGTACAAAAGAAAAGAAACATATATTACAAGATTCAATTTTTCAGAACAATTTACTATGGAAAAATTGTATTATTGATTCTCTAAATAAAATACCAATAGACAAAACCACACAAATGAGAACATAGTACAATAATATGCATAATTTATGTTGTATTTCTAAGAAATTTACTGTAACCATTTGCAGATAGATTTCCCTTTTCTTTTCGGTTGGGGCTAGGTTCTGGTTTTACCTGACACCCCAACCGTCATCTATGGGCACTGAGAAACCTCCCAGTTTTTCGTAGTCACTACCTCTCTCCTGTAAGATCTTCCTTGTGGGCTCATGCTCCCCACACATCACCCTAAGGTAGCCCTTAGGCTTTTCTCATTCTGGAACTTTACACTTACACCCCAGGGCCTCCAGGCCCATCTTGAAGCTTGTATCATCAATGTGGCTGTTGAGAGCTAGTTCCTCGCAGTGCCGGAGCTAGGCAATTTTGGGCCTGAGGCAATGTTGAAACAATGTTTGGAAATATACTTAAAAAAAGTAGTTTTAAATGAAAGTACAGTATTTAGTTATCAAATAATACAATTACCACGGTGAGCCTAAAACACTAACAAATTTTGTTGTGATTAGTCAATGTTCAGTAAAATCAATAGTTCAATTCAAGAAATAATAAAATTTCAGTGAACATATTTTAATGTTAGCGTATTTGATTTGAAAATTCTATGAAATATCAGACTTCTGTACCACCACTTATAAAATTTTGCTCACAATTTTCTTCAGTTCTAATTTAGCTTGTCCCAGTACAGCAGTGCCTCTGCTGGTGGGAGATACCTGGTTGGGTAAAACCCTGTTAGTCGACAAGAGGTCGGTGCCGGATCTCACCATCCAAGGGGTCAAGTAGGCCGTCCAACCCAGACACAAACAGCCTCATAGGCAAGCCCCTTTGCCACTCAGGGCAATAGGATATGACAGGGTACAATACAGGAGATGAACAAAAGGTTGGGAAGTCAACACAAAAATGAACCACAACACAAAAATGAAAATGACCATGACTATGCAGGACTCGAACTATAACCCCACCTATCATGCTCACGTTAACCTTAGCAACCACAGCCAGGTAGGAGATTGCCTGTTAACATTTACAGAAAATTATTAACGGTCAATAAAAATGCACACTGACTATTCCAATTAAAACGTCCATCTCTTAATTTGGAAATTGTGAGGAAAAAAGGGGATTCCAAAACCTGGGACAAAAACAGATGAGGGATAAGGGTTGATGAAAATTTAATGTTCTCACTTGTAAGTGTGTAAGGGATGTTGGTTGTTGTTGTTGTTGTTGTTGTTGTTGTTGGGGGAAGATTTACAAATTGTTCCACAGGGGTGAGGGGTAAAAGAGCAAAATGTTGCCAAAATGTTTTTGACTGATCCTTAACAGGCAGCAAAGAGAGAGAATTTGTAAGCACTTCCAGAAACAAATCTCATCAAATTTCAGGATTAAAATTCCTTAACCCTCTACTGGAATCATGGTGCCCTTTTGACCCCACTCAAATTTTGGAGTTGAATATCATGTCTATTTTTCAAATGAGAACATTGGTAGGCTGTTTACCTTCAAATAATGTACTCATCCTTTGATTTGAGAAGTACTGTTGAATTTTATGCAGTAGTTTTGCAGTGGTGTCTTTGATATGGCGTTTTCATCAAAAAGTGTGCCTTGTGCTGTCACGGACCATGATATCGCTATTTCTAGATGGTTAGAAGAGGTGAAGATCGATTATAGTGACACTGAAGACTAACAAAATGGGTATGAATGTCAAGCAAGAATTCTTGAAGATGCTGGTATGTGAACTTGCTGAACCTCACATGAACATTACTCTTGAACTTGCACCTAAATAGAGAGCTTCGTGGTAGCACTTAAGTAATATTGAAGAAATCGATTCCCAGTCCTCAATGTAATCCACAAGTAACCAGGCAAAAATGAAACAGTGTGCAATATGTCAGAAAAAATGACCAAAAAACAAAAAAAAATATTTGTGATACATGTTGTTGGTCAATGTGCTATGAATATCATGCAAACATTTGTAAGGAGTGTCTATGAGTCAATTTTTGCAATAATGATTATACTTTATCGTTAAATATGTGTATTAGAAAATGAGAATACGAAATAAATAAGATTTTAAAAAATTATTGGTAAAAATAAGGTTTTATTTATGATTATTTATCAATAATCTGTTACTGAGTTACTTATTAATTAGTTAAGTAAAAAATATTATTATTGTAATGTGCTTTTGTTATAAAATTTTGAAAAAAAGATTTGTGGCCCATTTTTTAAATGTGAAAACAACTTGAGTGCTTTTACTTTTGTTGTTGATGTTGCTGCTTTCTTTGTGTGTTTACGCTATTTGATTTCTGATCAAATAAAATAGACCAGAATAGAAAAATATGAGAAATCCTCAGCAAATGCAATGCAAAAGTATAACCTCTCTTACATTTTTTAGTCCTTTCCAAACAATTTCAAATTATCTTCCTATTCCATGATATGATTCCCTTAATAACCCATGAGAAAATGCTATTTACATGTGTCTTAAATGTCTTGTGGTCTTGCTTCTAAAATCCAAGCTCTTCAGGAGTTCTAAAAAGTCAGATAACTTAGTATGGTAGCAAAACACAGAAGAAACAATGATACAAAGATGATAATGGTAGTGACAAGAATGATGATTTTATGAAATACATAGCTCAAGACCTAGCCATCCTAGCTTTCTTAACAAGACATTTTTCTAGTGAATAAGACAATTTGAGATTTCATTGTTACTGAAGAGTTATAATAAGTTAAAAACTAAAAAAATTATCAGGAGGCCTCTTTAAAATTAGGGGGCAGTCTTACATTCATGGTCATCCTTTAATAAAGTTTGCACCCATGTCCTCAATATTATACTGCCTGCTACAAATATAAGAATTCTTGTCCACAAACTAGGACATTGTCATCTTGTGGTCAGCGTTTGCAATGGAATTTTGACATTCACAAGATCAGATTCAGAAGATACTATACCTATGCTGCACCTACAAACACAGGAATGTTTGAAGTTGTATGATGCGTGAGTTAAGGATTATGCAATCCTCAAGCATACATGTGGCTCTCTACTTATTTTGATTTTCACTCGCCATTGCCATATACCGAGTCGAATCAAACACTTTACTCAATACAATGCCATATGTGAATTTGTGCAAAATGTGGGGGATAAATCTGAAAATAACAAAAAAAAATTGTGGTTTTCAAATCAAATTCCCAATTTTTTCTCAGTTCTTCCAGGTTTCTTTCAAATCCCAGGTTATTTCCCTATTTTCAAGGATTCCAGGTTCGCTGGCTATCCTGTTATTGGTCTGCTCCTACTCTTTTTCCCATTTGGATTGTCATTATAGAGGATTTTTGGCATTCGATCTGCCATCATTTTCATTAAATGAACACACCAGTTCTTAGTACATTATTTTTTCAGTTTGGTTGAAGATCTTTAGTTCATTTCTGATGTCCAAGTTATATAGTTTTAGTCTAGTATTAACAGCTCGCTAAAGGTCTAAGAAATCTCAATTCTGCAGCTTCTCTCTATTGAGGCATTCTGCATCGAGAGCTATTCTGCATCTGCTCTTTTGAGGGCCCAATTTTTACATTCATAATTGGTACTGCCATTGTTTTATAAATTCAGTTTGGTGTTTGTACTTGCTTTCTGTCTGAAAGACTTTCGACAATTCTGCACATTTTCTGAAATTTCTGAATTTTTACGTAAATATCATTACTTTTTTCAGAATGAAAAATTGCAACTGTGGTAGTTCAAGATATTTACTTGTTAAACACAGTTACCATTAATTACTATTTTACACCTTAAATGATTTTGACCCTAGAATGCCATGGCTTTCATTTTCTTTGGTGAAATGTTGAGGTTATGATTTTCTCCTATTATCTGAAGTTGGTGAACTGCTATTCGGGAATTATCATCGGAGGTTCTAAAAATTGTGGTCATCTGCAAATAAAATTGTATTTAAAAGTTTGTTATTCAGTTTAAAATAGTAATTATATTTTCTTGCCACTCATTTATGGCATGGTATGCATACTAAAAAGAGTTGGAGACAACAGGCATCCCTGTTTGACACCTTGATTTAGGACTTCAATAAAGCCTTCCATTGTTTCCTTGTTCATTCATAATTGGGTTTCTGAATTTATACTTCAGTTTATACTTATCATGCAAATTAATGAAATCCATCTTGTGTATTTGACAAAAGCATATCGCTTATTTTATTTAGCCTTCTTGTGATAATTTTATCATAGATCTCATATGCAGTATTCAGGAAACCAATTCCTCTGCAACTGTTGGTCACTCACATTTCATCACCTGAATTTTGGTTTATTGCATTTTCCATTCATCTGGGGTTTTGTAGGCATTCCCACAGGCATTTAGTACAGGCAGGTACCTTATTTTAATCTCTGGAGGCACATATTTAAATACTCATATTTGATCTGATCACTTCCTTCAGTTCCCTGTATTCACTTGGATCTACATGAGCAAACTCTCCTAGGCTGCTTGCCTCTTCTTCTTCTTTTTCTGAGAGCAAAAAATTGCTTTGCAGGTCTGGAAGCAGTGAAGTGGCAACCCCACCATCAAATCTTACCCTGTGTGGTGCTCGTAATGTAACCAAAGGAAATGTAAATTACTGATAATCTTCAAGAGAATAACTAGACTGATAACATTAGAACGACCACTGCTAAGAAAAAGGTTAAATGAAAATCTGGACTTGCAGAACGGTTGAAGATCGCCACCTGGAATGTGAGACACTTGAGTCTTAAAGAGACCCAATTAATAACAAGAAAAAGGAGGAGTTTACCAAAGATACCATTATCCGGCGGCGCTAGCTGAATTCGTTTACTATGCCCCGTGAAGTCACGAAGGTTAAGCGAATTCGAGACTTGTGGGTTCACGGGTAACGGCGTCGAGCCCCTGCCCGAAGGGATAAAAGGCACTGACTGACTGACTGCGACGTGATGAGACTTGACAAATATAGTAATTATTCAGTGTAATAATTACACAGTAACGGAGGATTACTCCAGAAATAAAGCACATTAATGGAGGATTACTCCCCAGTGCAATGCGCTCAACGCCCCTTAAGGGGCATGGAGACGCGTTGCGTCAATTTATGCTGGCAATTAAAAAATTTTTAAAATTTTGTGGAAACTCCAAGTTGAAATTTAATACACAATTTACAACAGAAAAAATATTTTAGTAATTAAATTTTGCAGAAATGTTGGAAATTGCCAATTGTAATTGGAAATCATTGGAAATTGTAATCATCTACATCAACGGTAATATTAAATTCCATTTAACTTCGGGCATCTTATGGAAAAACATAAGCTAAAAAAATTAAATATATAAATAAAGGATGCATCGTTAACATGCTAGGTTTCCTGTGCTGCTTTAACTTAATGCTCATTGTTTACTTTAAATATTTACCATCTTTTTAATTATAAAAACCATTATAATTGTTGTGTAAAAGAACCACTGAATCCAACAAAGAGCACGATTTTTTAACTGAATCTATTTTGCCATCTCGTTATAACTTGAAGTCTCATTCAAGAAATTAGCTTATTCACTGCACAGCACTGTATTAGAATTGCAACAGCCATTTATCCAAGTTCAAAACTTATTCACAGGCAATGCTGAATGTTATGCTTGCAACCGCTTGCACATGCCACCTCTTAATCATGCAAAGAACAGGGTTTAAGAGGGTAGCTCTGTCTCTGAATCATGCATGTATTTCATTTGACTTGTATTAACAGGCTTAAAAACAAGTGTCGTTTGCTGACTCGCCAACAACACACCTGTGGGGGTGGCACAGCTGGATTGAAGTCTGACAAATCAAGGTTGTCGCTATCAGATACCTGAGCATTCACGGTGGGCTGTGTCAGCCCCGTCAGTGGCACTGGAGGATGAGCAATCTTTAGAGACCCTGATTCAGCAAGAACCAACACATGTCCTGAATCTGTGGAGCTCTCGGCAGCATCTGCGAAAGCACAAAGCAAAATGTACAATTCAAGACATCAACCTTTGAGATGAAGTTTGATCTGTAGGAAAATTAGAACTATCCTGTTTCAGTAGTATGCTCAGGTGATCTTTGCATCGAAACTTAATTCATGAAATATGCAACTGCATCTATTCTGGATGTGGTGAACAAAAGTCACTGATCTCAATTCAAATATATTACAAATAAACACCAGATCTGGTAAGGATTATCTGGTAAGGATCTCCATATCAGCTACAGAGAACACAGAAAATTGTGTTTCGATATTAATAGGATCTTGTGCCATCTGAAATTACCAGCTTTTCGAAGAAGAAACTGGAAAATAGCGTCTAACTTCATCTTTCAAACTTATCAAACAGGCTGAAATCAAGTCTTTCAATTAACATTTCAAATACAAAGGCATGTTTTGGTGTCATCCATTAAGTCATAAAGCCATTCAATGCTTCGAATGTCTTCAGAATGTTTTTCAGCCTTTTCAATGTCAAATTCAAAATGTTGATTGACTCGAAAATGTCTGATACGTATGCCAAGTAGAAAATTCATGTATCATCAGTAAACTGGTTGTACAACCTTTATTTGATCTAGAAAGAGATTTCAACTTTTGATTTCAAGTTATATAACCTAGTGGACAGGAGGGTGTGGGCTGATACAGAGGTCCTGGCAATGGCCCGGGCAAACTTCCTTTTGGACTATGACATTGAAAACAAAACATTGGTGTTTCAAAACATAGATATACAAAATTTAAAAATTTGATGTATTTATTAACATGGTGTTTTTTTAACATAGTATGTTTTATTAAGAAGTAGCGAAACCTCTTAACATTTACTTTCGCACAGGGGAGAATTTAACTTGACAGGGGTTGTTTTTTATTCAATTTTAATTACAGTTTAACTGACAGAAGAAACTTAAAATTTATAAGAACAATTAACAAAACTGAATCTGAAAGCCTGAATAGTCGGGGCCATCTCAAGAGGTCAGACCTTTCTCAGTTCACCATAAAAACATGCAGGAAGAAGGATTAGACCTTATGCCTACTGCACAATTGTTTACAGCTTCTCTGCCAGAGAAATACGAGGGAAGGGTAGCATGTTCCAGGGCATTGGGATTAACTCTCCGCGAAAAGAAAAGTCTTGTCAATGAAGATAGTATGCACACCAACAATGTTTGTTAGAGCTTACCATGAAATCAGGATTATTATTTCTTTCACTTCTATTAACTTATACAAAACTACGATTATGGAAGATTTTCATTCTCAAAGAAAAAACAACAGCATTAAAACATCGATTTTAAAAGTATCTGCTTTAATCATATTTAAAACATAAATGCTTCAATAAAAACATCAATGTTTTGAAACCTTTGACGTTGATGTTGCAACCCTGGCCGATCAACTAGTAGAGTTGCTTGTACCAAGCATCAGATGATCATGTTTCAAGGTCGAGCAAATTTCGCTCATTATGTTGTGGTGAGCAAAACTCTGACCTACTGGCCTGACATATAGCAGATATTTTGTGAACTTCTGCAGCGCTCAAGCAAAATCCCCCTAAGCATACATAAAGTACTGCCATACCACTATTACATAAACTACTGCCATACCTGAAAAGTGGGCAAACCCAGGAGCATTACCCCTTCCAGGGGATAAATCATTATGGATTTCATTGGACACTAGAGGCAATCCCTGGGCAAGACGAGATTCATCTGCAGGACTTATGATCCAGTCACCCTAAGCAACAAAGAAGGCATTGATAAATTATTAAAATTATGGGTAAAGTATGTATTAATCGCACAGTTCTTCACTGATGACCTTGCTTCCCCCTCCCTTGAGCAATGAACAGTTGAAGGCAAAAGCTCGTAGCGAGCACTGATGATAACATTCCACTCACATCTTCACTGGCTCAAAACTATTTTCTCTTAAAGACGAGAACTTCTGTGTTTTCCCCAAAAAATCTAAAGAAACAACTGAAGCAGGTCAAGACCCATCACAGGAGATATCTCGAACTCCTAAAAAATTTAGAACATGAATGATTGAGAAAGTTGCGAAGGCATGACTGATTCTAAGGATTGGCATTACTTCATAAAATCTAGTGGCCAATTTCATAACTAATACCCCCACTCCGCCCACATTTCTTCAATCCATCAGTAGAAAAGTTGTGCAATTAATATGTATAAATTATATTGAGCTCTGATATATCATATACCAGAATAAAATTTCAAATATACACTAATCTTTACAAAAAAATTGAACTGTTTTAATTACTAATTTATTTCTTTTTCTTGCACATAGATTGCACCAAAATTGTAGGTCAGTTAATACCAAAATGTAAGATAAATTATGAAAACTAGTAGTCCTAGAACAGCACATACTTTCTCACTGTTAGTAATAAAAATAAAATAGTTACAAGAAATAGACTTTTTATTCAAAACTTTACATGAAAATATATTTCTGGCATTGAATTCATTGTATAAGGTATGCAGTGTATTCATGAATATATGGGATGAGTTTTTTAGCCTTACAATATTCCTTGTAAGCAGTGAGAAAGAAGAACAATTAAAACTTAATAAATATGACGATACTCATACCATTGGCAAACAAATGAAAATAAACCGAAAAATACATAATAGTAATTATTAAACACTATATTATTGTAATATTCTACAAATATATAAAAGTAATAGTTTATTTTACCGCAAACGAAAGGCAGTCGTCATTATCACCTTCTGTTATCAGTGTGACATTACAACAATGGATTACAACAACCAACAATGACCACTTGTCTATTTGTTTTCACATTTAACACAATTAAACGACGCAATTTAAAATGAAATAACATGAATATAATAAATAATAATAAAATTAAATATAATAAATAATAATAATAATAATAATAATAATAATAATAATAATAATAATAAAATGGAATATGAAATAATGTACAAATTCTAACTTATGCAGCATCCAACTGTGTAAATTGGGAGCGGGAGACTGAAGAATCTTTATTTCATATTTACTTCAATGAGATTTTAAATTATTTCTAAATGATTACTTTGTAAACTTATAAGAAAAGCACCAATGTAAGAAACAATAAAGAAATATGAAATAATGTACACATCCTAATTTACGTAGCATCCAACTGCTTAGCATCACTATTCATTTTACATTCAGGAAGTGCATTCATTGAGAGTGGTTACTATTTTTGTCACAAAATTACTCAAAAAATATTCATATTTTCATAAAATTCAAAATGACCTTATTTGAAGATCAGTTTTTGATGAACACATTTCATTAAGAAACAAAATTGTATCTTTATAATTGCAGTTATATGAAGACACCAGAAGAATTGACTTTCACAGATTATGCCAAGAGCTCCATAGTTTCAGGATGTGTCGAGTCTTGTTGAAGCAGGATCTCTGACAGTGACAACCTTCACTTATCAGACTTCAATCCTGCTGTGTTGTTGGAAAGTCGGTTTGAATTTTTTCTTCTTCTTCTTCACTTCACGGATTAGGGAAATTCCCTGTTCTGGCTTCGTTTTTTGAATTTTTTCAATTTTCAAAAAATCAGTGTTTTCAATCAACACGAGACCAACACCTTTCTCTTAAATGTCCTTCAGACTGTCCACCAAAAAATTTAACAAATTATGAAGCCATTTTTGAGAAAAAAAAAAACACATAAAATTACATGAAAAATACTCAAATTTTCGAAAAATTGTACATGACCTTATTTAAAAATTTATCTTTACGGATCAGATTTTATTGAAGGAAATAATCTCTATCTTTAATATTTTAGTTGTAGGAAAACACCCCAAAAAATTGTAATTTCTTTAATTTTCGAAAAATGAGGTTTTAATCAACAAGAGACTCCCTTAAACGTCCATCAGACTATCCAACAACATAATTTAATGAAAATCAATGGCACTATTTTTTTTAGTCCCAGGGGCTTCATGTAAAGTACCCCCAAAATTAAAATATCGGTTTCAAATTAAAGGAGCCGCGATATCAGCCAGATTGATTTGGGAATATCAATTTTGGAGCAAATTGGCTGAACAGTTTAGCCACAAGAGTTGTTCACAGAGAGACTGTCAGACAGATGTTCAGCCGTCAATCGATTTTTCAGTATCAAGGACCCACAAAACATGCATTCTGGCTACATCACATGTTAAGAGGATTTTTTTCTAAATTTAGCAACTGGATTTATCCACTTTTTCATTACCAGGGCCCTGCGATATGAGTTTTTCTTCCACAACAATTGGCAATTTTTTCGCACAGCATTACATAACTACAGAAGTTCCTTCTTAAGCGCGATAAAGTAAAAACTACAGCAAGAAGAGAACAACAACTTGAATACCCAATAAAAATTATTACTTTATAAATGTAATTGACCCTTAACTTGTAAAAGGCACGCTAAAAAGAACAATGCAAAATGATATTTAATATCTTCTTGCTCAGTAGTGCTTCACACCTTCATAATTCAACAGGAAATCTAGTTTTAACAAATGCCTACAATATGTCATGAACAGTTTGTTAATTTGAAATTTTATTTTGTTTATGTGAAATTATAATTTTTCTTCCTAAGCTCTGCTTACCTCATACTGAGGAGGAATTTTTGCTGCAGGAGAACAGACTGGCCAGCCAAGGCCTGGGACACCAGCAGCCATAAAAGGAGCAGGTAGCTGGTGGATCGGCACAGGAGGACGCATACCCGGCACCATGCTTGCCAAGTGCATCATCTGCTACCACACAAAAACTTTTTCTAACATGCCACAGAATTTTTCAGAGAAGGTGCACTTGAGAAAAAATTAAAATTTTTAAATCTACTTTATCATTTAACTACATGGAATTAGATTTAAGACATTTATTTCACTTGAATTTCACGGTATTTAATGATTTTCAGAGACCAAAAACAGATTAATCTGGGTTGTGATACTTAGTTTAGTGAGGTAATAGAGACATTTATGTACAGAAGTGCATGGAATACATTTTTTAAACTCTCCAAGGTTGAGTATACAGAAAATATCACAGCAAACACATCTGAACTTGGCAACCACCACTCTTGCAAGCAATGTTTCATCGTAACAATGTTGTCTGTCCTCGGCGAGTTTACCAAGAATCAGTTTGTCCTTATCGGCCTAATTTCAAAATTGACGGTGTTTTGCGTTGACCATGAAGGGTGGTAAGTGGTATTCTTAGTACGAATACTGTTTTGTTTACACTGGACTTCTGTGATATTATTTTAAAATGGTTAATTTACAATGTATTTGGAGATAGTATTAAAAAAAATTATTTTTTCTCTAATTCCAAGAATGTTGTTCAGACATTCGCTATGTTTAGGTGCATGACGATGTGTTACACTAGTCTTTTACACTACTTTTTTATCGTTTCATAGCCAATATAAATTTTTTAATTTTAAAAGTTTATTTCTTAATTACATAATTTGTAGGGGTGATTTACATTTTGAAGACGGTCTTACTGTCAAAGGCATGTAGCAAACGTTGGATGCAAGTCAAGGTGAGAAAGAAGAAAAGGATTTAGAAGTAGTAGATATCTTCATTGCTCCACCAGAAGCAGCGGAAGATAGAAGAATGGACAATCTAAGCAGAAACCAGTTGCTCAGTGAAACACGTTGTACTGTCTTCCAGAGGAACAACTTCAGAAACTTTTGACTTTTCAGCACATTCTAAAGCACAAGAAAGGTAGTGGATCAAAGGGGATTTTGAATTCAATATTTCTTGTAAATAGTGGTGATGGTAAAGTGATGGTATTTCTTGTAAATAGTGGTGATGAAAAAGGAATGTTTAAAAAGTATAACAATTTAACTGCTGTTAAATGTTTTGTGTTGTTTATAGATGTTATTTTAACTCAAATGATTCAAGAAACTCATCGCTCTTTCAAAAAATGAAGATATAAAGGTCACCTTGGTTTGAATGGAATGGTGCAATGGGGCACATCAGAAGCAGAGACCAGAAAAATATGTAGTATGAAACGTCAAAATATGTACATAAATATGTAAAATTGGATATAATATGTAATATTAAAACAATATAAAACGAACATTAACATAATACAAAATTACAATTATAAAAAAAGTCCTAAACAAATTTTAAAAATCATACAAACGTTTTAAAAATCATTTGGAGAGCACAAATTTATGCACGCTTTGCATCATACAACTTTCCCATCAGTAGCAAAACCTTCATCACTAACTGAAGCAGGTGCATCAAACTATAAGAACATCTGACCGCATCTTCATGTAGCATATGTTGTATAGACAACTCGCAGTAATAATGTAGGAAAAGTGTCAATTTTTTAAAAAAGACACTTCTTTCCAAAAAACATAAGCAATAAAATTAAAGAAAAATTATAATAAAAAATATTTTGTGAAAATAACAAAATATGTAAATAATAATTAAAAAAATATGTAATGTCGTACTAAATATGTAATGAAAAATTTTGATAGTGTGTTAGGAATGAGCTGATTCACCAAGATTACAATTTTTAGAAACGGTATGTAGAAAGACAAAAAATATATAATTACAAAAAATCCGGCCTCTAATAATGAGACAATAGTGTGAATGACAAATTTTTCCTTTTATACCTGCTGTTGGGGAAACTGTGGCCAACTCTGAGACAGTTTTTCACGCTTTGGTGTAATTTTCAAGGCTTCCTCACTGCCCCTTCGAATCCTTATGTTGGTCGTCCATCTCCCGTCAAATTCTCAAAAGCGTCACCTTGTTCCCTTCAGCCGACAATGGAATTTTGGAATTTCTATCTTGTCATCCTAGTCTGAATGCGTAACATAATGAACTTAATTTTGTGTTTAATTCTGATATATGTACATTCCATTTGAGGTTTGACTGAATTGAGAGACCTTGAAATTTTGTTCCCTTAACATCAGCAAATTGCATATTGTTAATTTTCAATGGAGCATGTGATTGCTGATTTGAAATGCAATTTATTTATCAATAGTCTTAATGTTTAAAGTCTCTTTTTTATTTTTTATTTCAGTCTAGGTACAAGGTAATACAAGAAATTTTTATCAAATTATTTCAGTCTTCAAAGTACAGAAACAATACATTACTTAATTATATTAAAATTGTACAGAAACAATACAATTACTTAATTATATTAAAATTGTGCCAATGGTGTAAATAGCTTGTAAATATTTAATTTAAATTTTAATGCTCCGCAGGTCACAGCAGGCAATGTACATGGATTTGTTCATTATTGATTAATTTTTTACATTTATTCAATGTTCATTTTGCTAATTCCTTCATTCATTTAACAACTCCAATTGTTATATTTTTTCAGCAGACTTTCTTTGGGCATCTGCCATGAGTTGCAGCTCTGCCACATATTTTGAATGTACTTTTTCTAATGGATTTTTTTTTTTAATCATTGCAGATTAATTGAATTTACAGTCTTTTCCGGATTTTGATTGCACAGCACATGGATCGCTTACTGTCGTGTAAAAGGACATGGAGGTCCGTACTGGCTTCCAGTGGTCTTTTTAAATATGTCTTTGATCCCATAGCAAACCGCTGAACTGTCACTTTTTGCTGGATCCTGCTACATCAACGGCACATGGCCGTCATTTTTGAGGAGTAGCGATCGACACTCACTTCAACATTATAACAGGTGAATTATTTTGCTATAGTGCCTCGGAGCATTTATATTTATGGCAAGGTCAACAAGTAAATTTCACGTTAACATTGAAACTGGTAATGTCCAGTAAATTTCTTGGTAGAATGAGCGCAATCCATGAATATGTAGGAGCTATTTATATTAATTTGATTGTATTGTATGACTGAAAAGTTGTGATTCAATTTCCATTTAATTGTGGGTTTCTTTGAATAAGAACTGCTTCAACACTGTATATTGCTTGAAACGACATGTCTCCTTTTTCAGCTTTCTAAAATGGTAAAAGCTGCTTTGACCTCTGTCATTCTCAGTAATTCTGTATAATTTTCCTAAATATTCTTTTTCTAAAGAGGCATTTGACCTGACAATCATGTAAAAACTTTAAGTAATTCAGTGTAAAAGGGTCTTCACACTTTCTTTGTTATTATTGAATAAAATTTGTTATTACTAGATTTTGCTTTATTTATAATGCTATTGTGATTTAAGGGAGACTCCATTTCCTATATTTCTTCTTCTTTGAACCGATTACAAGTTGATGTTGACTTCGCCCCATTAGGACCTGGTCAATTTAATTAATTATTTGATTATATTAAAAATTCCTAATTCAATTGATGTCCGATATGCTCTTTATCCAGCCATACAACACCTTCATCAAGTAGTCCATAAATAATTAAAATATGTTAACTTTAGTGAATGCTTTGCTCATGTGTGTATTATTTATTGAGTCAGTGTTCATGTTATTAGAAATTGTTAGAACATGTGCATGATGGTCACTGTAATCTAGGTTATTCGTTATGATTTCATATCTGAGTGTTGTTTTGTTGATTACAATTTGATCTAATGCTTTTTGTGATTTAAATGTATTCCATTTCACTGTAAGATCTAAATTAAAAGAATGACATAAATTGAGAAGATACGTTGCCAAGTCCCCTTAGTAATATGTAATTATCTTATAAAACACATTACCAATAATAGATACATTGATTATAAAAGTCAAACAGTATATCATCAATAATTATTAGTATATAATTTTAAATAATAATAATATAAAAGTATTTTTAATATTATTTAATATTGTATATTAAATATTATATTAACATCTCACAGTTCAGAAGTACTGTAATGTGAAAGGACAGTTTACCAATCACAATATAAGTTATGTAAACAATTGATAATAAAAATTGCAACTAAAGCTGAATAATATTTTTGATTTAGATCATTTCAATAATATTTAAAAAAGGTTCTCCAGAAGATGATCTTACAACACCTTTTTTCTTTACATGTTTTAAATTAAGAATGTTCTTAATGAAATATACTTTCAAAATAAGATCTTTAAAGTATATCAAATTAGCAATTGAATAGAGCAGAATGTCGAATGTGGCACTTGACCGTAAGTCTAATACTAAGTCTAACATGAACTGACAAATAATGTGACTTCCTAACTTGACAAATAATGTGGTTTAAAAAAGGTTTGTATTGACCTAAGAATATGTTGTTGATAACACTTCCATAAATAGGGTCTTCCAAAACCATATTTCTTCAAGTAATTTTAGCATCAAAGATTTCTGAAAACTAATATATAAACCTATTTGCTACCTCAAGCATTGTAAGTTATATTTTAAGTTATCTGTAATTGGATACATTTGATTTTACAATTATTTTTACCATTTAAATCAAATAAAGAAAGAAATTCAGAAAGGAATGTTAGATCCAGCATGCCTGACATAATAAATCCCATTGCGTTGTACTAAATACAATGCCATTCATTTGAGAGTCTTTACTGGCCCATTAAAAACTATTGTTTTAAATAGCCTACCAAATGTGTAGTGGATACCAAAAATACACTTGCATATATAATTAGGAATTATAGAAAAGTGTGCAAAAACAAGTCTTAACCGACAAAGCTTAATCTGTGAAGTGTGAATATAAGATGATCCTATAATTTTAGAAATAAATATTTAGGAAAGAAACAACTTATATTTGGATACATGCAGTATTTAGTAACCCATTGAAACAGTGTTTCAATAATTCAAAATTTAACATAGTGTCTCAGGGTTGCTTCTGTCCAACATTCATGCAAATGGAAATTTCAGGTCTGGTCAACAATGCATGGACCAGTAGCGCAACGAAATGCGTTGTGGCTTGCCTGCAAAATTTTAATCCACACCCGCTTTATAAAAATGTATAGCAAAGACAAGTAGTATCTTAAATAATATGAAAATATTCTTCAACAAATTCGAATTAATCACTCTTATGATTAATAACCAATAGTGGAAAAATTTGCCTTTATTATTTAATTTTATGAAATCAAGACAGTTACAAAACCTGAATGAACTGCTTACCTTTACTGATTTAGAAACAGGGTTTGCATTAGATACCAACGCAGAAAAAATCTTTTAAAATATTTTCTTTTTAATCTTTTATTGAATCAACTATTGCAAGGTATGAGAGAAAGCAGGTATGAGAGAAAGCATCTAGTAATTAATATTTCATACAAGCACAAAACCTTCAGCTTAAAAGTAGGCCCTCTTCTACATGGGCCCACCCGCACTGCGGGCCCGGACATTACGCCACTGACATAGCTTGTGTTGAGGTATTTTTATGCTGGCAGTGCTCTGCCCACACTACCTGCTGTTGCTGTTGCTGTTGCTGCTGTTGTAGAGCCTTCATGTGAGCAAGCCACTCCACAGGAACAGAGCCCCCAGCTGCAGAAGCAGCGGAACTTGTGGGCGCACAAGCAGGATTCCCAATACCAGCACCTAAGGCCTGGAACAAACATCAACGAAAAATGCAATTGTCATTAACTTTGATTCCAAATTTTTAATCCATGTCAACTGACAGTCTTGAAGTCATACAAGGTGACATCTCAAATTCCCAAATAAAAAAATTAGCAACTGAAGCCTCAGAGAACACTAGAAAACAATTTAATGAAGAGGAAAAACTAACCTGTTCTTGCTGCTGTTTTAATAGTAGTTGTTGCTGCTGCTGCTGTAGCTGTTGATGTAGTTGTTGTTGCTGACATAGCTGTTGCTGCTGTAATGCTTTCATCTGTGCAAACCATTGCATATGTGCTGGTGCTTCAGTCTCAGTAGCAGGAGCAACATTCGGGGTAGTTGCATTTACACCGTTCTGGAGAGTGGAATTGGTTGTCATTGGAAGCTGACTCCTAGGCAGAGAGTTTACTGCCGCTGTCAGTGGGTTTGCAAACATAGGTCCACTGTGCGCGGCTGGAATCTCTTCCCCCCCAACGGGCTTCCCTTCCCCAGTATTCTCAACCACCACACATCCTGCTTTTGCAGCACTTGCCGCAACAGTGTGTTGAGGGGTAACATTTGTCGAGTTTGAGTCCTCACCAGAAGCTGCTTGGACAGACTCAGATGCTGGACCAGGAGGCAAACTCATCTGTCACACAAATCGCAAAACGCTTCAGGTCATTAACCAGCACAACCGTCCAAATATCTACGCAATTTAAAATCCATATGTAACAAAATCACATTAAAAAATAACTAAATGCAAGGAAACAGTAAAATTCCTCTTATACATTTTGCATTATATGTTTTTTATGCTTATGTGGTGTTTATAAGTCACAGCTAAATTCCTACACTTCCCATGTCAAATTATATATGTTATGTGTTTCGTTTTTTTCATTTTTCACACTTAACCGCACATAAAAAAAGTCCCGACTTTATACTGACAAAGATGACTGGTAAGTGGGAGTAATTGTGTCATTCTAGAGGAGCCCAAGGAATCCATGTGGTTCGGTGCTCAGGTGGTTTAGTTTTGTTGGTAGGCAAGGCCTGTCAATGTTTCTTTGCAACCTGATAGGAACTGAGGAGACTGAACAAACCACAGAGGGTACGGATAATGATGCTCGTGCCCACTAAAGTCCCTATGGCATTGCGTAATGTTGATGTGTCACCCAGTACGACTTTGTGTATTGTTTGTCAATACTAAACAGAAAACATCTAGCCATTTACTAAAAAATATATGGGGGAGGGGGGTATAATTGTAATGTTGTTAGCAACTGAGAAAGGTGACAAGTGAAAAGTTATTATACCTTGAGAAATGAGTAGTGTTTCTTCTAGAAGGCACCCAACAAAGCACGGTGTAATAGTAGCAGTATATAGTACTTCATAAACTCTCACTAGAGTTCATTGTGTTTGCAACAGAAATGCAATGGAAATAGCTCAGAATACAAATTAATCCTTGTGGAGAACTGTGTGAGTTTGTTGCATGAAACTTGCAAAGCAAGAACTTTTAAAAGTACAATGACAAGTGGGTCTTCTCTTCTTTTGGCAATGCAAATGCATTAACTCTGCAATGCCTGCTCGATGCAATTCTGATTAATAGGGAGCGGATTTCTTTGATTTTGCATATTTTTGTCTCTTGCTTCAGTAGATAGCAAAGTGAAATTTCTTGACATTTGGTAAGAATTGGATGCTAAATAGATTAATATGTTAGTGAATATTTGGCCGGTTTTTCCTATTGGTGCATATTCGGGTAATTATAGGAGCATATTTTGCATATTTTGTTAAAACAGGGACTTATCTCTAAATTATTTCATCTTTTCATAGATTCTATTTATTTGTGAGCATTCATTGATTAGAAAGAACTTGTCACAATGTGGTGTTTTTTTTCTATAGATGATAAAATACTTGTGCAACTGCAGGATATTTCTATCTTAAACAAGGCAGACAAAAAATGCAACAAGACATACTGTAATGTACTTAACTAAGGTGAATATTTACTTCATTTATTTCTCCTGAATAGTAACATAGATTATGTTACGTGTGTACAAAATTATATCTTTCAATTTCAAACGCTTCTCCTGAATTTTATCAAAAGGTTTGGAAAGAAATATTGTTAATTTTAATTTCATATTAAAGTGCACACACAAGAATTTTTAGGTCATAAATGCATATTTTTCAAAGTATATTACAAGATTTTTTAGAGCATAAAAATCCTCTCCCTACTGATTAATATATTTTCTCCCCTCCTGTAAGATTACCTGTGAGTACCAATTGCTGGCACCAGGAGGGAGCTGGGGCCCCAGTCCCAGCCAGACCAGAGGCACGGTGTTTGGAGCACAGGCTGGAGGATAGGCCGCACTGGCAGCCGCAGCGGCGGCCGCCGCAGCAGCACCCTGCATGACCATGTACTGCTGCTCCGCAACTACATGGGCAACTGGGACGGTCTGCTCGGCCTTTGCATTCGTAACCTGTGCTTCTTGTCTCTGCTAGGCATCCACAAACACAAAGGGTAGAATCAGCATTCATGAATTCACATGTAAATACATATTTTTACTGGAAGAAGGAACCCAGTTCAATTTTACTTCAAATATTCCAAGATATTCTGAACTACTTTTATTTCATATACTTTTACTTTATTGTTACATAATATTAGCTATTATTGTTGCTTTTGTGTTTGAAACAGAATTAAAAGACCGCTGTATTCTATTATTCAATAATTTATTACACCTGCTCAGAATCATATTTCTACTGCACACACTATTACATTTGTAAGGAATGTTTCTATAAGCAATAAAACTGAATGCTTCCTTCTCAGTGAGTCGACTCGCTCCCTCACACTCTCAAACACTGACCAAATTGAGTTGTACAGCCAACTAGCGATGCAGTTGTGCCCAGAAGAGGAACCAACCACTGACATTTACCAGTTTATTGGTGGAAAGAAGACATATCAGTTTATTGGTGGAAAGACAATATTGCACGAGTCGGGAGAACTTCTAGGAGAATTTATCACCATGAACCTTCTTACATGTTAATAGTGATTGTGTCTCCAGTTCCTCTGAGAACCACTGCTCAAAAGGACAAAATGTAAATAAATACCTGTAAATGAGCTGGGAGAGCCTGAGGATGCATAGAAGAATGTGATGGGTTCTCGTGCTCCCCCAACCGGCGAATGGTAATTTCTTGTGCTTGAGCGTGTGCCTGCTGGTGAAGCTGGGGACCAGCTGGCAGATGAGGCTGCAGCTGAGTCGGAGAGTGACTTTGAGAACCTTGTGAATAAAGCTGAAAAGGAGCTTGCAGAGCAGCTGGAAAGGCACACGCTTGCGCAAGGCCCTGACCATGAACGAGAGGGTGTCCTTGAGGATGCGTCTGACCTCTGTCTTCAGATATGACTTGAGGAGGTCCTTGAAGATGCATCTGAGGCCGAATCATCTGAGCTTGACCTGGCACCTGCGGGCAATCTGGACGAAGAGCCACTGTGTGATCACCAAGACGGGCAAACGGATGGCCTGGCGGAGGAACTAAAGTTGGCTGAGGGAGCCGCTGAGGACACATCAAATGGGGCAATGAATTTGGAACAGTCGGCAACCAGACATTAAATGGAGATCCATCTGTGTATGTGGTTTCCTCTTTGGGCGTCGTTTCTGTAGGAGGCACCAGTGACACAGGGGGAACTGATGTTGACATAGGAGGAACTTGCAATGTTGATTTGGGAGGAACTTGCAATGTTGATTTGGGAGGAACTTGCAATGTTGATTTGGGAGGAACTTGCAATGTGGATATGAGAGGAACTTGGGAGGTTGAAATGGTAGGAACCTGTGATGTTGACATGGGAGGAACTTGTGAAACTGGTACCTCTTGCCTCTCCCTCGAGTCAGAAGATTCAGTCTTTGGGTGTGGGCCTTCTAGTGGAACAGAGTCTTCGAGATGGGTCTGCTCCAGGGCCGAACTCAGCTGCTTAAGGCGGTTGTCCAAGAATTCTAGCTCTTCTCGCATTTTCTGTCAAAATAAATAAATAAATAAATTACAAAATAAAAAAAACACCAACATAACATCCAGATCTCCACTTGCTCAATTGGTTCTACTAACAGAAATTACTAATAAAGTTAAAAATGTTGTTATGTTGTATGCAAATTGGACTTGAATAGTCTGTAATAAATAAATACATGATCCTTGATTGACACAATTTTCAGACTAGAAAAAATTCAAAATTTTAGTACTATTGTTACACCAAAACCTAATCAATATTGAAGTCAATTCATGTTCTTCTAATAAAAGTACATTAACTTACTAGCAACTTTACCGTAACTATGACTAACAGTTGAAATGGCATTGCGGCAAACCTTCCCCTTTCTGCAATATTCACGTTTCTTGTTCAGACAAGGCACTCGGTTTGAAAGTGACCAGCCAATAACCCCAGAAACATTTTTTAATATAAAAAGAAACACTGAAGGTAACAAGAGTATTCAGTTTTTATCGATCCTACCTTAACTTGCAAAAAGTTAATTTAATTTACTTACTTCTATGTAATATTGGCAATAGCAATAGTAATAAACAGCAAACAGCCTGTTTACACAGGTTTGTTATGCAATGATAATTTAAGTATTTATGGTACGTAAGGATATCGAATTTACAATTCTTTATAACCTTCATTGAAACAAGAATGTCCTGAATTTCATTGCAGGGTTAAGATATGCAAAAGATATATTCTAACAATACAGATACAATTTTGATTTAAGAAGCACTTAGGTTGATTAAATAAACATCGATGAATAGCTAAAAATCCTGACTAAGATTCAGAAATGTTAAAAAAAATTCATTTTGAATTAATTTTCTGAATTCATAAACTATAGCTTTTGTGTTAGTTATTTTGTATATACTCTTGAATAAAAGGAATTATTACAAAGATACCTTCATTTTCTCCTCTTTTTCTTGAGAATCATCAAGCATAGAAGCTTCAATAGTAGAAGAAACTTCAAGGTGACCTACACAACACAAAGAGATTACATTCTATCAAAATCATTCCTTTGCATCCATCAAGGCACTCTACTTACACAATTCACACTATTTACATACATGCAATGAAAACAGGTAAGCATCCAATAAACTTTCAGGAACCTATTAATAGTTTTTAAATACCTTCATACCAAGCATTAAAAATATACCATTCATCACCACCTGCATAGCACAACAATGTCAAACATGTATGCAACACCATCACGGCAGGAACTTATTAAAAGGGATTTTAACAAAAATAGTTATCCTGTATTTAATACCTGGAATATTATAAATATTTATAGGTTCATTAACCCTTTGCGGTCGGATGGGTTTTATAACAAATGTCCTAAATGTCAGAGGGCATCCGTTACATGGCATGGCGTCAATGGCTCTCAGCTCTGAGGTTTTAAGAAGGCCCTGCAGCTCGGAAGCCATCTCTGAGAGGACAGTGTCCATTCCCTGATCTAGTCGGAAGGCATTTCAGAGATGACAGCTCCTTTTCTTCATATTTCTAGACAAGATCTCCCGACAATGAGACAGTGTCACTAACTGAAAATAGATGATTAAGTGAAATACATACGAATGCTATCGGATCAAATGCTTTTCCACACTCATTCTTGTCAAGTGTTGCATATGTGTCACTAAAGGGTGGTACCACTATTTTGTAGCTGTAACTGCAAGTGTACGTACAGCATGTCTGAGATGACAATCTGAGTTGATTTCTCAGCTTGCCTACAAGAAGCATGTTGTCAAACATGTCAGAGGATGTCTCTCAGAAGACACAAGAAAATAGCACGTTGACTCGGAGGGTAACTGTAAGTCCAAAATGGACTTTGGAGGGCATAGATATGAAGTAAATGTAAAAATAATCTCTGTGTACATTAACCTTCGAGTTAAAAATAAAACACTCGTTTTCTTGCTTTGTATCGACTTGTTTATTCCCGAAATTATACAATCAATAAATTTAACTTCTTAAGTACATTTATTTCGAGCGTGATTTTCGAAATGAAAGAAAATATATGGCCATTTTTTGAATTTATTATTCAAATATCTAGTTAATGGTCAAGTTATAGCAAAACTAATAATGAATGAGTAAAATTCTGCCTAAAATATAATGCCAGTTGAATAAAATAGTATGTGTCTGCTTGTGAGACTGCGAGACAATGACCGACCTGACGGAAGTGCGAAGCGCGCAAACTTTCTGAGTCAACGCGCCATTTTCTTGTGTCATCTCAGAGACATCCTCCAACATGTAGGACAATATGCCTCCTGCAGGCAAGCTGAGAAATCAACTCAGATTGCCATCTCAGACATACCGTAAGGAGGATGGTCTACAATTTATTTATTGGTTTGTTTGTTATTTTCCCAGATTTACCGATATAAAATACACATGAAAGCGACCTTTAGTCATGTTATTCAATCTATTTACCATTATCCATTGAAAAAAAAATTAAAGAAAAAAGTTTGGGCCATTTTCAAGAAAATTGCATTTAAGTGTTTGTGGAAATGCGGTATAAGATAGCATTTGAAGCACCTGAACTCATAAATGCAATACTGTACACAAAGGGGGTAGCAGAACAAGATACGCAAATCTGTCCCGGGAATAAATTTTTTTTCTCTGGATTTAAATTGATTTACTGAGTACTTTGTACAAATGAAAAAACAGTGTTTTTTAGCTCCTTATATATGTTTAATTTTTTTTAATCACATTACGCCAATATTGATTTAAATTATACTTCCGATTTTCTGTAGATGATAAGGATATTTTGAGAATTTTTTCAGACATTTATACCCTGATTTTGACTCTTACAATCAACTAAAAAGAAGGGGAAAATAGCAAAAGAAAACCTTTTTCCTTTGTTTTTTTAAGAATATTTGCTGTTCAGACATATCCAGGGTGACCAGCAATCTGATTTTTTGGAATTCAAGGTTTTTCCCTTGTTTTCCTGGTCCTTTCTTGCACATTACAACATATATTTTACCTTCTACTGCTTATGCAGAAGAGAGAAAATTATGTAATGCTGGAAGGAAAACCGCAGCAAATTCTTAGCAGAAAAGCTCTTATTGCCAGGCCCTGGTAAAGAAAAAGTGGACAAATCCAGTTGCTAAATTTACAAAAGAAATCCTCTAATATATGGTGTGGGTACACTGTTTAGCCAATTTTCTTGAAAATTGATATTCCTTTATTGATCTGGCGATGTCGCGGACTCTTAAATTTGAAACCGATATTTTAATTTTGAGTGTACTTTACATTAAACCCCTGGGACATTTTCAAAATTTTCAAAGAAATTCGTTTTTTTTTTTTTTTTTTTTTTTTTTAATTAAATTAAATTTTGTGGTTGGATAGTGTGACAGTCGTTTAAGAGAATAATGCAGGTTTCATGTTCATTGAAAACCCTAGATTTTCGAAAATTGAAAAAAAGTTCAACATTTTTCGGCATCTTCCTACAATTACAATTATAAAGATAGAGATTTTTCCCTTAATGAAATCTGTTCCCTAAAGATAGATTATTAAATAAAATCATATACAACTTTTCGAAAATTTGAGTAGTTTTCACATAACTTAGGTTGAAATACAGAGAATTTTTAATTTCTTTTTTTAAACAATTTTTTCTCAAAGATGGCATCAACAATTTTTATTCAGTTTTCACCTCGGATAGCGTACAGGACATTTAAGAGTGCAGGTCTCATGTGAAGGAGACCTCTTGAAAATTATAATTTCTGAAAATTGTAAAAATTCCACTTTTTTTCGCCATCTTCCTACCACCACAATTATGAAGACAGTGAAGACAGTTTTTTCTTAATGAAATGTGTTCATCAAAAACAGATGTTTAAATAATGTCATGCTCAATTTTTCAAAAATATGAGTATTTTTTGCGAAATTTTGTGTCAAACAATGACATTTTTAAACGATTTTTCTTAAGAAAAATAAAATAAAAAAATAATAATAATAATAAAAAAAAGGCAAAATTTGTTTTCATTAAATTTGGACTGGAAAAATTGATAGCATAAAGGATGCTAAAGAGAATGGTGCAGGTCTCATGTTGGTTGATTTGCCCGTTTTTTGTTTTTTTCCCGAGAACTTGAATTGTGAAGATACAATTGTTTTAAAATGAAATGTGTTCATCAAAAAGCGATCTTCAGAAAAGGTCTTGTTGAATTTTTCGAAAAGGAGTATTTTTTGTGTAATTTGGCGACAAACATAGTCGCCCACTTCGAATTTATTGCTTTACATGAACATAATTTGAGAGAATTTTGGAAGCTATTGCTATTCTTATAAAAGAAAGTAGATTGATGGTAGGTATTCCAATTAACTTCAAACTAAGATATTACTTCTTTACTTCAAGAAATTTTGATTGCTGATTATGGTATGTTTCATTTGTACAAGTTTGAAATGACAACTGTTTCTAGGTATCGAAATAAACACTGGTATGCACCACAGACACTTTGAATTGGATGGGTTTGGATTATATTAGCATTATTTCTAATGCTTTACATGAAAGGAAGATTGAAAAAATTGAGTACCGTAAATTTGTACCAACATTCTCACTTTAATTTCATGTTATTCTCCATGGGGAACAAAGCAGCAACAGAAATAGCATCTATTCATATTTCCTGGCGTGCAACCCTGTCAAGTTCTCCGCATGTTCATTTTCTTTGCGCTCCCTGTCAATTCGGACACTGTCACTCTTAATTTCCACATTGGCTAAAAGAAAAGAGAGCTTTCACTGCACTCTTGTACACAAGAAGTTAATATTCCTACTGAATATGATGGGCGTAATAACAAGGTTGCTTCAATCAAACAAATAGCAAAGTGATACTGCCGATATCAAAGAATAGGCACAAAACTAATCAAAACTCAAACAACATATTACATATATATACAAAACATATTGTAGTAGTGTTAATAAATAATAAAAAAATTATTTAAGCTAATCAAAACTCAGCTATTGCATTCCTAGTGAGACGTTTGTTCCACAAATATCTTGCTCATGCACGTGCAACCCACCAGCAAACGTATAGGTGCTATAGGGTGCTAGGCACTCTCCCCATGTTGCACCTATACATGCAACAGTGTTTAAAATTGTGTTATGCATGAGCTAAGAACTTCGCAATCCTCAAGAAAACTTGTGACACTTCTCATACATACTTTGATTTTAACACTTACCATTATCATGCATTGAGTTGAATTCTGCACTTTACTGAATATGGTGCTATATGTGAATTTGTGCTAAATGTTGGGGAAAATCTGAAAATCACAAAATATCTTGGTTTTCACATCAAATTCCCGTTTTTATCCCAGTTCTTCCAGGCTTTTTCAAATTCCTGGTTTTCAAGAATTCCAGATTCACGGGCTACCCTGATATCACAAAAAGGGCTCAATACAAATTGTAGCCCAGTAAATTCTTTACAGTTTCCCGAAATTTCAGCCTTTTATCTTATAATTTGCATCTGACAGTTCAATATAATAAAAGAAATATTTATTTATTTACATATAAATGAACATAGTCCTTTTTATACATACATATTCTAACAAATGATCATGTGGTATGAGAAGCTCATTCATAACGCGTAGTATGAGCTTGTGCCATTCTTATAAATGCGTAGTATTTCATATGAAAAATGTTGATGTTACAGAAATTCTATAATTTATACATTCTATTTAATGGATTGTTAACAGTATAACCACTGTTGTACATAGTCACACAAAATAGATTTCTGTTTCTGGTGACAATCTGAGGTACTTTATACTGAATATGATTTACTAATAATATACAATCTATATCTGAGTTGATGAGCTTGTATAAATTCCAAAATCATTATAATTTCTGAGAGACAAGAGATGAAATGTTCAAGGCAGTCACAATATTGCTATAATTGTGATTAATGAATGGATCTGGCAATCCTAGACGTTTAGATGACATCCTAAAGAACCTGTGTTGAAGTGTTTCAAGTTTGTGGATATGAACTTAAAAAGGAGACCAAACTACAAAAGCAAACATAAGAATAGGTCTCACAATCATAGTGTACAAAGTTTTCAGGATAAGAAAAGAATTAAAGCCAACACAAGTTCTTCAAATGAAACCTAGTAGTTGGTTCGATTTATTGACAGTGAAGTAGTACGCTCAGAAAATGACTTTTTAGTCAAAAATAACTTCAAGATCTCAAATAATTGAAATGCGTTCTATTTTGATAGTTTATTTCATAGTTAAACATTATATTTGACCTTGATGTAGTGAAGGTAATAAGCTTACATTTATCAGTATTTAAATTAAGACGATTTTTTGAACACTACATTGTTAACTCATGGAGAGCATTTTGTAAACAAAAAACATATCTTGAACTGCTAACTGACTTAAAAAGTTTATAAACATCTACGAAAAATAGGATCTCTACCTCATTATCAATAACATGATATCAATCATCAATAAATATTATAAAAAGCAAAGGAGCCAAGCGTGAGCCTTGTGGTACCCCAGAGAGAACCAAAAAAAAGAGTTAGACATAGTCCCTATATTTCACAAATTGCTTCCTAACCAACAGGTAGTTAAAGAACCAATCTGGTAACTTGCCAATTATTCCAAAAGACAAGTTTCTGTAACAGCAAGGTGTGATTCACGGAATCAAAAGCCTTACTAAAATCTGTATAGATGCTATCAACTTGCCGGTTCTTTTCAAGTGACTCCAAGATATATTGAGAATAGTAAACAAGGTTCATAACAATACTTACTTATAAAACCAAATTGGCTTTCGGACAGAAATGGACAGATTAATGGTTTCAATTTATCTGTAACAATAAATTCAAAAACTTTTGGTATAGTACTTAAAATTGAAATCAAATGGTAATTGGCAATATCGCTCCTGTCACCGGACTTAAAGATTGGAATGGTAAAGGAAGACTTCCATTCCTCAGAAAAAGAGCTTTCCAATAATGATCTGTCAAAGAGAAGTTTTAGAATTTGGGACGAAATGAAACTAGTATTTTTAAGAAAAACAGGCGGGATTTCTTCTGGTTTGGAACTCCTACCTAAATCCAATCCAAGAAATTTATCATAAATTTCAGAAACAGAGATCTTTATATTATTGACTGTGTTGGGAGTCTGAAATGGGGGAGCAAACTTTCCAACTTGGTTTAATAGACGAATATAAAAATTAGGAATAGGCCGCAAATTTATTAGCAACTGATTTACTGTCAACAAAAGATTTACCATTTCTATTCATAACATTTGGAAGAGTATTTTCTGTTTTCTTGGAGTTTTTATATTTCCAAAAATACTTCGGACTTAAAATCAGATGCTTTTGAATATAAGCATTGTAATTATCAAAGTCACGCTTGACTAACTCTTTATATCATTAATTTACATGTACGCCTCAGATTAGGAAAGAAGGTATAGTACACAGGTGAATTTCTTACAGCATGAGTGAGCCTCCTTTTTGGGAATAAGACATGAAATGAGCTCACCACTGTACCAAATTGGAAAACTAGATTTTCTTCTACATTTTAATGGAACATAAAGCTCAATGCAAAAGTAGATTCCAGATTTCTATCATTTTTAAAATTACAAAATTATCCAACTTCAGTACTAAAAATTTTCAGTCAAATTCAGTACTAAAAATTTTTGAACAAAGCTAGGTTTTGGTGAAAACTACATTACCTTCATTTAAAATTAGCAATTTTTATTAACATTGCCATTACCACTATAAATCAGTTTTTTGTATTGGCTATCTTTCCAGGTTTCTTTATTTTTGGAGACTCTCTATCCGCAATTGAAGTATTAGATATATCGACAATCTTCGGTTGCCCATTGATATATCTAATAGTTTTTGTCACAGCGGCACTGTTTAGTTTGTCCAGTTTCTCACTGAGTTCATTTAAATAAGCTCGCTAAGACTGTCTTGTCATCAGCAATTTTCACTAGCAAAATTTCATCTCTTCGCTTTTAGTCTTTCAACAATTTCAGCACAATATCCGGATTGTTGAAAGACACTTTAATTGGACAAGTTTTATCTTCCACGAATTTAGGCAATCTACTGTGATCAATAACCAGCTTCTGATTAAATGCACTGAAGCCACTAAGAGTCTTGAAAATCAAATCCAATTCCTCCCGTTTTCGCAAGGTATCGTTGCGTTGAGTCGATTCCATCAAATTATACATCAGCATATTGCTCTTACGCTGCAAACGATTGGTAACTTCCGCAACGATACGTTGTTCAGAAACACTTTGTTTTTGAAGCCTATCCAGTCTGCTCACAAGATCATCCACTACTACCATCAATTTGGTGAATTCGGACATCATTTTCTCTTTTCTCGGACATCCAACTCTACAGATACAAAGAGCTACATAACAGACATGGCGTCAATATATCGGTTATCTGCTCTGAGGATAGCATATGCGTTTCACACTGTCTCCAATGAAGTAGTTTGCGTCATAGCAGGGATGATTCCGAAAGATATAATGGCCCATGGACAGCAGAGGCATTATGACAAAAGAGATGGGAAGCAACTACTTGGAACAGCGATGGGACACATTCTCCACTGGAAGATGGATGTACCAATTGATTCCTACAGTTGAATTGTGGATCAGTTAAAAGCACGACAGGGTAAATTATTACCTCACACAGCTTCTAACAAGACATGGTTGCTTCAGAGGCTACCTTCACAGGTTAAAATTGGAGGATACCTCTCATTGTCCTGTGTGAACCTGATGTCGAGGACACCAAAGACGTGTGTTTTCATTGCCCATGTTTCGCCCCTCAATGACAAACCACTGCCAAGAGACTTGTTAGGCCAGTTGACTCCAGAAAACGTAGTTTCATGCATTAAACCTGAGGAGACTGATCGAGATCTGTTTACTATGGTCCTCACTTGGATTTCTTTCTACCTATACTCATTGGCAGGGGTATACAACTTCAACTTCAAAAACAAGCATGAAATTGAAGAAAAATTAATGTTATACAGAAATACACATGCCATGTTCTGTTAATATTTCACTTCAATTTCTTTTTGATGTCTCCTCTTATGCTACACCACTGTTCGCTCAATCACAGCTATTCTAATTAACTAATTTCTTTTCAAAGCAGCCATCAAATAAGTGAATTTCATTTTTCAAAGAAATATACAAGTGCTGAAATAGATCTTCACTTTTCAATTTCACTTCAATTATGAATCAATTTCCATTTTCCGGCAAAAAGATTTGTATCAAATCACTGTGTCAATTACACAGGCAATGACCAAAAAAATGTTTTGTATCTGTTCATCTAATTCTTGTCTTTTTAAGTGTGCTAATTCCAAAAATAACATTAAAACTTCCACTTCACCCACCATTTGTTCACATTTTTAACATTTTCTCTATGTAGCTAGGCAAAAACAGCTTTGGGTCTATAGAAATGTATGAGTTGCAGGAAGTTAGAATGAGAAAGTATTAGGAAGACAAGAAGGTTAGTATTCGTTATGGTAAAACATTTCGACATCGTGATCCCTCCCACTACCGCACTTCGATAGGAGTGGCGAGTTCACAGTCAGTTGCATTTGACAAGCAGTACCAGGAAATATACATCAATGGACACTAAAAGCCTTTGTAGAATATAATGTTAAGACTGTAAAGCCGTTTTCTATGTTTAAATAAAGTTTGTTTATATTTTAAGTTGTTTACTCATCAGTTTTATTACACATTTTTTCATATCTTACTAGATGAAATTGTGACTAAAATGTGGGCGATGGAACTGAACAGAGTTCAGATGCAGATTCAGCATCCAAAAAAACGATAAAAATCAGCTATCAAGATTTAAAAGGATTTTGAAACCTTTTTTTGTTGGTTGTTGAAATATTTATTAAGCAACTACAGGACATTTCCTCTTTTCATATTTTTTCCAGAAGATTCTTTGAATGTCCAACTCTAACATGATTAAGCCTAGTCTTCTATTTGAGTACCTGCTGAATTTCCAGTTCTTGGAGAAATGGAATCTCTTCTAGGAGAACTGCCATTTTTAACAGGATCTGTTCTCACAAACTCTTTGGTAACTTCCAAAGTTGTTTCTGTAAACAGAAATTCAGAAAAAATAAAAAATTATTCAATACGTTAAGATCAAAGCTCATTCAACAGATATCAAGAATAATTTTCACTTATTGTTTCATGATTATAGATCAAAATTAATACTGTTAATGTTCACTTTTTAAACGAACAATTTTTAATTTCAAAAAGTTCTGGATTTAATCAATTGTAAAGCATTTAGTGAGTTGCAATGCATTTGGTAAGATCCAATTTGAGTTATTTCATATATTTGCAGTTGACAGTATTGGCTATCAGACTGAATCATCTATATATATCTACTACTCTTCACTCGAAGCAGTCAATTCATTGGCTTAAAATTAACTTCTTGTAGTTGACAAACTGTTGAAATTTTTTAATATATACTTCACATATTCAGCTATATAATAATATATATTAATTATACATATTTTGTGTGGGGGTGGGGGTGGGGGTAGGAGTGGAAGAGGTGACAATATCCACCAGTGCAGAGGGCAAGGGCAGGCGAGCAAAGCACACGGAGGGGGTGATTCATCAGGGAAAAAGTTCAGACAGAACAGCCAAAATCAACAGACTGCGACACAGATCTCCAGCTAGTTCATAATTGAACTCGGATAATCAACTCAATCAATATAAAAGAGGTAAAAAAACTTTAATTATCCTTTCAAAATGATGCATCAAGCAAAATTTCTATCCAGTACAATATAAACTATCCAGTATATCTATCTACAATACAATATAAACAGAAACCTGTAATGGGATTCCGAATATTGTATCTTGACATAATGAATAAATTACTATAACTTGTTAACATACAGTTGACTCCAGTTATAATGAACTCAGATACAGTAAACCCTCAGTTATAGTGAACTAAAGTCACTAGCCCCGGTTCTCTTACATTACAAACAAGCATAAGAAGATTTGGTTATAGTGAACTTCGGTTAAAGGAAATACAGCAATCTGAAGATTAATTTTCACCTGGAAAAGAATATATCTCCTTCACGATACAAATTCTTACATTAAGCAGTTTGAAAAAAATATCGGCCAAAGGTCATAATCTAAGAAGTCTCCCCTAAGCTGAAGGTAGCGAACCACCCGGAATGTGGATCTTACTGATGACCTCTTGCCACTCAGTTTCACTGTGGAAAAAAAAGCAAGTGTCCTGAGTGAACTACAACCGGCAGAGGTGACATCCAATTGCTTGCTTCAGTTTCAAGCTTGATGTTACTTTATATTCCACATGACAAAGTGCGCTGTGTTCTACGTAAGTGAAAGGAAGAGCACGACTGACACAGCCTGGTGATACCCGCCATGCCGCAAAGAAAAGCGATCAGTTTTACTAGCCGGTTGCACCATCCCGCTACCAAACAGATCTCAGATGTTATTATGCGAGTAAAAGGGCTTCGGAGAGTGTTTATTAAGAGTAAATAAAGATATCGAAATTTTCCATTCGTTCTGTTAATGTATTTAGCTGTATCTCTATATTAATAAATTCAATCATTGTGGCGAAATTCTGACATCATCAGATATAGTCAACCAAGCACATTACTTCTCAGAAGTTCACTATAACTGGTGTTGACTGTATTAGGATTTAAAATATAATTATTACTTCACTGTTTTCATACAAACAAAAACTACAGCAGTTAAGTTAGATTATAATTTTAAATTGATCTCTGTATATTTTCTTTTGACTCCTACTTACCTTCAACGTCAGTCTTTTTTAAGTCAGGAGACTTGGGAGCTGATATTGTCACCTCTGTTCTTGATTTCACTGGGGTGACCTTACTTCCTTGATCAGAACGGTCACATTTCTTAGGAAAGAACAGTTTCTCACATCCAGTATCAGAAGGCTGAATTTGAGCCAAGAAACAGACAGCAGTCTCAGAAGGCAAATCAGTTTGTTTGTCTGCTTCCAACCATGGATCTTCATCACAGTCATTCAACTCTTCAGTCCCAGACCTAGACAACAGATAAAATTATTTCTTAAGAGGCTGAGTAGTCACAATGGGACTATAGTTATGTTTATTCCTATACCATTGCTTCTTTAGTACCATGCCACATCAACAGAGTGGGGGAAGTAGTCTGGGTTTTGGTTTACTAATGACTGTTATCACTTCTGTCTCATTCACAATGCAAACTTACACGAAGTGTAATGCCGTTAACTTAGCAGTAAAATGTACACATAAAAACAAGCATTCACAATGATGAACGTACACTGGAACATAAGTTTCACCTCAACCAATGAGATTTCAATGTACTGAAACTTGATCGATTCTTTTTTATGGAAAGATCTTTTCACCATGGTTTCGCCTGAGTCAGGGAGCGAATACAGATCGGGCCTACGCCACAATGGGCCTATGGTAGCTGCGCTGCAACCAGCCAACGAGGACCAAGTCATCACGTCAACACAGTAAGACATTTTGTGAATGACCCATCAGCGGGTCACCGTCAGCTCCTTTTCCGCACCGAGGAGCGGAAAGGCTATAGCAAAGGAAGCCGAGAGCGTAGATGCCACCAATACGGCATGTTATTGCAGCGGCTAGCTAATTGTTTTTGTTTGTTTTTTTTCTTTCTTTTCTCTGCTTGTGATAATTTCTATTATGATAGGAAGCCACAATTATTTATCAAATATTTGTGACAATCTTTGTAAAAATCATTCATTTGCATGATCATCACCTTAAGTTTTGTAAAACTTATGTATGTGTTTTTTATTAAACATGCAATTCTGCAGGCCAGCAACTATTACAATAGAAACGGCTCAATCCAGGGCATTTTGGTCACATGAATTTAAGTTAGCTCCAAAAGAGCATTGAAAATTAACGTTGCTGATTATGAAAAGAATTAGTGGATAAAGAGATTTAAGTCATCCCCACCTTTGTTACATCGTAGGTGGCAAAATTATTGCAGGTAAGTTAATTCCATGTGTATTGCCAGTCCCAAATTTTTTAACTTCTTAGTAGAAAACTTTCCATAATTAAATAGATTCATTGTTGCTAATGATCATTAACATGAAGCTAATACATATAATTGTTTTCTAATTGTTGTTTATAAGTGGATGTGATCTTGGATGCGGTATCACAACCAGATTAAAAAAACAAACTCTCAGCTCACCAGAAAAGAAACATAAAAGAGCATTCCCTATCAGTTGCTAAGGATACTATTTCAAATAAAATTTACAGGAGTTTACGATCAGGTTATCCACAGATATATCTAATTATTTAATTATTGATGGTATTATTTGATATTTTATGAAACAATGATATGTTATCTATAATTTATGGTACAACTGACATTTAACAAATTCTTGTGGATGATCTTTTTTGTAGGTCTTGGTATCTCTATTTGAAACCTGCACTCAGAAGTAGTGGGCAATACCACTTTAGGTCGATTGTTCTATTCGTAGATGAAACCTAGAATATATATGAGTGGTAATTTCATTTATTTATTTTCAAAATTTATCTAAGATGATGTTGCCACATTGGAAGTGAACATAATCGTAAAGAGATCAAGATAAAGGTAGTATATTTGAAATATTTCATGGTGGAAGTAAGAACAAGTTTGTCTAATGTGAACTGCAAAATATTGTTCTGTAATAAGACTGAACAGTTCCTTTCCTGTTATGCTGTTACGATGTAATATAAAATTTAGTTTATTATCAGTAATTAAAATATGTTAATAATTGTTGCATAGCTTTCTCTGTGAATATATTAATGGCAATTCAGCTAAAAATAAAGAACTGTTTTGTCATCAAGAGCAATCAAATGTGATCACCTACACACGTATCTTTAAAACAATCCAAAATGTATTTTAGGGGGCTTAACTCTCACTCCTCCTCTGATACAATTTTTGAGAATTCATAACAAATGTAGTGTTAATTTTAAATTTGATGAATAATGTTGTAAGATTTATGTAAAAGTCCGAAAGAACTGTAATTTTCAGAGGTTCACCAATTTTCCAGTAATTGCATTGAAACAATCAAAATTATGTTTTTCTAGAATTCTTTCAGTTTATCCTAGAGGGGACTGGCTAAAAATTGTGCCAATCAATTTGCCTCTTTAAGAGGAATCTAATGAGATATTGATCATTTCTGAAGATACCCTAAATCACCCAAAATGCATTAGTGTCTTAAAAAATAAAAGAATAAATAAAAAACATCCGGCCCCCTTGATGCAGACAGTTTGGCAGCTGTCACCTGCATCAAGGAGGCTGCAGGTTTGATTCCTGTGTAGACATGGTCGTATTTGTGATTGTCCCTTCACCCCTCATCATTCTCTTATCACCTCATAATTGATAATTCAAGGCCTAACAACCTTATCTTATTAAGGGATACAGCCAAAAAGCTGATCCCCATAATGACACATGTCCCTGGGATAAAAATGACACATAATGTCTCTGGGATAAAAATATGATGGCCTCGGAAGATAACATGTAATGTGGTCATAAATGGCCAATATGCATATAATTATATTAATTAATAAAAAATGTGACTTTTAGAGAAATTTCTTAAAATCTTCTGGATGGATCCACAAATAAAGGACATTATTTCACTACCAGAAGACAGATGCATTGAACAACATGTCATTAGTCTTAAATGGTGAACTGAAAGGGCTCTAACCATGAAACAGACAGACAGATTATGTCATGCAATTACTGTTCTCATTCTACATTTTACAATTATTTTTAAAAAATGGTTCAAAATATTTTCTTATTTTTCTTTCTCAAATAGATCAAAGTTTGCTTGTAAATATGGTAAAAGTGAGATTTTCAATAAACCTTTTTCTTTTTGAAAATCCCTAATATTCTAGGCTTTTCAGAAATCTTCTACACCATTATTGAAAATGGAGATTTTGCAATCTATTTATTAATATTAGCCCTTTGAAAGATTTTACGCAATTTTTCCAAAATATTAGTAGTTTTTGTCTAACTTTGTGTCAAACCAAGACAACTGACCAAAAATTGTTTCTTTTCTCAAAACCGATTAATTTTTTTTTTGTACTACATCCCAATGTGTTGAATCATAAGTCAGGGTCCCTACCAGCCATCCAAATTTTTATTTGCATTCCTTTTTTCCGATTTATGTGCCTTTAAGCTTCTAGCTCAGTATGATGGTAAAACATGTCTCAAGAGAAATTAACCCTAACATAGACATTACACAAGAATGATTCAGGCCAAAGAAGAATTTTGTTACTTGTTTCAACTCCCCAACCTCTCCCTCTACTCAAACACAACGAAAAAATGGAATTCACAACATTTAGGCAAGTGTCAATATTTTCTATCAGATAAATTTGAAGTTTGAAATTACTGTTCTTTTCAATAGCAAAGATTAATTTCTTAATTGTCACATTATTATATTATGCCTCAACTGATTTCTATTTGGGAACAAAACAACCAAAAACTTTCAATTATTGCTTTTTGTTTCTTTATCTTTTTAATAAATTAAAAAAAAATTTAAAAACTATTTTAGAAATAAATTTTTAAACCACTATTTATGCATATGGTTTTCACAGTTCATGAAATTACGTTTTTCATAATTGCTCAATAATATTGTCCTAGAAAACACTTGTTCTTTGGTAAGCAAGAATAATAATAATTTGCTTCCACGTATTTGTAAAGAAAGATCAGTCAATAATGTTTGTAAAACATTATTTCAACCTACATACCTTCCAGATTTTGGTGGTTGTACAAGGGGATCAGCAAATTTGATATGACGATCTCTAGCATAAATGCAACGAGTGGGGTCTCCACCTGAAACGAACAGCATCCTTATTTTCTATAATCTGTAAGGCACAAAGGAACACCGCAAACTAAAAAACTACCAGAAAAAAGGGATATTAAATTATTCTAATACTTATTCATAGAATCATAATACTATATTTTTGCTTACTACCTATTTGTTCGAAGGAAAATATTGATGTAAACAAACTCCAGGAAATCTTTGTGCCACATTGTGCTTACGAGTGCATCCTGCTGTTGAAGACTCGAGCAAGACCCACTAGTTCAAATTGAGAAAGAACTGTTATGCATACAAATGCCATGCACATGCAATCTCTTTACTAATGATCGGCCTGCTTTGGGAAGTGATACCATCCATGTTGGCTGCAGATGATTCCCAAGCTTATATTTCATTAACGAGTGAACAACCACACTCTCAGACATTCTAAACAGAACAGAGGGCCTTCATAGGTCATAGGTTCTAAATCATAGGTGTTATCATAAGTTACCCACTCAATAGTACACAGCTGAATCACGTAAACTTGTAACCTTACTGCCCTGCATAATACAAGTTATTAAAATAATTAATTGAAAAAAATAATGATTTGAATGTGAAAGTATGGAAGTTAGCATGTTAAGAAATACTAAGTGGTGGGGGAAAAAAAAGAAAGAAGAAAAAAAATTAATAATAATAATAATAATAATAATAATAATAATAATAATATTTCTTTTATCACACTACAATTCTTGTTTTTTAGATGAACAAAAAACATTTCGTTTCAGACAAAGTGCTTGATAATCAAAATTCATTGTACTAGTAAACAGTTACAATGCAATAATTAACTGATCTTGTTGCATTTTCCCTATTTTTACATTTTTTCCTTGTTTCCATTAGTTCATTTAAAGTATGTGTGAAATCTTAAATATAAGTTAACCACATGAATTAGTTATTAACATCTATCTACATGATCAGTAGCCCAGAAAGAGACCTAGTAAGAAATGATTAGGTTTTCAACATAGAAAGAAAAAAGTACTCGTGGGTAAAAATATTATTGCTAAGTTGACTTGCTTTTTTCAAGGCTTTACTTAACATTTACAATACTAATGCACAATTTGTAAGAAAATTAGAGGAAACATTGATTATTTATCCTAAAATTAAGATTATTTTTAATGGCAACAATCAATAATTAATATTTTTTTAAGTACTTCATCTAGAAGCAAGAAGAATCATGCAGAATACTCGGTATTTTATGCAAATTTTAGAACCACAACTATCTCAAAACAGAAAAATTTGATTCTTAGGGTAGTAGCACAAGTGGTCACATGAAAAAGTGATCTCTACAAGTGCTAACTCTGGCAGATAAGTTCCTGTACCTGAAAGATTTGGCATGAAGGGCCTTCCAACATTATTATGTTGCGCCATTCTTTCTGCTTGATAGAAGCAGTGTTGCTTTACAGCCCACGCAATGTGTGCGCTGCATTTTCTTTCAGGGGCAATTTTGAGCGAATACTATATTTCAGATCTACACTGTATATATTTTCAAATCCGATATCGATTCTGTCTGGATACTTTTCAATAGGTCAAAATTTGGAAGTTCAATGTCATAAATGTGTGGCAGAAATGCCCAGCTGGTATGATGTTTTATTCTCTTCATTTATTCAGTTTAAGTTTGCAGGGAACATTACGTTACTGAAAAAACTGCAGCTAATGCATGTTACTAAGAAATCACTGCCAGCATCATCACCTGTGTCTTGCACGTCAAGTAAAAAGAAGTTTTGAACATACAGTACAAAACATCAAATTCCAAAATTTGGTGCAGTACTTTTAATTCAAACATTTAATTCCAATTACACTTACTTTTATTACTGTACATTTTAACCCTTAACAGATTTAAAACAACTTGCCTGAAGAGGCAAATGGTTCCTGTAGATGCCGCTTTTCAAATCGTTCACTGTTTCTTTTATCTTCCCTAAGGAGGCACAAAAAACAACATTATTTTATAATTTTTTAATAATAATAATAATAATAATAATAAATAATTTGTAGTGCAATATAAAGACACACACTTTCTCACATTATTTGCAAGAGCTATGTAATATTACAATTTTATTTGAATTTGCAGAAAGGTTTCCAACCAGCAACCACTGTTTTCCACACTGGGATTCTAACTCACGTTCTTGGATTCAGTAGCCCACTCACATTACCTGTACCCTCCAGCCTCGCAGATAAACATAACCGATGATTTAAAAAAGAGGTTGAACATTTTCATTACAAGATTTAGATTACTGCAAGATTTAGTCTTCAAGAGTAGATTTCACTAAGAACATGTATAAGCTTATATGCTTATAAAAGGAAAAAAACTTAAGAGCCGCTTTTGAGAAAATATGGTCTTTAAAATTCCCTACATTTCATGCATTTTATGTGAAAACTATTTATATACTCAAAAATTGAATTGAATTGAAAGATGCAACTTTGAAGAACATACTTAATTTCTTTATTTAATATTTTAATTGCTATTTGTTTTTCTTGAATAGGGTGGTCACTTATTTCTTGAAACAAATTTGTGTGTGTGAGAGAGGAGAGAGAGAGGAAGGAGAGAGAGAGGGGGGAGAGAGGGGAGAGAGGTGAGAGGGGAGAGAGGTGAGAGGGGAGAGAGAGGAGAGGGGAGAGAGAGGAGAGGGGAGAGAGAGGAGAGAGAGAGGAGAGAGAGAGAGAGAGGAGAGAGAGAGAGAGAGAGAGAGAGAGAAGGTACTCTAGATACACACCTTTTTCGTGATGTTTCTCTGTGAGCATATTGAGCCGTTCTGGATTTATTAAATCCAAGACTTTCTAGCTTTGCTTCTTTATTTTCTTCTTTTACACTGAAAATATTTGCCAAATTTAATCTTAGTCTTTATTTGGGGATATATGGCAATCATGAGATTCACAATATCATCTTAATTACTGAATTCTGTCACTTAAGTCAAAAACTTTTGGCCCATCTGGAATGAATGACATGAATTGATAGGGTGGGTGTTGCTGAAATTATAAATGATAGGGAGGAATGGTGAAATTAGAGACAAAAATGTAAGAATTCAAAAAACCTACCCCAAACCAGCATTGTGTACAAGCAATTCCCCAGGTATTGAACCCCAGGACAAACAGTAGAATCACTACATCAATGGTCATCCTGTTTGTCACACTTGTTACTTATGTATTTGATACATTTTCATTAATGAAAGAACAATTTTTTTCTAGAATCCATTACTGTCACATTTAGAGACTTCAGTAACAGATATCAACAACCAATTTGTACAAAGGCAAGTCGAAAAGTTTATGGAATTGGCGCCTACTGCGTTGCCAAAGTCGGGGATTTCAATTCCTGACGTTAGAGACACTCCTTGTGGCAAAAGCGTTTCTGTGAAGGCCGTGCTAGTGCTGAAGATAACCCGTGCAGCAGCTGCATGTCCACATTCATCAGAAACAAAAACATCAAGCATGTTCATTGTATCATTCGTGCTAAAAGAAGAATAACCTTCGACGAAATGACCAATCCAGTTGGTGAAACTGTTAACAAAGAACTTTGTATGGAAATTCTTCACCACCTACGAGATACAATCAGGATGAAACATCCAGAAAAATGGGAAGGAAAAGATCGGGTCCTATTCCACAACAATGCTCCAGCTCATATGTCTTAAAATCAATATTTCTACTTGATTGTCAATATATGTTTACCAATAAAAGTATCCAAAGTTTTTTATGACAATCATTTATTCAGTAATTTCACAATGTTTCGTAACTCGTTTTGTTACATCTTCAGGTGCTAAACTTAGTGAGGGAACGCTATCCCATTAAATTACCACGTCAGCAGAACATTCAAGGAGACATTACGAAATACCTCACTCTCACACAGTTGATACCACATAACTAACCGTTACGAATGACATTCCATCCAAAGTTTGAATTATTAATTAGGTAACATTTTGGCCAATTCCAGGAACTTTTTGACTCTACCTGGTACAACCTGACCACACAGAGGTCCCTGAACCAGTTACCTAAAGTTCATTCTAAAGAGGCCTAGAAATCAATAAACAATAACCCGACCCTATGAATAAATACTGCGCAATCAAAATTATATAATTTATTGTCATAGGCAATTTTAATCTTCCAAAACTTTGCACTCCAAGTGTACATAAATAAACAAGACAGCATTTTCTGTCTTTGAATGAGTTTCTCTTAAAGAAATTTCTCATTTTCAAAATTTATGGGTAAAATGGAGAAAGCAGAAGTTATGGCAGACAAATAACTTACCTAAGAAACAATCTCAAGTTCTATTTATTTTCAATTACCAATTACAAATGCAGGAACATATAACAAGTATCTGTAGTCTAACAAGTATCTAAGTATGTGTCAAAACACAAGAAAAAAAATTAAAATTACCCACCTTTTCTTGAAATCATATTCAATGTTGCTTTTATTATTTTGTGTTCTGTTGTAGCTACATTTAGTCCAATGACTACTTTTCTCTCTGTAAAAGAGCACAAGAAATAACTCTCAACCTTTAATTCCATAGATCAATAACAAATTTAGGGAAAATAAGCAAGATTATCAAGATTCCAACAGTAATCAGAATTAAAATATTTGATGCCAATTTATTGTGAAGGTTCAAGGATATGGTTAAGCTGAATAAGGATATTAAATTTCCATTGTCAAGAGGAGGAAAATAGTAACAAATAGCAATAATGGATAACTCTCCATTAAAGAAAGGTCTAAAATAAATTAAAATATATATTCTTACTTTCCGTTCCCATAATTTTCTTGGGGGCGGTTTCTACCGTAGATGCTATTCTCTGCGGCAAAGCACCGTCCTTTGCCTAAGTCTTGACTCTCTGATGCTGTATCAGTCTTCGTCTCTTTCCTTGACCTGAAAAGAATAGGCACTCCTTCAAATATCTTATATGTCCTACACTTGCAAGTATATGTTTCAAAAACTAATTTTATATTAAATGTGAGAAAAGGCAGTTTAAAAACAAACTTTTTCTCTTTCCTTCACTTTTCCCTCTTTCCGTCTTTCTCGTTTCCCTCCCCTCTCTCCATCTTGTGCTGCTTGCTCCTCCTGTCCTTCTCGACCTTACCTCATGTCACACGGTAACACTTAGCAACAATGAAGTTCAGGCTTATTGTAAATCGCATTTAAATAACGCGATATTTTGTGCTGCAGCGCCATCTAGCAGAGTTTCAATAATTGTACTATGCCTATATCCTTCCTACAAGTGCAATCAATAAGTTGACAAAGTTTTATCGTAATCGGTGAAATTAAAGAAAAGAAAATAACGTACCTATCTTCCTTACACTTATCTTGTGAGAGTAATGCTTTAATCTTTATATTTTAATTGTTAATTGGTTTGATAAAATTGAACTTATTTGATGATCATCTTAATACTTGTAAACAAGTACAAGAAAGATTGTTTGAGAATTTATTTAAAGAATATATTTAAAAAAGGATGTAAGTGCTAATGATACTGATTACTTTTCCACGCGGCACGGCGGGTGTCGCCAGGCTGTGGGGCTGTGACAATCGTGCGCTTCCTATCACCTTCCTTGTGCTTTGACCTGCATAATCTCAAGTATATAAGCTTGGAACCGAAGCAACCAGCTGCGGGTTGCTGCCGTCAGTTGTAGCCCACCCAGGATATGACCTTCGTTTCCGCAGTGAAACTGAGTCACACAGGGTCATCAGTAAGGTCCCCTTTGCGTGTCCGTTCTAACTAAAAAGAGTGGTAGGAAAAGGCAACCCCTTTCAATATTGGATAAAATAAAATTTTTAAAAGTTGTTAGGGAGAATGGCAACAGAAAAAGAGTAGATACTGCTCAATAACAGCGAAAACTGTTAAAACGATGGTGCAAAAACAATGAGTTCTTATTTTGCTGATAATAATCAATTTCAGTTATGTGTGTTTCTCATTCAAAATCATTTGAGTGATCGGATGATATTGTGAAGAATGTTACCTTTATATTTTTAGCACTGAATACTGCTTAAGGCAACTGTTCCAACAGTGATATGAAAATAAAATGATTGCAGAAGGCACAAAGAAAACACTTCTTAATTTTTTCAAGAAGCAATCAGTAAAAGATATTCTCTCTAAAGTGATGGAAAAGAAATCTCAATTTAATTATCTGTATCACATAGTCTTATTCATATATAATATTTTGTTCATTTAATACTAAATTGAATCCATTTGGTAATGTTTAATTTGAATTCCAACAGCAATCAAGGTTATAAATATATATCCAGCACATTTTAACAAGTAAAGGGATATTTATACTCATAGCTCTGTGAAAAAAAAGACAATGTAATAGTCTACAGATGGTTGGACAAGGCAAAGTAGGAAAACAGCAAATAGAAATTTCTGTTGTAATTAATTTCTAAGAATCCTCTAGCAGTCCCACTTTGAAACTAACCAGACCTATGTAGAACACTTCAGAGAATTCGAGTCAAAAACTGCATTTTGAAGGAATTAATTAATTTAATACATATATCAAACGAACAAACTCCTATTCTTTTTCTATAAGGCAAAATATTAAATTTCTGCCTAAATTAAAACCCAAGTTACAAATGTTTAACTTTAGCAATCTCAGAATTTTTAAATGAATATGTCTCCAAAAAAATCTTTGGAAAAAAATTAAAAAATGTATGTTTTATATTTTTGCTTATACTCTTAATAGAAAAAATTGCTTAAACATCTGGGACATCACAACCAATTTTTTTTTTCATAAGTCTGTTTTGACATGGAATGACTCAAACAGAGATTTTATCCCCAAAAGCAGAGGGCTGAACTCATTTTTTTTATCAAGAAATTCCAAATGCAGAATAAAAAGAGAGGGTTAAGTTCATAAAATAATTCCATTCAATTTTAGATATTTGGAAACCAATAGAGCTGTTTCCATGAAAACAAAATAATGACAAGACTGACTAGAAGCAAATGCACAAAAAAATAAGTTATAATAATAGTTTTATAAAGGAAAAACTATTATAAAACATAATAAGATACAAATTTGAATATTCAGGTAGTAAATTTAAATATTTTTCAAAGTTCACAATCAATGGTACAGACTTTGGACTCAATGCCAATCTGGATAAAAAGAATAGAGTATTGACAATTGTGGGACTCTTTCTGAGTTTCTGGTTTTGGATTTTAAAATGTGTGGAGAATGAAATTTTCTTCATTTCTCTAGGATTTAAAAAAGAAATTAAATTAATGAACAGGCGAATGACTCTTGCCGCAATCAAATTGGCTCAAATTGGAAAAAAAAAGGGGATCAGAAACATTTGAAGTGTTGAAAACCATGTATGGTCATGATTGCTTAAGCTGAAGCAAGGTTTTCAAGTTGTCAGCGTGGTTCAGGAACAATTGACAGTCACTGGAAGACAAGGCACAAGAGGGGCCCTTCGACCTTGACAACCAATGAGAACATGGAATATGTTTGTGCTACTGGGTCAAATAGTGAATACACCATTCTACAAATCAACTGACAAATTTTGAAGAGGATTCGATGCATAAGATCAGAATTGTACTACACAGGTGACTGGTTTCTTTTGCACGACAATGTGTCAGCCCATTCCTTGATTCTCGCCACACAATTTTGACCTGAAAGTCAGTCACTACAATTCTCCACCCACCCTATTGACCAGAACTAGCTCTGGCTTCCTTCTATCTTGTTTCCCAAATTGAAAATCACGATAAATGGAAAATGTTTTGAAGGTGTTAAAGCGATTAAACAAACGTAACCCAGGTTCTGAAAGCCATCGCAGAAGACGAATTTTCCAGATCATTCCAGCTGATGAAAGAGCACAGCAACATGTGTACGCAACTAGGAGGGGATTATAATTAAATGGAAACTTCTTTCTATACTTATTTTTTGTATGGAAACTTTTTCTGAAAACACGGTTGCACTATCTCTGTCTTTCATGCCTTACCTTCTGCTCAACGCTTCGTTCTTCACCCAACTACCGTCACCTGCTCCCCCTGTATCAGGGGCTGGGATGGCACAAGCCTCCACCTCCTCCCTCGGCTGCTCCAATTCAGCACAAGTTGCTCTGGAGTTATCACCGTGGTATGGGCTGAAACATGAAAGTATGGGAGAATTGTGAATCACAGTTACACACCTCTCATTCTGAAAGAAAGTGTGGGGAAATGTTTTACCAAGCAAAATGAATTGCCCAGGAAACACTGTAATGACAATAAATACTAGGTGAACCCAAATTACAACAAACTTCTCCTTTCTTCAAACTTTAAACTGGAACTAAACACACTTTAAAGTAATGATGGGTAACTACTGTCTACAGTGACTGTAAGCAGAAAATAAACTTAATATAACTTATTCAAAAGACATTAGTCTTCCCAACCTTTTTATCATCTATTGGAAAGCTCACTTCCGCAATTGTAGAATTTGATGAAAAAATTTTGCATGTTTAAATCTCAAGATTTATTATAACTATCACAAGTGCACATGTCAAGTTCTGCTTTCACTGAGTAGCAATCTCCCTTGTGCTTGACAGCTCTATCTTCGTAGAAGCAGTGTTGACACACTCTACAATCTTTGCTATCGGCTAATTCCACTTGTACCAGTCGCCAATAGCTCAACAGAAAAAATTTCACAATACCTCCTCCTTTTATTCCTTAAAGTTTGTTCACACAAGGGCAGAGGGTATAAGTTTTAGAGTCTATAGAGGAATGTCCTGATTGGATTCTAAAACATTGAGACAATATCTTCTTCACCCTTATTTACTTTCCTAAATACGACCACTGGTTTCCTGAAATATATACACACCTGAACATATTGACAATGCGATCTTGCTCTTCATACAAAGTCACCATACTTTCCTGCAGTGCTCTTTGATACAATACTTCTTCATCATCAGGTCCATATAAAGTTAAGCTAAGCTTCCGGCTATCAAATAATTCACTGCCCTTGCGCACAGACCACGCACTCACAGGAGGAACAAAGCCAGCTGCAAACAGACAAGAACTTATTAGCACAATTTAGAAAAATGTCTGGACTGCGCATGCATGAAGTGGCAGGAGGGGAGGCTTCCCTCTTCTCAAGCCCTTCTGGTAGCAACATTGCTCTTGGGGATCGTTCCGAACCATCCCTCATGTTGGAGGCTCGTAACTATGTTTATCCTGCCAAGTCGAACATCTCTTGGGAGAGAGAAATGATAGTCCTTCCCTTTTCATGCACATTTGACACAAAGGGCGCTTGTTTGCAATTTTTCATGCTCAGAAGGGCGTCAGTTTGTGAGAGCTTCGTGTAAGTACAGTGGCTCGCAAAATTATTGGGACTGTCGTTTCCAGCCTTGGGCACAACGTTAATACAAGAAAATAAAAAAAAAAATTTTATGCGAAAAGGATCTCTTTGTCCGAGCTCACAAAAACAATGTCAATATAAAAAAAATTACTGGGACACTGCCTGCAATGCAAAAAATACCATGAAACTAAAATAAACTACCAAATAAACTCCTTAGCAAACTCGTGTTTTCCGTTGGTTCACCTTGAACAGCCACTGAAAACGCTCAAGGCCGGTCTGAATTTGGGCAACTCTCCAGTCTGTCTTCGTTTCCGCTAATCATTTCCCACACCGTGTGGTTCATCTGCAACAGTTCTGCAATACGTTTGTAGCTTTTTCCTTTTGCAAGGTAGAAACCCACCAACAGACTATGATCAAAACTAATAATTCTTCATTGGCGACTTATTGTTCTCGCAAGTGTTATGGTGATGGGCCGGCTGCTGGCTGGGTGGTGGCTGACTGGTTTGCAGCATATTTTAATGAAATTCATGGACTGGCCAAGAGCTCACTTGGATATTGTATTTTCTTCAATCAACAAACCAAAATAAACTAATGAAAATTATGCTAATACTTTATGTCCATGAAAGTCCTCCACAAACTTTAATTGTGATCGGTGAATTACCACATGCGAGTCCTAATCTACATACAGTATGCTGGTAAGAGGGGTCAAAGCAGAGTTTCATTTTATCGTAGTATGTTAGATATCTGCGGTATCGAGATACAGTTTACTTTATAGAAATTGTGATGGAATTTATGGGATTTTATCACAAAACTTCTCCAATATGTTATTAACCTCATTACAGAGTTATAGCAGCAATTATCTGTTCTCTCATGTAAGTGCTCATTCACGGTAGCAAAATTATTTATAACAAGAGTTGATATCAGGCATTCTTTATAGTATCTGCTAGTTTTAAATCAGTAATTTGTTTAATGGCTTTTTTGCACATAACTAGTTATTTAATTATTATGGCTGGTAACATTCTATTTGGAAAATTTGTTCCATTGTTGTTTTACTCCTGTCCTCAAACGACTGATATGTATAAAACTCGGGAAGACATGTTATAAGGAAGATATGTTATAAAAGTTCTCCTGTGTCACTTCTATGGACCGGGTTTCAAATGAGCATTTCACATATCTATTGAGTTTTAGAAAACAATTTTTCATGCCCTAAGAATCCAGAGCATTACAAGGAGAAGTAAAATACCAGACTCTGTAGTTGAATTCAAAGGAAAAACGGATTGGATTTATCTCTCTGCCGACAATGTTAAAAGCTTTCAATGAAAAGGTACACGACGGGATGGAAATTGACGCAAAGACAGTTTTTGATTTTGGATGTTTTCCATTGATGAAACTTCGTATTCTGGCCGAAACAATGGCGATTTTAATAGAAAAATTTTAAAAAGTCAAATCGTAAGAACCAACCTTTAATTATAAACAATACAGTGTAAGTGGTAGAACATAACAATACATTATAAGAGTAGAAACTGGTAGAGTTGAATGGTGAGGTTCAAATCCTGGTGCACACAAATATCTTTTCTTCCGGAGTTCCTTGGAACGTGTAGAGCACAGTACACTATAAATTCAATGGTTCGAGATCCATTTTCATTTTAAAAAAAACTTTTCATTTTCAATAATTTTTTCCCCGTTTATATAGCGCTTTGTTTGTTTAAAAGTTGTTTACCAGATGGGAGAAATGTTGGTAGGATACATTACGCAATATACATTTATTATGTATGCCTTACAAATAATACGTGAAAAATTGTTCTATTACAGCACGGAGACGTGAGAAAATAATTTGGCTGATTGAAGGTGGTCTAATGGTGAAGTGAAATGAATACTTCCCATTTTGGTTTTCATTCTGAAACAAAAATTAAAGAATTGCTACACGTGACATGACTTTATAACCCAATATTTCTTGAACAGAGTCTGGTAAAAAGATTTGTAAGGAGTTGTTATATTGGTATTATTCGCTCACGTTTTCTTCAGCCCTCGCTTCACTAGTTGAAAGAGGAGTGGGGAGTTTGGTTATTTTCACAAAAGGAATTTTTTATCAAATTTCGTTCGTTCGTTTTCAATGCAAAATAGTTTCTATTACACCAGAGCAAACATTTCTGGTTATTAGATTTTGTCTGCAACGCTCGTTGGTATCATTTATTCTTAATTCAACCAATGTTGGCAATGGAGTGGGGGTAGGTATTCCGGGGCTCACGAAAACGTGAGTGCGCGTGTAATGGTAGCGACACACCCTCATCCTTTCTCACGGCTCGCCTCCCCCCCCCCCAGTTAACAACCTTGAACATGCTTGACGACCTTTCACTTCACCAACCCCAGTGTTGGTGGCAGCTTTATCCGAAGAGAGTTCGTACCTATGGAACCTGCCCTTGACCCGTCGTCGCTCCTTTCACCTGTACATTCCCAAATAGTTGTGTGACCTGCATTTATGGTGGCCTTTCCGTTAGTTAGAGCCACCCACTTTGTTGCGATTATTGCTCCGCGACGCCATGGGTCACGAGTGTGTTTGACAATATAATAGCGGAACTGGCAGACGTTGACATTGTCCTGCCCTTCTTCGTCCCTCTCCGCCTACTTAATTGCTAATTAATAACGCACTTTTTCTTCTTCAAATTTTTGCGTAATTAATGGTGAGCTAGCTTAAGATTAAGCTGGCACACCACTTTTGGTTACCGTAAAAACAAATGTGCAATCTTGTAGAGCGATTTAATAGTTAATTATGCAAAAAATTAATTTAATTGCTCTTCAAACTTGTGAGTAATTAATTGTGAACTGTCGGGCGTGTCCGCCAGCTGGTTGCCCTCCCACCTGGCTGTTTGCATCAGATTTAAATGAAACGTACGGACTGGCTGAGAGCAGACTTTGATATTGTATTTTCTTTGATCAACTAACCGAAATAATCTAATGAAAATTACGCCATTCTTTATGTTCATGAAAGTCCTCCATAAACTTTAATTATGACCGAACCTACTGCTTTAATTATGTGAACCCCACTGCAAAAGGGTGGCATGGCATGGAATGGTCTGGCCCGGCCCGACCTGGAATGCTTCTCCAAGGATTAAATCCGGCGACGGCGGCCAGCCAGGGCAGCGTGGCAAGTGGCCTTGTGAGGGGTTGACGTGCTCTTCCAGGAATGAACAACTGCACAGCAAGTTGCAAGCGCTTGATATTGGGTGTCTCTCACCATCTTCCTTCTTCTCTATTCCCAATGCAGTCACAAATGCTTTGCGATGGTAGATTTTAGCAATGGCTAAAAATGTGAAATGTTACCAAACACTGAAAAAAAATAGTAATTGTATGTTTGACTGTCGATGAAATATATTTCTGAAGGTTTTCAATCTGCGACATGAACTCTCTATAACGTTAAACACACTTATTTTATATTAATACGAGTTGTTTTAATTTTTATTAATTTTTAAATTTCTTATTTTGGTTGACATATTGTTAAGGGCCTGATGATGGAAGCACAACTCGACCTCCGAAACATTGCCACGCTGTTTTCTTGTTTCAAGATACCATTGTGAATATAAAATCATTTATGTTTTAATAAATGTATTTGAGACTATAAAAAGTAATAATTGGAACTTCTATTAAGAAAAAACTTAGTAGCAGACAGTTATGTTTCATTTTTAAAGGATAGTTATCTTAAAATGATCTTACCTGGAAGAATTTTGTCCTTGGGACCTGGAGGCACTTCTTCCAACTTAATAGTCTCGCATTTAGTGCGCACGTTCTTGGGTCGCCGAGTTTTCTTTTGCTGACGGGTTCCTGGAAAGTACTCTTCTTCACCATGTTTCACAGGAACCAGATTTACTTGACCATTGTCAACAGCTCTAATAAAACAAAGACAAAATTAATGTGTGCAATAAATTAAACTCGCTTAGTAAAAATGATAAGCAAATTGGTTTTGAAATGTTTCTGGTGGTAAAATTTTAATTTTTCATGCTAATTTTATTTAAGATTCAATGTAAACAGTACTGCTATAACATAGCACAAATCTTTCTTCTACTATCAAACTGCCTGAAACTGCACCCAATGTTCAATTTCTAACCATTTTAAACCCATTTCAAAAGGAAATCTTAAGCTACTGAAGTGTATATGGCCAATAATTCACAATTATCAAAGTTGAATATACTCCACTCCTGACATCATAGATGTTGACAGAGAGTCACATGCAGAGGAACAATCGCACAGTGACAGTCAGACAGAAAGGTAGATAGATGCAGACTGAAGAGAACAACAAACACACACAATGATTGACTGACAAACAGGCAAACTCATTTTCTGTGAAAATACGTTCAAACTTGGGCATTTTCAGACAAATTTTCACATTTTACTATACTTCCATATTCTCTAAATGACGTGTCAATTCTACTATTAGAGGATCAACAAACTAAGAAAATGTGCAGCTAGGTGTACTTTAACAGCACATTCTTTCTCACAATACTGGGAATGGTACAGTAATACAATATTGCATTTTCAACCCTACTGACACATTAACTATCACTTGAAAAAGTCTGTACCAATTGAAAAAAAGCATCTGCACTGCATATCTGCAATTATTTCAATACCCAGGAATTCATTTCTTCTTCAAAAAAAACAAACAAATATTAATAAATCTTGAATGTTACAGTATTTGCAACACATTATATAGACAAGCAATGATAATTTCACTTTAGCTTGCCTTGATAACATCGAAGTGAGCTTCCAATTTTTGAATGAGTATTCAATAAACAGGTATCAAATCCTTTTACAGGAAAAGTGTATAAATTAAACATCCAGAGCTGAAAGCCATCCAATACATCACCTTATGAACACATAAAAATAAGGTTACAAATCTGTTGCCTTTAATCTTTTAAATTATATCGGGAACACAATTGAAACATATGTATGGAATTAATTCTTTTAAAGCAAATACATCATAAATTCAACACTTGACCATCATCTCATTGTGTACGGTTTGTGTAGTATAGTCAAACTATAACTGCAGTGTCAATACGTAATATCCACCTTCAGAACTCTTTATCTTATTCTACACGTTCTTTTACTGCATACATACTTTTTCTGACTATAATATTGAATATACCATTTTATTGAAAGTAGAGGCATAGTAACATGAGGTTAAATAAATAGAGCATCCTTATCATTGCATCCACATCATACAACAAAGAGAAGAAGTCTAAGAATTTCAAACTGGCGTATTGTGGTGATGCTATTGTATTATGACATGACATCTCGTCAAACGAAGCTTGAGATATTCAAATCTGCAATTCTGAAGATTGCAAAAATGTTAAATTACTCATATATTTAAAAAATTGACAATTTTTGCAGCAGCATTACAACTCTCTCTTTATACTATGTATGCAGTATGCAAGAAAGTAAAAATTTGTATGTTTTTCATTAACATTCTCCTCAATAAAAATATTACATGAAAGTAAACTACACCATTGTGTTCACTGATGCTGTACATTTTATGTCTTACATTTCTTGCATATAATTACATGACATTTATCTCTTACATTTTCTGCATAAAATTTAAAAAATTTGTTCATTTGCAAGTGACAGATTTAGTCTTGTTTCTTTGGAAACTCTCAGAGTTGTTGAGGTACAAGATTCAATGCTGGGCTGTGCATGAAAATATCAGGTTATTTTTTTACATTACTGTAACACATTTACAAATAGAATGGCCAACTGATTGAGTCTCCATCAAGAGGATTGCTGAAGGAGAGTCCAAGTACGTGGACACTAATGACACAGGTTTGAAATCTACAAAAGGCATGAATGTTTTTAAGTTGTGTTTGTGGTATGGGGATATTCCCATTCCCCCATGTTTCACATCAAAATGTTAATCCTTCCATAAAATCTTGACCTCCCCTAATCTGCCTGTGCGTGTAGTTGAGAAACTGACTCCCTACACCCAGAAAAATGGTACAAGTACCGAGATGGGACCATGGACAAATTTGTAATGATGCAGGACACAGATAGGTCTATGCAATAGTCAGAGTATGCAAGGGTATTCTTCACTGGGAAAAGTCCCCAGAGGAGCAGTAGACATAAGGGCAGTAAAAGCCCTGGTCTTTTAGAGCTGACAGAAGGCAGCAGGGAATAGAGTGGGACCGACCTCTAAAGCTAGCCCTGACTGAAGAGATTAAGAAACTAACCAGTACAAGAAAGTCTGTGCCATTCTTTAGCTTCATTGACCTTGTTTTGTCTTGAAAAATGATGTATGGATAGGTTTAAGTGTTGATAGATTTGATTTAATTTTGGCATCACTATTATGAATTTTTACGAGGTTTTTCATTGACATTGTGTAAAGAACAAAACAGAACAGCAGGAGTAATCCCGTCTTTAATAAAACAAAAAATGAAGAAAACAAAAATTCAAAATTATTCCATGCTTTCATTTTTTCACAATGTCACAATATCTGTCAAAGTAAAAACTAAGAAAAATATATGAAAACTGTAGATTAAATTGAGGGGTTCATAACCAAAACAGACCAAAAACATTCAGCATTACCTGAGAGATTGAGCTTCAAAGTTTTCAACAGATAATCAGTTCCAGCGAAGTAATAAAAAAAACAAAAGCTGAGCAAGTATGAGAACTAAGAAATTGGTTCATAACGGCAGGGACACAATATGGTTTCCTTCAAACAATCATATTATTTCAATTTGCTTAAAAAGTGAACTTGGTCTGTTATGGCTGTCTACCCCTCAATTTTCAGAGAAATATAAAAAAAAGAAAGAAAGAAAGAAAGAAAAGAAAAAGGAAAAGTTTTGACAAAACTGACAAGTTTTTGTTGGTGTGGCCACTAACCACTTTTTAAAAAAACAAATGGAGATGAATGCTCAATCCTAAGGCTAGAAAACTGCACTTGGAAACTTGTTACAGTAAAAATTAAACTCTGAGTAAGAGGAACTACAGATTGAAAGGATCCACTTTCACAATGTCATAACAAATATTGAAAGAAGACCGAATTAATGCAAGATTCACTACACGAGCAGCACAGGTGCAAATTTAAAGATTCTGACAGGTGCAGTAACTGTATTTGTAAAAATTTTCCTTTAAAGAAAAAAATTTAAAAAGTAGAAAACCAAGAAGGATTTGTTAGAGATAATGGGGTAAAAAAGCTATGAAAAACACCTGGGGTAAGGAGAGTAAAAGCATTTAAAAAACAAGCACTGGAAGAAGAAAGATCTATCAAGGATGAACTAAATGAGAAATCTACTCACTGTAAAACTTCAAAAGTTTCCACAAATATTCTCATTTGTTATGAGGGATCTCTATTTTCTTTTGTACAAAATAACAGGGCATTCAATCATGTGACCGATCATTTTGATAGGTATTGTCACAGCCAAACCACAGGGATCATGCCAAGAGGCGTGGTCGGTGATAAACTCGCAGAAATGATTCGCTTTTATTTCACGAACATTGGGCAACTTGTTGTGGAACCATGGAACAACCTATTGATTGTCAATCGAACGAAGGAGGAAGTTCAATGAAAAATATTTTATCATAGTGATAGAATGTTGCTGAAGCATTTAGGATACATGTTCAAGATAAATACTTTTAAAAGTTAACATTTTATTAAAAACAGTTTCATCCGTTGAAGAATGACACAAAAAAAGGGAATTATTTTTAACTCCTATGTTTGCCTTATTTTACCTTTTCATCAATCTTCAAAATGACTTTTATTTGTGGATAATAAAGTTACTGAAGGTATGAAACCTCTCAATATTCATTTCATAAGTCTAAAATGTTCATAGTGAAAATGAAAAAGCACATATTTCATAAATTTGCATTTATTATTTAACATCTTGTAATATCCTTTTAATAACAACTTCATCCAAATAATTCATAGCACTTTTCAACTCTCGAAGTACTTTCTAAATTTTAAGAACTAATTGTTAGTTTCCATATTTACGAAATTTTCTTGAAGTTACTGATCATTCATTTAACTACATGTATTTTGCCAATCAGTACTCAGAAAATGTTTACTAACTTGAATATTTTTCCCACAGCAACCTTTGAACATAGTGAGAATATAGCGTCTTTATCTTAATTCACAATCCAAGTCTGGGAGCATATGTTCTTGTTTTGGAAATTTGGCAACCGTGTACCTTTGACTCCTTTCAAGACAACTATGGCAGGCATGTACAGACAGCAGAGGAAGAGGTGAGCGTCAGGTTCTGTGATTTTCTCATTAAAGAGTTTAGGTGGGCAGGTATGCGACTCACAATCAGAATCTGCTCGTGTTGCGCAGAGTGAGTGGGGTGGGGGGTGGGCAGAGACGTGAGCAGGCAACCAAAATGTCTCTAGACTATTCTGTCCAGGATGCTTAAGAAACAAACTGTAATAATGATGTGGGAGAAATTATGATTTTTCGATTTACTAACAGCAATATAACATAATTATTACTTTTAAAAAGCCGACTCAGAAAGAAATCAGGAAGATATCTCCTGAAACCCAAAACTTCATTATTTATAACAATAATAATATCATACTATTATGGAATCTGCATAGTAAACAAATATGAAAATCTTAATATAATTATTAAAAAAATTAACAAAATATAAAAAATTATAAATTAATAATTATTGAAAATAGTTAATAAAAAATAATAAAATATCATTTCCTTAAAATTACAAAAATACTGACCTTCAAGTAAATGCTCAAAGTGACCATGATTTGCCAAGAGACAGGCGTTTACTCTTTTCAATGTAGTGGCTGCAGTACGTTGTAGAGTAACAAGGTTAGAATAAGTGTTTTCTCTTTTTTTGCAACTAAAATCAGCCTGAATTATGAGGGCACCTGGGCAGGGGGTCAATGAAAGTGAATAGGATGCTGAAGGTATTTCAAGCATTGCCCAATTGCCAAAACAAGAGGTGGTGTTTCTAGGCATTGGTTGCGAGTTAAGATAAAGGACCAGTATTTTAAAAGGTTGAATAATCGTCGCAACAAAAAATTATGATAATAAAATAATAAATAGCAATTAATGGTAGTTTCGTGTTACATTTTTAACATTTCAATTAAGCATTGTTTTACCTGTCAAGAATTGTTGAACAAATGTAATATAGTATTCGAGTATTTTAGAATAATTTTATGGTTGACTAACCAAATATATACATCAATGATCAATAATTGTATAATCAATAACTGGCTTGTCAGGGCATAAAAAGAACAATGTGAAAATGAAATAGAAATTATAAACATTCATTGTCAAAATTGCAAAACATAATACAGCACATCAATTTAATTTGAAAGTTCTGACTTCACAACATCAAAAAGTTCTAACAGAATTAGTTTTCACAAGGCTTACAAGGGGGTTTTGCAGTCTAGTCAACATTCTCCAGTCTGATTGCTCAATTCACTAAGTCACACATGTTATCAACAGCATTTTTAAATGATTTCTATCAATTCGTTTAACTTTTCATCATTAATTATAGCAGAATAAAATGAATCTCTCGTGAAAACTATTTCTAACCTTCATGCAATGGAATTATGTTCAGCTACAAAAGTTCGCCGGCTGGAACGTCAGCTGTTACAGCTCCTCAGCTGACAGAAGAAAAACAACAGTAAATGGGCCTGAACGAAGGCGAACAGTTCGATAGGTGGTAGAAACACAGCTAGCAATTCGAAAACCAAATTGTGATGAATGCGTACATTCTTTTAAGTACACATGCACGGGTACAAATCTAAAGCAATTATTAAGGTTTGCAATCAATTTCTTGAATCCTACAAAATCTACTTCACTATTACTTGGTGCATACAATTATGAATAAAAATTGGAAATGAGAGAAACTACAAATAGTTACCAAACATCACTTGCTGCAACAAGACAATTTAATAGTTGATAGAAATGATTTATTCAGGATTTTAAGGACTCTTTCTAAATAACATAAAAGCAAACCTGTGCTCTGTAAATTTGTCACTAAACAGCTATGTATTTCACCATGTATTTCTGAGATGAACTTAAAAATTGTAAGGCATCTTCTGAAAATCTTTAATATTACTGAAAATTCCTTTTTAATTTTTAAAATTAATTAAGGGCTTCTGGTTTATTGTAACGCGAATCCTTCTTAGCAATGTGGTTTTAGAACAAAAATAGGATTTAAAAATGATTCACAACATGCTATTACCAAAACCCTGAATCGAAACACTATTTTTTATATCCCCAATATATTTGTAACTAAAAGAAAATGCTTGACCGATTACATATATTCTATCATAATGAAGCATGCCATTATACATACACCATCACTAAGTCATTCAATGTCTTTTTGTTCAACAGCCCTCAATTGCAGCAGATACTGAGAAGACTAGAAATATGAACATCAGGATACGTACAAGACATCTACACTTCAGGCTTTTCCAACAACTGGTTTCATTTATATTCTAAATCAAAATGTATAATCTGAACTCAAAAAAATCTGTTTTTTTTTCAATCATATTTGGACAGAGCCTATTTCTCGCTGCAATAGAATATGTACCTCCTATTTGGTCGAGAAATCCCAGCTGAAAACTCTGAGAGTGGGTTCAGAGGGTTATTTATCCATGGCATTGTGTGAAATCTCACCACAACATTTGCAGCTCCTTCCTCTTTCGTATTTTGTTCATTTCTGAAACATGAAGTAGGCTATTTTGCACGAAGTAGGCCTTCTTGCTATTTTTAAGCTAAGTTAAACATGGCAGTTAAACCTTGGAAGACACCCGAATCCCTTAGCTTGGCTGAGGACTTCACAGAACAGAGGAAGGCATTGCACTGACCACAAACATCTAGCTTAACAATTAAGTCTGCAAAGGAAATCCTGTATAATTTGACATACATCGATGTCAATCCAAATGGTATCACTCAAATAACTAAACTTGATTCCTTGACCTTTTTTTATTTATTTATTTACTTATTTTTCTTATTGTTTTCCTCATTACTCCGAGGTTAAAAAAAAATTTTATTTTTTCATGAGCGTTTAGTTTACATACACAATTTGTTTAGTGATGCACATGAATTTTAGCATTTGCAAAATAATTAATTTTTCTTAAACAACTTAAACTGCTCAGTGCAGAAACCTCTCTTGTTCACACACTAATTTTTCAGAGAAAAAAAAATTACTACAAATGGAAATCCACTTACACACGAATGAAAACTGAATAGGAAGTAGGCTTTCTATATATTGCAGAGATCTGGTAATAATCATCACTAAGATGTAGAATATTACACAAAGGGGTGTTCTGCCTCAAACTTTCAAATTCTGTAATAAAACAATGAAATTCAAAAACCCTTGTCCAAGAAAGTAATTCTGTCCAATTTATCTTGGATTTCTTTGCTTGAGCCACATAAGTGGGTTTGGAATCCACATAAGTACAAGGATTGAATTTTTTTTGGATTGTGGGAAAAGTAAGTCTAAATTTTTTTCAAATTAACATTTTCTCATCATTAATCATTGCCACTTCTGAAGGGAAAGCACAGAAAAAACTGGAATTACGTCCTGTTCTGCAAGCCTGAAAGCATGTTCCAACAATCCATCGACAAAATATTGGGCTTCATGCATACTTCAAGATCTTCTGCAAATGGAAAATGGCAATGAAAAAATTTAGCCTCATCACTCCCTGTAACTCCACAAGCAGCACTTTTTTTTCTTATTTTATGCTGGCCTTTAAGATTTGGAAACAAGAACTAGTACTTTTTCACAGATCTGTGCAGTGAAAGAACTTTGGAAGCTAGTAGCGGTAATGAATTTTGTGTATTCCATTTGCACATACACTCAAATCTTTTCATACATTTCCTTTCACAATACTGAATTCCCTGTTGCAAGCCAGGAAACTGTGCTCTGATGGAAAAATATTGATGGATTGACTTAATAACATTTTTCTTTCGCTACCAATGCTAACATGGACCAGATGACACAATGATTTTTGTTCGGGCTAGCATGTTCATCAGAGAAAAGAAAGCAGCCTATGGCTTGAACTAAGATATTCAATGATCAACAGAATAAATTAACGAAGTTCATAAGGACTCTCTTTAGTGGTTTCCTTGAATGTACACAATAGGCCCGGTCAGATTTTATATTAGGATATTTTTCATTAAATAAATGCAGATTACAGTAGTTCTTGGCACATCTTTTTAATATGCTGTATTTTCAGAACAAACTTTTCCTTTCACTTTTAATTGTTCACCATATTAACTTGAGGTTGAAAAAGATTTAAATCAAATTTGTCATTCAATATTTTCTGGTAAAATTGACTCGGATACTTTCATCTCTCAGGGAGTTCTGAATGAAACAATGCCCATTTTCTTCACAGTAAGATGTGGAATCCAGTGTTAGTTTCTAGCAATTTATAAAAAAACATCCGTGTCCAGGACATGATAGCATTCTGTATCAAATACTTTAGCCAGCTGTTATGTCTAAATGTTCATGGCAGACAAAGAAAAATGTTTATATAAATCACTACATTTATAAACATATTATGTGAAAAGTATTTCAAATTCTTGACCAATGGACTTGAGTTTCTGCACCTAGCAATTCTTTTATCCTATAACAGTGAAAAAACTGTTCTGTAGGCAATACCTTAATGTACAAATATGTTAATTTAAAATGTTACGGCTAACTTAACAATGTTAATTTAAATTGTTTCAATTAATTTAAAATTTCTCATTCAAGCAATAAACCAAACAGATCATTTTTGTACCTTAAGTCTTTGCCTACTAAACATTTTTTGTTTCAACCTTCTTGAATAAATTGTTCCAGTAATATGCATGTTTTTGGCAATGTTTGCAAGTGTGCACCAAAAACCAAAAATTGTTGCCTTATTACTATGAACTTTTTAAAATTTGTTTGAAATTCTTGGTGTATGAGAGAAACAAGAGAGACAGTATCATTATGTGTATTGGTCAAACAACAAAACCAACAGGACGCTTTTAGATGGATTGACCCATCTGTAATTAGCCATAAAAAAAGAATTTTTTACTTATTTTATATAAAAAAAAAGATTCAGGCAGCATTAACAATTTTGTCACTCAAATTCTCTTCATATGTAAACAAGAAAAAATAAAATAAGATGTAATATAATATATTAAATAATAAAAATTGTTAACACCACAAAGAGAAATTACTAAAACCGAAAAATCCCAATACGATAAAATTTGTCAATTCTTAATACCAATCTCTCTTCAATTTCATACAATTAATATTACACGTTTGCCATGGAAGTGAAAAAAAGCAGTATGTTCTCTTCTAGTTATTAATTAAGAAAAGAAATTTAGAAAAGAAAAATGGTAAAAAGAAAAAAAGAATGGAGAATTAAATTGAAATTAAAAATTAAATAGGGTAGAAATAAGAACCTTCTGAATAAACCTTAATGCTAACAAAACTAGATTCGATACTAATGAAGTAAGAATTAATTTTAAACATTTCTCATTTACGTATTTCTTGAAATAACTTTTTGGAATGTTAGGAGCATAAACATGTAAAGGTTACACTTCATAAGTTTTATTCCAAAATAAATTAAAATTAAATACAACATAATTCTGAACACAAAGAAAACACACTGCCTATGCAGGCAAAAGGGATCACAACAATAAGTACTAACCACCAGTATTTCAGTATTACAGTTCAGTACTATTTTATTTAAAGATTAAGTGACAAACATTAATAATATATCCTTTCATTGCTAGAGACACTGGCTGTTGCTTGTAAAACACCAACCAACATTAAAGCACAGAACTATGTGAAGTCAACTAACAGGAATAAAGAAGAGGAGGTGTCAAGGCATTTTATCATCTGATCCAACATTTTGAACAAACACATATACAAACCTATTCAAGAGGCACTGTTTTCCTTGCTCTCTCAATTCATGCAATCTACGCTCGTTATCTAATTTCAGATCCATAGCTTCCTGAGAAGAGCAGCTTGCTGTGCTGGTTTCATGACCCGCCTTCGCTCCCATAAAGTAAGCTGATGCTGATTTGGGAAAGGTGTGTCCATCTGCACCGGGCCATTGGCAACCCAGTACATTCAAGGGTTCTCGTAAAACATTGGCCTTATGGTTCATTTTCTTTTACTGAAAGATCAGTACAGGCTAATTTGATGCAATAACTTACTCTTAAAAATATACTTTATTCAAAACATACAAGCAATCAGTCACAATTATACACAAACATAAATTCTTTTAAAAAGAAATGTTAACAAGAGAAGTATAAGTTCTACCATCTCTATAGCAAGATGACAATGAAATTTTGATGTCACTTAACAAAATTCGTAAGTTCCCATGAACACTTTAAAGTATCATTTTTTCAACTTTTCATTACAGTAATAGCCTTAATCGAAGACACGATATGTATTTCAAAGCGCAAACAGAATCTCCTAAAAACTTTTATCTATATACTAAAACTTAAATGTGAGTGGCAACTTTTGATTAGAAAGATTCAAAAAAGTACCACTTTAACAGTTTATAAACATATCTGAATTTAGTGTTTGGAGTTTCTGTGACAAGCAGAAGCAAGTGGGAATAAAATGTTTTATTGTTCTAAGGGTTTGTACCGATTATAATCAAATTTATATGTGTAAAATTGTGAAGTCAAATATTTAAAAGAAGTAAAGAAACATTAGTTTGGCCATACATATACAATATACCCTCGCAATATTAGGGAAAAAATTATCTTCATTTAGTGTGAGAGACATCAGCACATTTTCTCAACATACCTACAGCATACTCAATATACTATGTTCAACCGGAAATTCGGAGTTTGATATCAAGTTAAACAATAATTTTCAGTTAAGTTATAGTGTTCTGTCCATGCTTTGTTCTTCATTCCTGACTTTTCGAATTAGTTCAACAATGCTTCATACAAAAACTATGAAAACGTACCATGAAAATTGCGGGCAAAAACAAAATCACACCGCAAAACCTATCATGCAAATACATCACATCACTCAATTGATATTTGATTCAGGGAATAGCCGTTAATTAAAACATTATCGTCGAATGTAACCTACAATAATTATACTCAAATGGAACGGGAAAATTGTGCACATTTGATAGTAATGACGAACTCGTAATTCGGTTTCTATTACACGCTCTAAGTAGAAATGCATGAAGTTACATTGCTTATAAGAACGTCATGTATTTGATCCTGATCTACGAAATACGCCAAAGACTTGCAGTACAACTGTCAATTCACTGACTCTTGATAATGGTTCCATATACTCATACAAATTAACAAGCATCTGTTTCCTAATCGTCAGTACAGAAAGAAAACAATAGTAATAATACGCTTGTTCAGCAAGTAACAATCGCTCACAATGCGAACGCATACCACGCAATGGTTAAAGCCTGTTAGGCTGTTTCATTCGTGTCGCTTAACCACACAGTAAATGGCATTTCACAAATCCAAGTCTAAGTATATTATCCATATCTTACCTTACAGAGTAGCTGTAACCGGCATGGGAAACATCTTAACATTATAACCAACTTTGCACTCTCCCGCGCAACCCCAGCGCTTCGCTCGGCATTCGGCTTTTGTCACGAAGACGGCTCTACTCTTCTGTTCTGGTATAGGATGTAGTGGCACCACTGAGACTGCAAAAACCTGCACAGATAGTGCACATCAGTGCACTTTTTTTTTTTTAAGAGAATTATAATCATGAAAAATTTTCATTTCTTCAAACTTTTGCGATTCACTTTAGCCGGCTTTGGCGAGCCAAAGGTTAGAGCAGAGGATTATTATCCATCTATTAGATGGAGGGTGAGGATTTTGAATGATGTGTTTGGAATGCTTATTGCTAAATAAGGCATTTTTGAATCGTGAACGAAACTGATAGCAAACTGCATTTCTTCTCAGTTCTTTATCATTATGTGTGTTTCTAGGTTCTGCAGAGATCGGTTGCTGCCACAAGATCTCACAGGAATACTGTAACGAATATATATCTATTTAAAAAGTTGATGAAGAGAGGGCCACAATAAAGCTGTGAAGTCCTAGTAAGAAAAGGAAGCGGAAAAACATTAAAAATTAAAATATGTTGAGGCAACAAGCTATACGGCATCACATTTACAGCGACTTTGCCAGAATGAAGCATTCGACGTGATATAAACTCATTGTATACCTGTAACAAGCTGAGATGTTTCAAAGAATAAGTTATCTGAACTATGTGCCGCAAGATGTCCTTTAACCAAGGAGGTTATAATATACTTTAATTATAATATATTATAACCTTCAAAATTCAAAATTTAAGTAGTATATGACTTAGTGTAGGGATCACAGAATTTTGAAAATGTGCACACAATTTACTTTTCCCCATAGCACGTCATACGCAGTTTTTAACTTTTTTTTTTTACGTAAAATAAATAAATAAATAAAACCTCCTTGCTTTTAACGAACGACTCTTTTACTTTCTCGAATACGTACTGATCACGGAGTAATAAGATTCGTAATGCTGCGCCAACAAGTGACGGATTTCCGGCACAAAAAATTAATTTCCGGGCCCTGACAACGAAAAAGTGGATAAATCCAATTGCTATATTAAGAAAAAAAATTCTTTAACACGAGGTGAAGCCAGACTCCTTGTTTTGTGGGTCCTCGATGCCTAAAAATCAATTGAAAGCAAAACGTCCGTCCGTCTACCCGTCGACCGCCGTGTTGAAATATCTCCCACACCATTAATATGCACATTTCCATCGATTTGTATACATTAATGCATTTGTGAGTGGAAGTACTTCAAATAATTTCAAATGAAGTTTTTCGAATACTCAATAGATTCTTGTGAAAAAGAGCTTCAAATTTTGCATTTAAAGTAATTCTTAATCGTCATTTTCTTAAAAAGGCTTCAAATTTTTCAACGAAAATCGCTATTTAGGATGACGGTATATGCTTCTTTAATATTTTTAAAATATAATTTAGGTTCTATTATTTGGAAATCGAAAAGTGGCGAAAATATCAACAAAAAAAATTCATTGGGCCGCAATAGATGGAGGAAGGAGGGACAAGACTGTACAGTACCCGTCCACACCAAGGAAATTGGAAAACTGGATCCGTGCTTTTAGACACAATACAGAGATAGGGCGATAATAATTAATTTTATAATTATTGATTAATTATTATGTTAATAACCGAAAAGAGAATGTTTTTGTTGGAACACATGTTTCGCGAACACGACAAGTTTAGGGAAAACTTAAAATTAGAATTTCGTGCGTGTTTTCCTAATTCCAAGTGTCCACATCGCAATGCTGTTCGGGATTTAATATAGAAATTTTGTGGGACTGGCTCAGTTTACGGTGCATCGAGAAAGGACAGACCTACAACTTTAACGGGCAAACAACTTGCTGAAATCTCGGATAAACTGTTGCGTGGTCCTATGAAATCAATTCGAAAATGAGCACATGAAATCAGAATATCCAAGTGGACCGGGCATAAAGTTTAAAAAAAATAACTTTCTTTTGTGTCCATATAAATGTACGGTTGTTCATGAATTAAAAGAAAGTGATTACGACAAGGGGTTGTAGTATTGTCAGTAGTTCCAGAGATTCATTTATAGACACGGACTTGAAATTTTAAATAAAACCTTCTTTACGGATGAGGCATAGCTTCATTTATCTGATTGTATCAACTCCCAAAATTCAAGGATTTGGTCTTGACACAATCCTAATCAGGGTCGGACAGTATTTAAATACTTGTATTTCAAATACGTATTTTAAGTTCATTTTGTATTTGAATAACTGTATTTTTGAGTTTTTTTTTTTTTTTTTTGCACGTATTTTAGAGATGTAGATGTAGAGATCTACCTAGTAATCTGCTATATAGTATCTGCTAGTAATCCTTATAATCTGCCTAGTGCAGTGTCATTCAGCAAGAGATTCATAAAATACGTGTATTTAAAAAAGGAAATATATAAAATACTTCAAATACAGATGAAGATAACAGAGAATGGTTTCTTTTTGTTTCATCTCTAGTGAAATACCACATTGAAACAAAATAAAAGCCCCTTCCGCTGTTGTAGTTAAATTCTCTTCATTTTTAAATAATAAATCTAAATCATTAAAAATGCTGAACAATTATCAGGCAACAAAACATGCTTTATTCCTTACACTAGTTTACGTTCATCTGTGTCTGTTGAACGACCGTTTTCCTTTGCGGGTTTAATACATTCGCCAAATAGGGGTTTATTGTCTGATGATATGTTAGAAAAACATAAGGTCGCTTTAAAAGCAGAGAGTATACTTTAAAAGGAAATTCCAGTTATTTGAGTTAGACTTATAAGTTATTGTTCAGATATGTATGACTATCAATTAGTAATTTATTGTAATTGACAATAATTTTTTCTAATTATTGTCACTACGTCACTAATTACTACGACAATAATTTTAATAATACTTTATTGTGATTACAATAAATTGGAATAAAAAGTAATAGAAAATTATTGTATTTACTGTATTTTGAGTATTTGAAGTATTTTAAATACGTATGCATTTAACTATTCAAAAGCTAATGTATTTTGAGTATGTATTTAAATTATTATTTACGAAGTATTTTGGCGAAGTATTTAATTACTAAATTTAAAGTACTTTTCTCAACCCTGATCCTAATGTAATGAGAGAAACACTATTGCATTCGCAGAAAATCAGGATTGTGGATTGCCGTTTCACGAGAGGGAAATGTACGGCTTTGACAGTACAGTGAATTCGTGTATAGTGTTCCGAGATAAATTTCAAATTTATTACTGAGCTGAAAGAAGGGAAATTGAACAATGTTTCTTTCAGCAATACTGCTACAGCGCATATGTCCAACCAATCACTTGCAATTTAAATGTGTGTTTTTTTGTTTTTATAGGGGAGAGATTAATAACTAAGATCATAGCTACGGTCCTGATTTAATTCCATTGGGCTATTTCTTTTGGGGTGCGGCAAAATCTGCAGTGTAGCAAAAATAATCCAAAAACAATTGATTTTAAAAAGAGTGTGATAAAGAATGTTTAGTCGATAACACAAGAAACTTTAATAAAAGTTTTCGACATGTACAGGTTTAAGTTTGCCTTGACCAGTGGGACAACACTTCAGCATCTGCTGCGATGGCGGGAGTACACGATTATCGTTTTCATTTGTTATAAGCTGCAGCTCGCGTTACCAACATCATTTCAGTTGCTAGCGCTCTCAACAAATACTATAGAGACAATACCGGACACTTCGCGAGATATCGAGAAACACTGATGCAAGCTCTATCTAGTGGCAGAACCTGGTGAAAACTCGTACAATGCTTTGTAGGTGTTTATTTTCTGTTTGACTTCTTTTAATTTGATTGTCTTTCTGGTCGATTTCTGGAAAATGTTGAGCCCTATATATGTGGCTGGCAGTGTAGTACCTTGCCATAATGGTAGTAGGAATGCTTTATCGAATGTGGATGAAAAACTAAAATGAAGAACCTCGCATATTCTGATTAATTGGAATGTGAATGCCACCCTTTCTATCCCAGTAAACTGGCTATTAGTTTGTTTTCTAAGATTAAATAGTTTTTTTTATTAAGATTAGATATGACTTTTTAAATTGTTTACGTCGAAGTAAACTTCACCTCAAAAAGTAATAAATGCAAACCATTTATATTTAATTGAAGAATATTTTATGTAAGGAGTACACTAATCTGTATGTAAGCAGAGGTATCAATGTATTGATACAGTTCTTAAAAAAAAGCAAATGAAAAAAGATCAAATGTATTATTGAAAGTGATAAGGCAAGAAAAATCTTACATTTGTAACCACTTTATCCTTGAAATAAATAAAACATAACTTTTATACATTATTGTTTACCTTCATTTGAGCCCTTGAATATAATTTAACCACAAAGAGAGTAGGTAAAAATTAGTCTCAATTCGTTAGATCGGTTTTTTAAAAAAATGTATTTCTTCCGTAAGAATCATAATGACGTTTCTAGCTGAATTACCAGGCTCTGACACTAGGAGCGCAAGTGGGAACTTGTTTCCATCGGTTGGGTGGAAGAAAGGGGAACTGTCCTGTATTGTCTCTATCAGAGAGTATACTATCTATGTAGTACAGTATAATGGTCTCAATAGTATTTACTTTCAACCAAGTGTGATTGCACTGCTGAGTAGAGATGGGCTTAACAGTTTTTCTTCAATAACTGTTATCACAAAAACAGCTGACTGTAAAGCATTATAATAACAGTTGAAAATAACAGGTCCATGACCACCAAACTACATGCTGACTGCAAGAGTTGGAGTTGTAGTGACTCTAAGAGTTAAATCACCAAAACGAATAACGTTGGTAGCACTGGAAAGCTTGCAGCTACCTTAGGCGCTTCTGCACATTTCCCTAACATGTTTGGACGAGAAGTAGCTGATATGAACGAGACTGATTAACTGCAAGGATGAATAGTAATTCTATAATGTGAGCGAATGTAAAGAATATGGAATATTACTAAATGAAAGTGAATCGGTTCAGATTGCAAATATTCTTTCAAATATGCAACTTGTATAGTGGTGACTAATGCCAAATATAATGAGGAGAAACAGTGTTTTTGCCTCCATAGCTAAAGTGTTAATGACTGTCGGATATCAGTATTATAATGTGAGTTATTTGACCTAACTCATTTTATTTTATCGGACCTAGGAAAATATTAGTTGATCTCACATAAGCAACAATGGGACAGAAATAAGTTAACATATTGGACGGACTTAATTTTAAGGACAAACATCTTGTTGTAGTGTATACAATGAAATATAAAAATAGTGTGGCACATGGTGTGTAATAATGAGGAAATATGTATTAATGAATCTATAATTTGAACACTGGCAAATCATGATTGATTAGCTGCAGTGACGCTGTTATCGTACAAAATGGTCACAAAGCTTGTAGTTCGATTCGAGTAGGTGCAGTTCTATACATTTCAACCGATAACAGCCAATAACATGATAAACGAAATAACTGTTATTTCGCGTAACAGTTACGAAACGTAAACGGTTAAGAAATAACAGTTTAGCGGTGAAGGGCACATCCCTACTGCAGAGAGACGTTCCTGGCGCACTGTATATTTAAATACTGAAATATTCAAGCGTTATACAAGAAACTTATTATTATTTTTCTGTTCCAATAAAGTTGCAATAACATATCATAAATATGGGAAATGAGACACCAGTTTCCTCTATTTCGTCGAACATTTTCGATATGGTAATGGCTGGGAACAAAGAAACTTCCGTGAATTATGCGTTTCGTGCAAGATTGTATATGCAGAAAGACATGGATCATATTCATTGGCCTTGCAGGCCACCCGACTTTACTTCGCAACAGTTGTCAATATAGGATGAATTATCGTTTATCACGCGGCGCAAGGTCAGAGCCAGAACGAGATAATAACATGACCTCAAGCGTTCACTGACGCTTCGTGACCCTCAACCCGGAGATTACCCTTCCTGACGCAATGCAAGTGAGAAGACTGTTTTTGCAACGATAGTGCAGATATGAAGTGACATCCGCTCGGAAACTCTCATATAATCCGGCTGGCGCCCCGGCAAAGTACGCAAAATGGCGGTGCAGCAGGTGTCGCCGTGGCTTCTTACGCTCCTGTTTGCGGTGTCGCAGTCGACGTCCCTGGCTGCACAGACAAAATGTTTGTCTGGGAAGGAGCTCGCCCTGGCCTTGTCGTACTCTACGAACGCCACAGGGCACCGCACCGTCAGCGCCAACATTGAGCAGCCGCTGGGGAGTCCCGGGTGGCTGCTGGACGTGGAAGTGAGGACATCAGGTGCGGGCCGGCGACGTCCCACGGCGGTCGCAACCATCACGCTCAACGCTCCCAAGGGGGCTGCCCCGCCCACCGCGCTCACATCGCCCCCCCACCCCGCCCGGCCCGCGCCGCCGGGTACCTGACGCTGCCCGGCCTGGGGCACTACGCGCCGCCGAGGCGAAGAGCTGGATGAAGCTGGCAAACTCTGCCGGAAGGGGGCGTGGACTGGGTGCTGACGTCCGGCACGAGCTGGAGCTGCTCTTCCAACACTTCTGCCAACCGCCACCGCCGCGATGAGAAAGACTATTTTGGCACAGCGCCAACGACATCGCGCGGGAGGCAAGTTCGTCACAGACGGAGGTGCCCTGAGAACCAGGCTTCGCAGACTTGTCGATGAGAACAATTTTTATCTTATTTTTCTTCGTGAGAACCCTCAAGTTCTAACCAACACAATTGTCTCATTATTTCTAGAAATAGATTATTATATGGCACTGTTTGTTCTCAAAAATACTCATTTATCTGTAAAGTGCCTCTATGATTTCAATTTTTATCTTATTTTTCTTCGTCTTCGGACGAAATCCAAATAAATGCGATGTATTATCATAATGAGTGTACGAATGTATTGGCTACGCATTGCTACCATTTGATATTAGCTTGTACAACATAGCCAACTTTAAACACCATTACTCTAAAGACAATGGAATATAATGGAATGAATAAAACAGACAATTTACTCGAAATAATAATGAATGAAAATTTTGCCCTTCCAGACCACAATATCATTATTCTCTGTTCCTGTATTTGTATGTGAAACCTGACTTTGAAAATAACATCAACTTTTTTTACAAGCAGCATTGTTTGGAAAATGAATAGTGTCAACAAAGTCCCGTATCCTTCACCGCTGAAAAAGATTCGTTTTTCTAAAACTTGACGTCATTTGAAAAAAATGAATGTATGAATATACAGACTCTACGTCATAACGAACATTTCAATGCTTTTTCGTTAATAAACCAATCAATCCACAATATCAAATAAAAGTAATATAAAAAAATTTTCTATGTATACATAATTTCGTTTATCTGTACAAAAAATCAACTCTTCTTTTTATTCTTGCAAACACAAACATTTTCGTTTTCTCTTAAATAATATTTAATACGTATCAGTTACACAGCGGTTGAACTCAAATTCAAGCACACACTCTTTACTGGAGATGTTCTAAAAATCAATGAAAGCAGATGGATAATCCTAACTCCGAACTATAAATTTAGGCGTTTCATTTAGTTTTTCAATAACCAAGTTGCACAAATTATGTCAAATATTTAAATGGGATGCTGGTATTCAAAATCGAATCGAGAGCCATCAAAACTTTTTCAATAATAGGAGTACTTTTGGGTCACCAGATTGGGGCTAGGGATAAGAAGCAAAAGAAAATTCGATTCTGAGAAATAAACTAGTGGTGCTACAACAGCACGTACTTTTTCACGTTAAAGGAAACAGCAACGTAATATTGAAATATTGCATTTTCTGCGCTCCACACGCCCCAACCATTATTTGAAAAAGTCAAAAAGTCAACCAAGAAGCGAATAAGAACGGTTCAATCGCAGCATTGTCAAAACTACGAACATTAGCTTGGCTAATATATCAATACAGTAATTAGAATATATGCAATTGACATCAAAATAATTACTAAAGTTTCACTACTCACTCGTGAGTTGCTTTTACGTCGTAAGATGAGAGTTCCGATAGCGTTTCATTTCATCACCGACATCTAACATCCATACTTCAGATACGATGAACACTTGTTATATCTCAGATATAAGTTTAATTTTGACCATAAGTATCGTTAAATTAATTCATTTATAATGTAAAACGTATTTGAAAACCCCCTTTCATGCTGTTATGTAATATTCTGTATATTCCGTTTTGTATTTGGTTATGTTGACAAAAGATATATTATATCAAATTTGTAATTCCCTTTCAATGCAAAATGATTTCCATTTCACGGCAGCAAATATTTCTGATTATCAGATTTTGTCTATAACGCTCGTTGCTATCTTGCATCCTTAATTCAACTAAGTTTAGTAAAGGAGTGGTGGTATATATTCCGGGACTCAAGAAAACGTGCGCTAGTAATACACTACTATGCTCGCACTTTTTCTTGATCCTCGAGCTCCCTAGTCCTCGTTCAGTCCGGTAGAAAATATGAGCTCCACTCGGAACGTCACGGCTCGGTTTGCAGTGCTGCCTATCTCCTTCCTTTCCAATGCAGACTTCCTAGTATTAGGTCTTTCTTTCTATCGACCTGTGCGTACCATGTTCCTTCTTGCTACTCAATTACTTCTATATTTATTAATTATGTCTTCAGAATTTAAAAAAATTCTTCCGTAGTTCTTCATAGCAATCTAGTCCAAGGGTTATTACGCAGAGTTTTCTGTCAATAAAGTTGACAGCCCTGCACTGCCGTGACGTAGATAGAACCCCCCTCTCCCCACTGTGGAGTATCAAGAAAAAGTGCGTGATTAGTATTTATTGATGTAATAACACCTAAAAGCTTGTTTGTAAACCAAACATTGTTAAGTCATTTAACTTAGTATAGTAAGGTATGATGTTGCTACAAGATAGTACGCAACTCGCTACTAGAGGCGCTTCTTGCAATTTATTTTATCACCTCTGCCTAGCGCTTATTTAATTACTAGCAACTTCGGTATGGTTATTTCAGCCCTTCAGGCTGCTCTTTTTAATTAGATTTGGATCTTGCTCGTAAATTTTGCTATCTGCTTACATTGTGTTCTCATTCTTCTGAAATTATTATTAACTGAAGGAATAACCAGGAGCACTGCTCGGAATTTCATATGCCGTATGTACAGGTGTATTTTAAATTATTGTACATTTGTAAGTACTTAATTTTCTTCTTTTTCTGTTTATTCAGTCGAGTCAGTACAAGTAATTTCTGTCTTTATTTTCAGTCAGTTCAATTATATTACAAAAATATTCTTATTGTGCTTAATGGAAATATGTAAATAGCTCGATTTAATTGTAAGTTTTAACGCTCCGCAGGACGGAGCAGGTGATTTCATGGATTCGCTCTTTATTGATTTACTATATTTAACAATTATTGGATGTTCACTTAGATAATTTCTTAATGATTTCTCAGTTCTACTTATTGTATTTTTCTTATTTGCAGAACCTTTTCAGCCACCTGCCATGAGTTGCTGCTTTGCCTCAACAAAATGGCGACTCGTGTTAAATCTCAAACTTGGCTGACAGTTTAATTTACAGAAAAATTACTTTTATACGGTCGCCAGCTGTGCAAGACAGCACAAATCTTACATAATTCTCGCTACGTAATAAATAGCGAGTTGACCATGCTTTTGCCTAATGAAATATTTGTACAAAGCTAACACAAAAGCTTCTAAGCAATCAAACTCGAAAAGATTGTCGTCACATTCGAACTTTTCAAATGGACGCACCAGGTTTTAAATAAACAGAATCACAACTTTAAAGAATCTCAATAATGGAGATATAACAATCAAATAACTTTACACATTACAATTTTTTTACAAAATATTCTATAAAATAGGTTTTCCTGAACGCAGGATCATACATCTGCGGAAAAAACAGAATTACAAAATACAAAGCAAATGAAGGACGTTAAGCTGTCTCAGTGAATATTGAATCTTGAGTCAAAATGCGCTGACATACAGAATTACTGTACTAGTCGACCTCTTAACAAAACCGCTTTAGGAGAGCTGAATACATTTATACAACCTTGTGGAAAGGGAACACAATTAACATGCGCGTCAACAATGCGCGAACATATACAGAATTACTGCTTACAATCAACTCTTAATGCCAATTTAGATGAGGGAAGCATACATGTAACAAATTTGTTAAAGAAGTGTCCTGTCTTCTTTCATACCAAAGAACATGAGAACTGAATTACGAATGAGCCTTTGAACGAGGTCATACGAGTGCATAATACCAAAATCTGAAATGGACCTCTACCATAACTTACGTAACATTACAAACATAGGAATCAGCAGGTTTACTCGAAACGAGAAGGAGCGTCCCAGTGGCCACCGTCTCGTGAACGTGCCGTGACCTGACAAGAACGTCGATCAACATGCGGCCTAATGCCTGATGTGACCACCGCTCATGCCGGTGACGTGCTGTAGCCCAGCCGACTCCTTTGCCGCACGGGACCAGTGATGCTGCTCTTCAACGGCCGCGGTTCAAGCTACCGCACGGGCCTAGCAGGCGCCTTCGTAAGCTCAGTGCCGAATGCGGCCAGCGCCGTCTTACTCACGGCGGGAGTAAGACTTCATATCTGCCAAATGCGCCAAGTGCCGTCTTACTCATGACAGGAACTGCAGACATTAACAACAAACATAATAAATGCAGTACATCACAACTGAACCTCCAAACAATCGGAGGTCAGTGACTTACGTAGACTGAACCTCCCAACAGTTTGAGGTCAGTCTCCAACAACAGAACGTACAGGTAAACTTGCTGCAAACAAATAACATTAATCAATTCTAAACATTTCAACACAAGAGTTCCATTTCCAGACCAAAAGCATACATTTCAACAAATCATAATTTATTTGCACTAGTTTATATTAAATATACGGTTCTGAAGGAACCGCTTTTTATTAAAACACACCATAAATGGCTAGGTACAAATTAATAGTATCATATGGTACAACAAAATAATAGGCATTTAATAATTTACGACTCTTAAGGAGCCGGGCATGAAAACTACTATAACGTTTAAAACTGCAAAGTTAGTAACTAGGCCACATCAAAGCAAGTCTGCGCAAGGCGCTGTGGGAGGCACGTCTTATATACCATCCCCGAAGGTACAGGGATGAGGGGGTCAGTGGGGAGGTATCGATCCATTATCAGGAACCTCTTGCTAAGAGCGTATAATGTAACGCCTGCCTGATTAGACCACCCGCGAGACGCCTCAACGGAGGTGGCGGTATCTTGTAGAAACATAAGGCACTGTATACACTCTCTGAGGATACAGAAATAATTTTTAAACTGATGAAAAACCATTAATTCTAGAAGTAAAGGCAAATGAGGTGTCCAAATAGTCCTAAATTTAACGTAAATTGGATTTTGATATAAGAATCCTACATTAATGGTTCTCTTATAATAAATAAAACCTGTTTTGAAACATGAAAAAATTATTGCACATGATGCAAATTTTTTCTCAGGTCTTACCAAAGCAAAAAACTAGCTCTAAGTAACAAATGCTTAGGTTTTTGAACCCTTCTCATGGCCATGAGATCACAGTTTGACTGTTTACTATTACCTTTTAAGAGAGAATTACAGATGAAAAGTTATCCATATAATACCATTGTAAACCTAATTACAAAGGAACCTACAACATGGACGTAGAATCTTCTCAGGTGATCTTCTAGGATGACTGTTGGCTTCTTTTAGATGTTCACACGCCGAAGTTCAGTAACTATGAATTCTTAAATTTTTCAAATTTAACAACTCGTGGGAATTCGCACGTTCGCATGTGCACACCCAAATAACTGCGGTGCAATGTTTCTTAAATATTTCTTAACATGAGGGGAATACAAGACCTCTCAGAGCGTTTCTGAAACATGGTATTTCAAACACGCGCCGTTCGGAAGCTGCGATTGACAGTCCACACAATGCCCTTCGTGACAGCAGGCTGAGCACACTGGAAATGCAGCGAGCAGCGGGTCGATGGCTTCCTGGGCTGAAGGAAAGAGGGGAACATGGACTTACGGGCGGTGGGAGCACACCCGGACCGCGCGGATATTTCATGCAGCGACCTCTGAAGTACTTTGACATGTCGTGAAGATATAACACTCGGCTAGCACAAGTTTTAAGAGAAGTCTGGTTGATGGAAGGAAGTGTGAGATATCTCCACTTGAATAGCTTCACCTTCCAAAGCAATTCTTCGGTAGCGTGAAACGCAACGTATTGCTGTGCAGTGTTTAATCATGGCATTGTGTTAATCGAATTATTTGCACATTTTAAAGGAGTTGCAATTACAACCATTCCAGCATGTGAAAACCAAAATGTATTGTGTAAACGTATGTGAGGCTACTTTTAATGCGTTTTGAAAACCAGTTAGTGTTCGTTTTTCTGTAAGTGTGTTGTACAACTGATAATGAATAGCGTCGAATATATTAAAATAACATCAATGAAAAGTCAAGACAAAATTGCTGAAAGAAACAGCATTTACTGAAGGACAGACTTTGTTTTCTCGTCAGTGTAGACGGCAAACTATCCAGATATTTTTGTATTGGGTATAGAAACTTTAGTTAAATTTGTACAGGAGTTTATGGAAAATACTCCATAGGAAAAGTGCCAGAAAAAGTTTCGAATCTAAGTGTTTCTTGAAACCCTTTGAAAAACATTCTGGAAGTGCCGAATCATGCGGTAATACGACACAAGTAGTAAATAATTCGGAGGGGTCCTTGCCGAGAGAAGTCGAAACGAATGTTGTGAAAAGAAATGCAGTCAACCCTCGTTGGTGATAAAAGGAACTATTCAACATGTTATCAAACTTCATAAGATACCTTGTTTCTAATTGTCATGATCTATGTTAATATGTGTATGCTTGTAATGTATGCCTGTATATATGGGTATGTGTGTGTGTGTGTGTGAGAGAGAGAGAGAGAGAGAGAGGAGGAGGAGGAAGGGAGAGAGAAGAGAGGCGTGGCACACCCTAGTACTATGTCCACGAGCCGCCACTGGCTCAACTGCACTTATCTAATGGATGTTTTTCAAATTGTGGCAGCATATTTTATTTTCCAGTCTTTTCTGGTCTTTGATTCTACAACTGGATTGCCTAGCAGCACCTGTCGTGTAATAGAGCATGGGATCCCGAGCTGATTCTGTCCAGAAGTTCTACAAACACGAATTCGGTCCCGTAGCAAACTTTTCTCGTGGCTCATAGCGAAGTTACTAGCCTTTCACCATTGAGGTCCGGGTTCGTTTCCCGTCGATCTCGTGTGAAATTCGCTCCAACAAAACGAATTTGGCTGCTTCACAAGGGCTAGTTCAACCCCTGTGAAGTGTCCTAAACCCTCGCCCTATCCCTTCCCAAATCTGGCCGCTGGGTAGTGACACAGGAGCGAGGTGAAGCGCTCTGGAGATGCTACTATGGTCCTCTGACAACTGACTGCGAGACTGGACACTAGACGAAATAAAAATGTTAACGGAGATTGTTCAATGACAGCGCTCAACGCCCTGAAGGGGCTAGGAGACGCGTTGCGTCAAGAAAGACGTAACAATTTTTTAAAAAAACCCTTTGAATTGCCAAGTGTGCTGGATCTTCCTGCATTCACGGCATTTAGCCATCATTTTGGAAGAACAGGGGTTGCGGCCCGCCTCAACATTTCTGTAGAGAGCTGAATTATTTTTGGCATCGCGCCCCAGCACATTTATTAGTAGCAAGATGAACAAGTAAAATTAATTTAAACATAGCAACTAGTAATGTCCAGTAAATTCTTGGCATATGAGCGCAACCCATGAGTAATTTGAGAGCTATTTACATCTGAATTGTTATTTATTATAAATGACTGAAACTGGTATTAATTCATTTAATGTTATTGCGAGTTTCTTAAGTTAAGAACTCCATCAATTTATTACTTATGCAGTATATTACTAGAAACGACAGGTCTCTTTTCTTCCAGCTTTCTAGAATGGTAATGTTGATTTGACCTCTGCCTTTCATAATAGTTCTGTGTAATTTTCTCAACATATTATTTTTGTAAAGAGGCCTCTGGCCTGACATATTTATTAAAATTCAGTATTTCTCTGTAAAAGAGTTTTCATCCTTCTTTTTGATTGTTAAATAAAAATTTATTTCCCTGGATTTGCTTTGAGTTATCATTTGTATAACGTTATCTATTGTGACTTCTGGGAGTTACCTTTTCCTCATTTTCTCCCCTTCCCCTTCTCCGATCAGAAGTTGATGTTGGTTTCACTCCATTAGGACCCCGACCAATTTAATTATCTTATTAATTATACAGAAAATGATTAATGGCCGAATTGACCTTTTCCCACAACACTAATGCTATTCAACAAAGAGAGCGTCCATGGTTTCTTGGAAGAGGGGTAAGATGATACAAAGCAAGTCGACACACCGAGCGCACAGTTTAGCAGCTGTTGGGAAGCAGTCAATTTGACGGCTATCTGGCGTTTAAGATATACTGACCAATATAACCATTTCGAATGGATGAATGCTAATGGAAAAGGGATTACACTGCGAATAGGTTTGGGGTTCGTCAATAGGATGAATGTTGAAAACATCTTCGATTGGTTGGTGTTTCCGGGCGCGTCAACAGTTTAGGTAATTAGTCCCGTACGTGTAGTGCATGTTTATCCTTTGGAGATGGTGGTGATCTTCCCCCGCTGGATGGCGAGATCCGGCGCCGACCTACCGTCGGCTAGCGGAGTTTCCTCCTAACCAGGACTCTCCCACCAGCAGGGCACCGCCCCAACCGGAACAAGTTCTAAGCTCTCGACCGGTCTCCCAGAGTAAGTGGTAGTGTAGTGCATGTTCGTGTGTAAGGGGAGAGGATAGAACGAGGAAGAGGAAGGACAGATCGCGCGCGGTCAGTGGCCCGTTTATTCGAGTACTGCTGCGGCATTCGCCTGGTGTTGATCGGAGAAACCACGGAAAACTACCGATCAGAGCAGCCGGCCACAAGAATTCTTCTCCAGACAGCGACTAAATTCGACCTAGCTGAAAAGCTAGTGTCGAAAATCCGGCCGCCGTCAGGACTCGAACCTAGAAACTCCCGGTCAGATGCGCTGCAGTGACATCAGTTGATGCACTGAGCTACTGCCTCAATCTCTCTTCGAACTTAATTGTAAAAGTAACAAATGGTGGCATAGAATTTTCTGACATTTCCAAGATATTTCTGTTGGAAATGCATGCATTATGGATGTGTCATGTTTTACACATGAGCTACTTTCAATAAGAAAACTTATGTGATGTGTCATCCGAGAAGCCGTCATTTTCAACTATGGAAGAACAATTATTTTTACTTCCGAGTCTTAAGTATTATCCATGTAAAAATTAAGATAAGGTATTACATGTTGGTGCATTCATTGACACTTCTGCACCTTAAAAAAGGTCCTTAACATGTAGTCAATGTGATCCCATGGCCATGAGGTTGTTTTATGTGAGCTAAACGTGGTTCGTACTGTGCTACATTGTAGTGAAGCAATTTTTGCGGTTGTCGAGTCGACAAACCATTCTCTTCTGTATTACTCTATGGGCAGCTCTGTAAAACACGCAGTATTATGACGTCCCCCCCCCCGTCCTCGACGCTCGAGAGGTCATTCTCGTGCCAGATGTCATGACATAAATGCCATATTTTTCTATCCTTTTGTTTTTTCAATTTACAAAAACGTAATATTTTTCACTGGTCTCTCGCGCCGTTAATATTTACATTATCGAAAATTCGTTCTCATTATTGAATTTATGAGTACATGTGCTTCAAATAATATCTTATAAAGCTTCTCGAAAACTCAACAGTTCGTGAAATTTCTACATTTTCAGAAAAGCTCACACTTAATTTTCCCATAAAGACTCCAAATTTTCCAGCGGATGACATGCTAATTACACTGCTTAATATGATGTAAAGATCATTTCGATGTATTCATTTGTTTTTTCGAAACTTACACATATGTATTTTTTTAAATTTCTCACGCCGTTAGTATACACATTTCCGACAATTTGTACACCGGATTTGTCTGGTCCGTTTATAGCATTGTGCATATTTATTTGTTGCATTAAAAACAAAGTTCTTACTTTGTGATTAATCATTTTCTTCAATAACGTCAGTTTTATTTTCGTAACTGATTGGAGATATAACCAGGACTGTCAATAGGGGAGGCTCACGTTGTCTGATCTTCGACAAAATTAGTTTCATTTTGATCTTTACTTACTTCTGAATTGCCTCATTAGGGTAGACGCCCTCTTTTTCTATTTTTTACCTTTCTTGGTCTTCCTCGTGGTCGGCGTAGCAACGTCATCTTCGAGAGGTTGAGAGGAGTTTGTGTTCAAGAGTAGAAGATGCAATATCATTGCCGTTTAAATATTCTGGATTTAGGTTTAGAACTACGTTCGGTGAATTTACTTTGAATCCCTAGTTTATTTTGTAAAAAGCTTCTCCAGGAAATAAATATTTTTCTGACGATTTGCAATCAGGACTTGCCCAGGAATCTTACACCGCGTGAAATACGAATTGCTCGTTCATGAGATATCCAGATACGATATCCCTTGTTGCAATCAGAATATCCAACGAAGTTTCCGCACATGCCTTTGTTTTCAAATTTACCTTTGCTAGCTGTCTTGCCTAGGATAACCTTGGTTCGAAATACACGTAGCTTTGAGATATCCTTTCCATTTTTCATACGGAGTCCCCTCGGGCAAGCTCTTCGTATTGCACCTATTGCGAATGTAGTTTGCGATCGGAACAGCGTCCGCCCAGAAAGATGAAGGCATTCCGGACTCTTATCAACATGCATCAAGCAACTTCGAGGGTCCGCTTCTCCGTTCATCGATCCCATTGTTGAATTCCTGCGTCTTTAAGTGATTCCATTCCCTTATTCATATATTCCTTCCCGTTATCAGACAAAATTGCTTTGTCGCCTGTTTGGTTTTCGACAAAATTTTTAAATTCAATAAATTTTTCAACAGCTTCTTTTTCACGAGTTAAGTAAACTTGACACCAACGACTGTAATCTACGAACGTGATAAAATATCGTTTACCACCTTGTGAATATGTCCTCATACGTCTATCATTTATCAGAATAAATAGCTCGAGGGGTCTTGTCGATGACTCTTCGCATTTTGTGAACAGAATTCTCGTGATTTTTCCTGCGAGACATGTTTCACATTTACTTGGGTCAAATGAGTTCTCGAATTCTAGTCCGATGACATCTTGGCTCTTGAGCATCGGTTTCATGTCCGTGGAGTCGAGCGTGCCAACTTTTCATTGAATTATTGATAGCTGCTCTCTGTACTGGCAAATAGAAATTGGTTGTCTTCTTCCAAATAGAATAAGTCCCTAATTCTTTTTACGATGAGTTTTACCTCGTTGTAAACGATTACATGTTCCTTTTCTAATGTCACTTAAGTTTTGATCGACGATTTTGGCAACTGAAATTAAATTCAGATTAGGTACATAGAAAGTGTTTCTCATCGACACTCTGTCAGATACATTTCCCGCTATTGAGAATTGTACGTCGCCCTTCACCTTTACTTCTGTAACAATCGTCAGTGTTAATTTACTTACGGTTTTATATGCGTCCAAGAACGCGCATTTGTTGTTGCACATGTGGGAGGTACAACCACTCAATACACCACAATTCTCCTGATGTGAATTATCGTTAGAATTCTCAACTGACAGACACAAATAAACCTTTTCAGTTTTGTTTTCTGAAGTTTTCATCAATTTCTTCAGAAAACATTCCGCTTCTTTATGCCCTTTTTTACTGCAGAAATTACTCTATTTTCAATTTCGAATTCTTTAGTGTTTGCTCAGTTTTGAAATTGCTTTTGACATCGTCTCTAGGTTTCTTGAAACGTTGATTATTTTTCACAATCATTGCGGTTGTCAACCCGTCGTCGTTCATTTTTCGAACGTTGTGCTCTTCCAAAACCTTAACCTTGAGCGTCTCAGCGTCCAGCAGATCATGAGATTCTACGGCACATTGAAAGTTGTCGTAGTTTTCAGGAAGGCTGTACAGCATCATGATAGTCGACAAGTCTCCGTGGATGTCCACATTCATTGCCTGCAATTTGTCAATCGCATCCAAGAATCCAGCTAGATGTTCCTTTATATTTTTTATTTATTTATTTTACGTCAACAAACAGTTATAACTGCGTATGACGTGCTATGGGGAAAAGTGAATTGTGTGCACATTTTCAAAATTCTATGATCACCATATCATCACCATCTTTCATTTTGCTGCGTCAGGCGTTTCAGTAACGTCGCTTTCCGCACGGGTCCCTTTTATGCGTATATGAACTCCAATTTAAGCCCTACATCACGGGATGTGACCCAAGTTCTGACTACTTTTAATTCTGAGGAATTGAGTGACAAAATCAAATCCGCCCTTGCCTTGCGGTCGGTTTATACCCAAGGCACGTCCAGCTTTTAGCTCGGCGGCGTTATCAGTCGGTTTTGAAAGTTCGGGAATTTCTTCAGAAACATATCCACATGTCTCATTTTTTAATAAAGCTTCGGCTTGTATAGCTCGCGCATCATAGTTGTCACGTGATAACATTTCGAGTCGTGCTGCGTGCGCCACTTCCGAGTTCGCTTCTTGACTGACTTGCGTTTCATAACAACTTTTGAATACTATCATTTTCTTTAAGTTCTCAAAATACTATCAATGCTAATTAGTACTGGGCACATAACCTGTTACAAATATTTATGAGTAAAGACGCACAAAAGACTCTTCTTATAAGAATATGTATTTTCGTTATACAGACACAGAACATTACAAGTTTGACAAAAGACTGACTCACTTAAAGAAATACTCAAGGCGACGCAAAGCCGTCTGTAATTACAATAGCATGGAAGTTCTATATACTACTAATAATACTTCACCTATATTTGATTTTTTAATGATTTTAATTCTTTGTTTTCATTCAACTTTTAATAGAGATTAAAAAAAATAATAGAGATATAAAAAATAACATTTGCAAATAAACTGATTAGAAATCAAAGCAAATATATATGAAGAATTTGGAAACAGGAAGACCTAGGTCACATCTTAGCAGAGATATCACCACATGCTTGGCCTTCAGACTTTTAGTTTGTCTCTGTAAATAGTATTAAATTTTAACAGCTATAGCTACTGTAATTTAATGAAGTTTGTTGTAGTTTAATACATATAGTTGTTACAGTTTTAGTCATGGGACATGTGACGTTCCGCCTTATAAATCACTTTCTATTTGAAGTGAATATAAAATTGGACAAGAAGCTCATGTTATTCACCTGAGCCACACAGTTTTAATAAAGCAGCTTATTGCTATGTTCCAGAAGGGTATGCATGTTAATAAATTCATTCATAAGCAATGTTTGTTTGAGAACACAATTACTGAATCTTGGGCACTGTAATTGTGGAAGTTATTATTTTCACCAGTATAGTAGAATATTGTATCACATTGAATATGAAGTGATGAATCCAGAGTTCCCAAAGAGAAATACATACTTATAAAAATTTTCTTCACCAAACCCCATAAAAATTCCTTAAAATTAACTCTTTTTACACAATATATTTCATGAATAACTTCTTTATAGGGAATTTCTATGTTGTCATAAATATCTTGCATTAACCCTTGGATAACTACCATTTTGCTCAACTACAGATTTAATTATTTGTGGCAACAATGTTATTACTTTGGAACACATTAACTGCACATCTGAATCTTTTTCCCACACTCCCAATAAAATGGAAATCATTTGTTGGTTAGAGAAACACTGAATGTTTTTTACCTTTTCACTAACGAGCTTCCAAGCATGGCGTATAGGAGAGAGATCTCTGGCACTTGAAGGCCATTCAGAAACGGCAATGGAATTTATTTTAAGAACATCTCTCACGATTTTTGAATCAAATTGAGTTTTTAATGAACCCGGAAATTGAAGAGTAACATTACCAGTCCTGTAATGATCCTTTATACTCCTAATAACTTTATTTCTCAACACCTGTGCAAATTTAGAGCCAAGAAGAGAGAAACCTAAAGGAGCCATTATATTTGGACCATCAAATGAACGTAAACCCCAGAAAATTTCACTCCCACTCCCTGTCTTAGAAAAGTCAAGCTTTTCATAATATTTAATATAGTTTCCTTCCAAACCAAAAAATGCAACATCAGAAAAAACAGTATTGCACCAGATTGTTTCCAGGTTCTGCTGACCCCATGACAGTCGCTTTAGTCTCATTTCTTTTAGTATGTGATAAGTCCAAGAAATTGATCTTTCATAGACTTTAGGGTTTGGTGCAGGTTCTGAAAAAAATATTTTTAATGAGAACACTGATATTTAAGTATTACGACTATTACTAACTACTTCAACAATTACAGTACACTTACTTTGAGTGCTATTTGCAGGGGGTTTCGCCTCAAAAACTGTGTGGGTTTTTGCAGGTGTTGAAGTTCCAGGTGCCTAAAAATTAAATACTATACATCATGATACATAATGATTTTTAAAATGTTCAAGATTCATTTAAATTTTGTTGATTACCATGAATTCCATGCCAATCAAATTCCCTACTCTTCCTGAGCAGCTGCTTTGAGGACTACTTGGATGTTGATTTTCCTGGAGAAGCAATGGCTGGAGTCTTGAAGGTGTAATCTAGAATTTAAATCCTTAGACGTTACATATCACATTAAATACTTTGGGTGTACAGAAATTGGCCAAAACATTTACTCTTTGTGCTTGCTGATATTTTGGGTGTATTGATAAAGTTAATAGCAGTTTATGATGCGATATTTCTGATGTGAAGAAATTTATCTTCCGTATGTGACGTACATCATGAAATATTCAACAAAGGTTATGATTTATGGTGTTCTTTTTGTACACAGCATTGCAATTTATTCATAATTAATACTGCAATGAGCCGAAACCAATTTCTAAACATCTTGCAGAACCAAATCCTGCCACAAATATACCAGTGGTTTACAGAAAATCAATGTAAGAGTGCTATTTCATAAAAATGAAGTACATTTGTGAATTCTTTGAGAATTTTTGGATGCACAATTCACTGGTGGGAGTACAAATTGTCACAATCTATGTGCATAATTCATCATCATATGTAAGCTTGGCATCACTGTAAAATTCATAGTGCGAGATAAAAACCTTAAAGAAAAACAAGCACTACATTCATTGTAATACGGCCAGTCATTAGTACTCTAGCGGAAGAAAACGTTGGGCTTGTAATGTAAGTTAGTTACAAATGGAGTGACAATAATTGGCAAAATTAATAGTGTTGTAAAAGCACACACTTTCTTATGTTACAACAGACACAGAAATGAAATATTAAAATACTGCACCATCTTTTCTACTAATATTTCAGCCTCCAGTTGAAAAATTTAAATAATATAATTAAAAAATTATCCAAAATGTCCTAATATTTTGAAATAACTGCAGATGAAATTATTTCAAGTTTTAATTAAGTAAACAATAGATTGCGTTAAGTAAGAAATCCCTAGCTGCAATATATAAGGCGTAGAAAAATATTTAAACATTTCTCCATTGTGACATATCAAAAATGACGGACATTTCATTTGGGACAATAAAGGTCAAAATGTTGTAGATACTGCAAAAGACATGGATTTCTATGGTGCAGAGAGGCAGATGGAACACCATAGCAACGCGAAAAAACAAGAGAGAAAAAACACAGCGAGCTTTGAACGGTGGATCAGATTGGGAATTAGGGCATTCCGACGTGTCGTGGTGGTGAGTGGATCGCTTGTGCGGTTTGTCTTGAGGTTAATTATCAAATCGGGACTTGTGATATTTTGTGAGAGTGAACATTGAACATGAACGTAGAATATTTCCACATTAGGTGTGCAATGGGAACTTGTAAAATTTTTGTGTTGTATCATTGCAAACTCAGACTTATAATATTTTCATTAGTGAACTGGAAAGTAAACTTAGAATATTTTCGTGGTGGAGTTACAAGATTTGAATTAGAAATTGTATCAGTGAATTGTGAATTGCCATGTTATTCCGACCTGGGAAATTAATCAGTTTGAAACAGGTGTCCACCTGAGGTGCAACACAAAGAGTATAGACAGTGTTTGTGAAGTGGTTGAAGGAAGTTTCGACTTGATCGCTGATCTTCGTGGACTTCAACAAGAAGGAAGATTGGTCTATCCACCGTGGCGACATCGAGCAGCGTGGGTGTGAAGAGGCAAGAAAAGATAAAAGGTTCTATAACGCTGTTATTGCAATAACGAGAAAACTGGTCATGACCTAACAATAACTTATAATAATCAATGTTAGTCTGATAACTTTTGGCATTCATTATAAATTATAATTCATAGTTTGAAAGAAAGCTGATTCTCATTTGCCATTTCGTGCAATCTTAGAGTAGACATTTGAGAATTATTTTCATATTCCTTGCCACTCCTTATGGATGGCAGATTGAGTAATTGGTTGTGGAGTAAGTAGCAACAATTATTTCATAAGAACCCATCGACCAAGCTAGCGGGATTTACATTTATTTGCAATAAATCCGAAGACAGTAATAGGTAATCAGGAATTCAGGTGTAACCTTTTCCTGGCGCCAAAATTACTTATAAATTCAGAAATTGGTTAAGATTGACATTTTTCTAGTAATTAATAGAAATGTTTCACCATATATCTCAAAATTAAACGAAATTGATTAATATTTGAAACAAAGGTGTACATGTAATGATTGAAAGACCTAATATTGAGGAATAGATTACAAAAAAAAAAAAAAAAAAAAAATCTGAATCATTCCTGACAAAGATTTAATGAAATTATTTTTGGAAAAATTGCTATTTCACGGGGTTTTCCCACATATAAGACAATATTATTCTTCAATACGAGTATCTCAATCTAAAAATGGAAGTCATCTTATTTTCCAGGTGATTGGGGCCTTTTTAGACTGAGACAATGACTTTTCATGTTAAACAAAAATTTGGAGCCGTTTTTGAGAGAATGCCATTTTAGTGCTTCTGAAACTGCCGAATCTTGCGCTCATTTTCACAGAAAATTTTGAGTTTTCAAGAAACTTCGTAAGAAATCATTTGAAAGACCTTAAAGAACATATTTTGGAGAACAAATTTTACATGAAGAAATATCTACTGTCAATAAAGTAGTTGTAAGAACGAGCTCGAAAGAATTTAAAACTTTTGCAATATTTGGTGAAATAAAAGTTAATAATGAAGGGGGGGAAAAAAGAAAGAAAGAATAGAAGAAAAAGAAAATGAAACACTGCCCTGAGCGGGGTTTTAATGGTTTCTCCTCGGTCATACAGGTGAATGCTGGGATGGTTATAAAAAAGGCCAGGATCACCACTCATCATCATCCTATCATCCCGTAATTCATAATTAAAGGCTTAACAACTTTTCCTTACCAAGGGAAACTGCTGAAAAGCTGATCCCTATAATGACTCATGTCAATCTCTCTTTGGGATAGAATACGACTGGGCCTCGGACGAGAACGTACAGCATGGTCAGAAATGGCAGATATGCGAATAACAATAATAATAAAAAAGAATCAATGTAAAGTACTCCCAAAAATCCAGTACTAATAAAATCTCAAAATTGATTCTCCACAGTATTATATTGTATATTACATTAATTACTCTGGATGTATGTATGTATTACGTACACAAAAATGTAATAATCTCTATGCTTCAGATGAGATGTACTATTTATTAATTCCACTAATCCTATGGTCTTTTAGAACACAATTTTAGTCTCAACACGAAAATCTATTTCTAAATGCATTTAGCAATTCCTATACACGGAGATCCTTTACATTTTTGGCAACATATTCTCATCGATGAACTGAGATCCTAAATTTTCTAATTTAGCCTTCAAAAATTCTAAATCTCTCATGAGATGATTCCTTTCACTTTGAGTTATCGTGTGTGTTGGAGGTGGTGGTGAAAGCATAAGATTTGAATCCAAGGAAAAATTCTCATTTCGAGATGATAAAAAAACACACACACACACACAAAAACACACACACACACAAACAAAACACACACACACAAAAACACACACACACACACACACAAAACACACACACACAAAACAAACACACACACACAAACACACACACAAAAAACACACACACACAAAAACACACACACACAAAAACACAAACACAAACACACACCCTCCTCTGACAATGTTTAATTCAATATTCATAATTAGGACCACAAAATTAAACACTCAAAGAGCATAATTAAAGAATTATAGCCAAAATCTGTAGCTGATTTGCCCTCGCAAACAGCTTTTATTACAAGAGTGAATATTTTCTTACCAATACTTGCCAAACATTCTCATTGCTACCTTTGTTCATAATTCAAATTAACATGTATTGTGACATACCGATATGTGACGTTAAAAGAAACTAACATTTATTTGTAGACAATATGGTGGAACATGCATTACGAAATATCACGAGAGCTAGAGCTTAGCAACGACCGTGAATAAACAATGTAGTTTTTGTTTTTTGTAAATGCATTAACAGTTCTGGATGCCGAAAGTAGAAAATTTAGGATTGGGCGAAGAAGTTTAGACTATCAAAAGGTCAGCTACACCAAAATATAACGAACGTATGCATTGGCTGGGTGAGAGAAGGACGGTCAAATGTTATGAAAAAAATGAAGGTAGTTTTAATACGAAGTCTTCGAGGGATGAATCATGCAAGAAGATTTCAGTGTGCTCTGAAACGCGCTTCTGAACTGATCGTATGTTCGTGAGAGGGAACGAGTACAATCGAGATAGAATTGGGTTATCAGTGAAATTTTAAGGACAGTGAATGATATTGCAGATATTTTGATGTGGAAGCAATATTGGTGTATAAATTGGAACTTTGTCAGGAGTGGTAATCGAGTTCGGGACTATGTCATAGGACGTAATCGGGACTGATAATTTTGATAGTTGGAAACCAGCTTGATAGGGCAGGAGAGATTCCTTGAACTTTGACTACGGCAAGCTCGCAAGATATTTGACTGAGAAGTCTACGAGGGACATCATCGAAGAAAAGATAAGTTAACCGCGGTATAAACTGTAAATTGAAAGATATCTTGATCAAAGGCCTAACTTTTTTTCAGATTCCCAGCTGCGCTGTATAGTCGGCGGATCCTATAATCCATTAAGAGGTAACCAAAAGAAATGAACTAGGAATAGAATCATTCTATTTCAGATTCCCAGCTGCGCTGTATAGTCGGCGGATCCTATAATCCATTATAGAGGTAATAAGGATTATAATTATATCGTGACCCATTGACCCAGCAAGCCGGACGCTAAGATCTTTAGCAGATATAAATGTAGAGAGAGGAAAATTTTTAGTATATCTCAAAATGGCGCCTCAACGTGGGGCATAATTTGTTATAATTTATAACAATTGGTGACACGGATAAAATTAGTCTTATAAATTATAATATAGTGATCCAAAGGGAATCTGAAATTTATGGATTGACATTTGAAATTAATTGTTAATTATAAGAAAGGGCCAAGACCATTTCACTGGTGTGATTTTAAAATAATTTAACAGATAGATTTTAATTTGTATTAGAATTCAAAATGGATACTAGGAGCAGAAAATTGCGTATGGAGAATGTTAAGGTAGATGATATGGCGTCTGCTAATACTAACCTCGAGGGAGAAATTTGTGAAATTATTGAGATTGAACCACAAGAAAAGGAAATAATGGCTGCACCGTCAGAAAATATCGACCCTAATAATTTAATTCCTAAGTTAATCATTTACAGGAAATTAATTATTCATTGTAAAATTGAGTCTTTTAATAATCAAGTCGACCAAATGCAGAGGGAATTAAAAGAATCTGGCAACAAAATTAATTCCAAAGTTAATCATTTACAGGAAAACATTGTGACAGTAGGACATTTACATGACCAACAATGCGAAAAGTTGACAATCGTCGAATCGCGTGTAGATAATTTAAATGCAATGTCGCTTCAACATGGCGAAACAAATGAAAACATAGAATCTAAATTAGTTAATTCGGATTGTAAATTAGAAAACGAATACCGGAGGGACTTAGAAACATTAAAATGGTGCAAGAATCTGAATCTGGGAAATATATGTCGGACATTAAGGACAAGATTGAACAGTTAGAAAATGAATTCATGATGCGTTCACAGGGAAATATACCAATGCATGCATCAGCACTTGTAATACCAAGCCACCTAAAATTTCATGATGATAATGAGGGCGTGATAGTTATTAAGGAGTTGAATAGCATTAAAGTATCGGCAGAAGATTTATTAAGGGAAGATACGGACGAACGGGCGGAGAATAGCACGTGTTTAATTTCGAAGGGGATATTTCGGAATATACCTGTAGACACTTTAATCGACACAGGTGCTAATGTTTGTGCAGTGTCGGAAAAATTGTATGAGCAGTTAAAGAAAAAGGGAAATAAAATTGATGAGCTACCCACCAGGAGTTTGGATATTCGGACAGCTAATGGAAGGCGCATCGAAACGAGAAGTCGGCAAATTTGGGTGGATGTGAAGTTCAAGGATCACAATTCAGTTTCCGGCAATTGTAGTGAAGAATTTGATTCGTCCAATTATTTTGGGATTGATGGCCTAAAATGTGTGACGCCAAGGTCGACATAGGTAACAGGAGGTATTGTTACGAGGTGACAAAGGGCAACAACATTGTTTAGGGATCAAAGACCAGGAGGGCGAAGATATGTGTATTTGCGATATTGCGGAACAAATTGAAGAGACCAGGGACCAGATCCACACGGCAGCAGAGGGCGCGGTCGACGAAAACGGAATAGATGCTAGTGAAGCTATTGAAATGTTAGTCAATGAATATAGAGATATTTTTGGAAGTTCAAGGGAGCCGGTAAAGGGATATCAATGTAAAATTGAATTGACGGATGAGGAACCTGTTAATCTGCAACAATATCCGATCCCTCATGTATATAAAAGCGAAGTACGTAAACAAATAAACACGATGCTTGAGGATGGTATAACAAAAAAATCGATGACACCGTATGTAAGCCCAATAGTGATAGTTCGTAAGAAAGACAATAAGATCAGATTTTGTGTTGATGCTAGGAAACTCCATAGCAAGACCATCGCTCGTCATGAAAACCGCCGAAATTAGATGAAATGATGGAAGGTAAAAGGAGCTCGGATATTCACGGGACTGGATTTTACTGCGTCGTACAGGCAAATTGGACTACACCCAGATGATGTGAAAGATACGCGAATAATTTATGACAATTTGAGGGAGGCAGCAGCCAAAAGAAAGCCAAAACAGAAACAATGCTTTCGAGGCGAGTATAAGGAGGGTGATGAAGTGTTAATTAGAGTACCTCAAGTGTCGTCAGTGGATAAGAAGCTATTTTATAAATTTTTCCCGTTGTATAAAGGACCGTACCGAATTTGTAAAGTATTAAGCAAGAATGCCGCGATTTTGAATGATGAAAATGGATGGCAAATGGGAACATATAACTACAGGAACATGAAGCCGTATATGAGGGACGACACGCACGATTAAATATTCTGGTCATGACAGAGATTGGTAAATAGTTGTAAATATTAGGTGTAATAGTTTTTCTTTTGTTATTGTTTTGTCATTATGTGTATTTTGTCAGTTTGTGTAGGGAGTTTAATTTAATGTGTATGTGTATTCAATGAAGTTAATGGGGAGCAATATTAGACAGATACGGTTATTAGAATACCTGATGAAATGGTTATTGTTGGCACATTCCGAAAGGAAAATGTAAATAGTTTTAAGGCAGCAAGAAACAAGACCTAGTGCAGTGCAAAGTGTAAAGTGTTAATGTCGTTTAGTGTGAAGAAGCAAGAAGAAAGTGTTCAATTTTAGTCTTGTCATTTAGTTAGGTTGTAGCAAACCAAATGACGCTTGGAGAGGGGAAGCTGTGACATACCGATATGTGACGTTAAAAGAAACAACATTTATTTGTAGACAAATGGTGGAACATGCATTACGAAATATCACGAGAGCTAGAGCTTAGCAACGAAAAAAGCATTAACAGTTCTGGATGCCGAAAGTAGAAAATTTAGGATTGGGCGAAGAAGTTTAGACTATCAAAAGGTCAGCTACACCAAAATATAACGAACGTATGGATTGGCTGGGTGAGAGAAGGACGGTCAAATGTTATGAAAAAAATGAAGGTAGTTTTAATTCGAAGTCTTCGAGGGATGAATCATGCAAGAAGATTTCAGTCTGCTCTGAAACGCGCTTCTGAACTGATCGTATGTTCGTGAGAGGGAACGAGTACAATCGAGATAGAATTGGGTTATCAGTGAAATTTTAAGGACAGTGAATGATGTTGCAGATATTTTGACGTGGAAGCAATATTGGTGTATAAATTGGAACTTTGTCGGGAGTGGTAATCGAGTTCGGGACTATGTCATAGGACGTAATCGGGACTGATAATTTTGATAGTTGGAAACCAGCTTGATAGGGCAGAGAGGATTCCTTGGAACTTTGGACTACGGCAAGCTCGCAAGATATTTCGACTGAGAAGTCTACGAGGGACATCATCGAAGAAAAGATAAGTTAACCGCGGTATAAACTGTAAATTGAAAGATATCTTGATCAAAGGCCTAAAAATTGTAAATTATCTAAATTGTTTGCTAAAAGCGTAGAAATAAACTTGGTTGAATTTTGTTCTTTAGAAAAGAAAGTGAATTTTCATTTAGTCAATCCAAACAGAAATGAACTAGGAATAGAATCATTCTATTTCAGATTCCCAGCTGCGCTGTATAATAGAGGTAATAAGGATTATAATTATATCGTGACCCATTGACCCAGCAAGCCGGACGCTAAGATCTTTAGCAGATATAAATGTAGAGAGAGGAAAATTTTTAGTATATCTCAGTATACAAGTTAGGACGAAGATCCCAGAGCTCAAGAAATTTTGCACAAATTGCCCTTGTCACCATAGTATGTCACACACTTTTTAATTGTTTTTGATGTTAAATAAATTAAATTAAAAAACAAATAATTTATTTCATGCCCAAAATAATTAGCAATTTGGACAGTGTTAGTTTAATACTCACTGATTAGTAATTATTATTATTTAGCAAAAGAAATATTAGTACCTACTAAATTACTAACACCTTAGTTATGTACTAAGTAAACAAAGTCAAAAGAATCATCATTATCCAGAAACTTTAGATGAACATAATACAGGAACATAAGTTAGAGTGCATTCGTTTTGGAAACTCACTTTCTTGTTACTATTAGTTACAATAACACATACATTTATGAGAGTTGTTGTGACAAATATAAATCAAATGTAAAGTAGTCAGGAAATATGGGGGAAAGGGTGATTTAGCAGAAGAAAGCAGTGAGAAGTGAATGATAAGGAGGGGTATGTAGCCACCTGTTCTTCAATCAACAAACAATAAGCACACAGTCCTAGACGTCAGATGAAGTATGATTGATGTTCCCGGGCATGTGAATTGCTATTTTCATTTGTCCCATTAGTGTAATGAGTGCTTTGTTCCAGGTGCTGTTTCTCCCTTCTGGATGATGAGATTCTACAAGACGGCAGAAAGAGATTTCCTCCCCTCCAGTTTCATTCAAGCGGGCACCACCCCAGCCGGGACAAGCTCTAGGCTCTGACTGGTCTCCCAACACATGTGGTGATGTAGTGCGAGTAATTGCTAGAGGAGAGGACACGCCACGGTAGAGGAAGGAAAGACTGTGCGTGATTCATGACTCGTATGTTAAGGTACTGCCTGATGTTGAAGTGAGAAATCACAGAAAAAAGTTGCTTAAAGGTATTAATAAGTGTAAAAAAATAGAGGGTAGGAATGTTAATGTTAGTATTTTACTTTATTAGGAGATTCATATTATGTATTGTTTTTCTTTTTCCATTTCTGTTCTTTAACAAGGTTGGTTTTCTGAATGCCTTTTTTTAAACTCTTTCTGACTTACTTTTAGTGAGATGGCAGAGCAACCCAATAATGATAATGTGATGTAGATCACTAGCCTTGATAAAATGTATTAGCATGTAAAGATTATATTTAATGGAAAGATCTGTGCTAGTTCATTCCTTGTAAATCTACAAAAATCAATGAATATGTAAGTTTACTTAGCACCAATTGATATGCTTGAATGAGCTGCAATGTCTTTCTCCCCCTACTGAGCAAATAGTGCACTTATGCTCATGCATCGTCCTTTAAACTTGTTCACCAAATAAACAAATGGGAGGAGCCCTTACATTCATTTGCCCTCCTGAAAGCATAGCTCCTGTTGTTTCTTCAACAACATAACTTGGAAGAAGGGATTCTGAAACAATTTCTTAATAAATGAATGTTCAATTTTATGACACACTTCAATACTGAATCAACTGCAAAATTACTGGAGTAGCTACCTGGATGTATAAGCGCTGCTTCCATTTCAGAAAAATTCTGTGGTTGCACATTTGTTGAAGAAATCTGGAATATTACAAAATTCCTTTAAACAAGAAAAATATCTATAAATGTACCATATTAAATACATACATACATATACATTTATTTGAACTGCAATTGGGTATGACCCGGTGGCAGTTAATTAACAATAATTACAATAATAATAACACTTAACATTAATAATAACAACAATATTAATAATAATAACGATATTAATAATAATAACAATAATAATAAAGGATAATAATAAAGGAGTACAGTACAAGCCGAACATGCAATAATCATACTATCACTAATATTAAGTATTATAACAAATTATTTCAACTCGTATGATATATAATAATTATAATTATATGTCGGTGATGCTAAAATTTAATACAAGCTACATAAATATTGGCTAAATTTATTGTTTTTAATTCATTGATCGCGTTCACTACAATTAACTACACGACACTGCACTGCACAACACTACACTACACTACACTACACTACACTACACTACACTACACTACACTACACTGTTTTTGCTTTGAGTTACACTGACCAGCACTTCATCGCACTTCACCGCACTTCACAGCACTTCACCGCACTTCACAGCACTTACTCATTTAATGTCTATTACTATCATATTGTTCTAACTTATTTCTAAAACTTCGGACACTTAGAGGAAAGGCTTTGAAAATTGCTGCGGTAAACTGTTCCAATCTTTAATTGTTCTGTTACAAAGGAAAATTTCCCAAGATCTGAATTTTGTTTCCTTGTTCGAATTTTGTGAGTGTGATCGCTTCGGCCGAAATAATTTGGTTTTCTAGTCTAACCTGAATTTCCTTCCAAGCTGTTTGACCTACGTATGATTTATAAAGAGCGCAAAGCCTCGCCCTTGTTCTTCCATTTCTAGAGGTTCCATGCCTTTTTATCGCGTTAGTTCTGTAGGTAAACTTATTCGCTTTTCTCTGTATTCTATCTAGATTTTTCTGGTGCGACTTTCTGTATGGATCCCAACATGCCACTCCGTATTCCATGAGAGGGCGAACCAGCGAAAAATATGCTAATTCTTTTGCGTTTGCAGAGCTTTTCTTTAGAATTCGCATTACAAAATGCAAAGACTTCCACGTTTTCCTAACTACCTGATTTATATGCTTCTCCCACCCTAATTTACTATCTATATGAATGCCTAAATACTTGCATGATGAGACTCTTGGGATGATGACCTCACCTAAACGATAGTCTGGTTCCTCATAATTTCGTCCCCGCCCGAACGTTATTGTTTTGCTTTAGATCCGTTAATTCCATGTCATTTTTTCAGCCCAATCACGTAAATGTTCTAAATCCTGCTGTAATATTTGTTCGTCAGCGCTACTTTTGATTTTTCGGTATATAACACAATCGTCTGCAAATAAACGCACCTTTGATTGTATGTTAACGTGGAGATCATTTACGTACGCTAGATCATTTACGTACGCTATCACCAAGAAATGTCACCAAGAAATAATAGTACAATCTTAAATTAACCAAAAGACAAAAAATGAACATTTTAAAAGGTTGAAATCACCCTGCAAATGTGGAAGGTACAGAAATTATGCAGAAAAAAATTAAATATTTTCAAGTTAACAACCATGAAACTGATGTTAGATGCCTATTAAAACCCAGTTAAACAATTCACAAAACATTTTATACAATGTTTCATCAAACAAGTGTGTTGGACACTCAAATTTTTCATAAAATTGTCAAATCTACAATCTGTCGTAAATATTACATTACTGTTTCAACCTCGTCTGGCATTATGATACATACATCTCACATTATAATACACAGAGTCAGCAACAATATACAAGAGTACTTCTGATATATATCTGGAAGTGCATTTTCCTTTTCAATGTTAAAAGCAGAAATTTGCTCTCACATACAAAATAAAATTTTAAAATTTCAGCCTAACTTCTCCAAATAAAAGGAGTAATATTGAATATAAGTTATATGAGGCTGTAAAATACAATCAATGATTTTCACATTTTTCTTTTTTACAGGTGTGCTTTTGAAAAGCAGTGTTCCTGATTTTCTCAAAAAAAGAGGTTAATCTAATAAAACCTGGATAAACTATGTGTGGAAATTCTTAAGTGGTCTACTTCGTCTTATACATGTGGATGCAAATGTATGTGATTTCACCACTTTAAAATATTTTTCCCACCAAACAGGAAAACCTGTAGCCTTATTTTCCTTATCACCCTTAACTACATAACTATAATTCAGCAAAACCACTCAGGACACCTCCGGACCTGATCCACATTCCCTGTTCCAAAAGGAAGGTCCTATTGGAATTGCACACACTTTTGTCTGGCCTGGCAACATGCAACGTGAAACATTTATTGTTCCTTTTCTAGTCAATACTAAGATTTTACTAAGGTGAAAATGTCTATACAAAAGATTTATTTTATTTAAATCTGAGTTTTATTAGTGAAGTATTATTTTTGCATTATTAAACCCTTTTTAAATTTTTGGTTTTTTTTTTTAAAATCATTCCTAATTTTAATCATGTTCATTTGTAAACAAATTGAGTCTTTTCCAACATATTTTTAAAATACGGATATAACTTCTTTAAAAGTTATTTTACTTAATTTTTATATCTAGAGAGACATTTAAATGTATCACATTAAATATCATCTGAAATATATAAATATTTTAGTCCAAGGTGACATGACTAAAATGCATTTCCAAACAACTTTGAAATACTTCACCCTTTTTGATTGTTACCTTTACCCAATTTGATTGTTACCTTTAATTGTATTATTTTACTAATGTACTTATCCTTATTTTATACAATACAGAAATCAATACTGTATTGATAAGCATTGCGTCTTGCAAGGTTATAATATCTTATGAGCTAGTTAACAGTTGAAGTTTTTGCTTTTAAAGTGTGAAGGAAGTTAAACGGCTTAAAATTCTATATTTTAACATCAAAACATAATATTTAACAATTCATATACCATTGTATAATTAATGAAATAAATCTGAACAAGCCATCATCTGATAACATGATTTTGTGAATTTCAATATTCCATTTCAAATTAATAATACATAAAGTTCTCTAAAAAATCTAATTACCAAGTCTCAGATTCAAAACAAAAAAATACTGACTTTTGTATCTGTGTGACTTTCTTCTGGCATCAAAAACCACTGTTTCTTTTCACTTTCTCCAGATGGTGGCACTACTTGGTCTGTCATCTTCTCAGATCCCCATCTGTCCAAAGAATTACTCCGAAAACGCAGAAAAAGATTTTTGCGAACAGATATTGCATTTCTGGAATAATAACATCTAGGTCTACGTACAGTTTGACATTTTCGAATACCATGAGACGATATACTTGATCTCTTTTCTGGGTCCACATTTTCCACTTCATTTCTTTCAAGACACTTATTCCACGAATCTGAATAATTTTCAAAATTGCCCTGATCAACACGACGTTGCTTGGGGTTTGGTTCAGTGTCAAAATCATCTCTCTTGCGCTTGATGGATCCAGGATATGAACTATCAGATTCAATTCTTTTAAAATAAAACCTTATTTTGACCACTGCACCATCTCTTAGGTTTTCTTCATGATCAATATCAACCCAAGTTTTAAATTTTGGATTAAACTCCTGAAAAACTGGGTATGCACAAAACTGTAATTCAGAAAGGGATGAATCTGAAACTAGGAGCTTTTTATACTCGCCAAAAAGAGTATTAGAACCATCCAGATAAATTACTTTTTTCCTATTTCTGCTGAATTCCATAAGAATCTCCCTGCCCTCTTTTCTGAAAGGTATCATATTGTCACATTTAAATGGTTCTTTCATGACACCTGGTTCTTCCCCGATATATAATTCTTTCTTTATACCTGGTTCTTCTTTGATATAGAATTCTTTCTTGATACCTGGTTTTCCTTGGTGTAGAATTCTTTCTTGATACCTGGTTCTTCCTGGATATCAGGTTCTTGCTTGATAGCAGGTAAGAGTGCTAAATTTTCATTCATTGTCTCCAAGTCGGACGGCGGAATAAATGTTCAATTTGCAGCAGTATATTGGTCTGCAGGTTAAGACTCTCGTTACATTAATAACAGTTTGCTTGATTTTCCAAACTTGCACAGGTGGCTTTACACTCCCAGGAAGGCAAATAGCACAATAAACAATAGGGCGCGGCCCACAACAAAAACGATTCGAAACTAACCACAGATTCCCTGAGATTCAATCACAACACCCGACCACCACAGACAGAACGCAACGGTTTCGTTGTACGAAATTCATACTGGAAGATCGCGCCTTTACAGTGTAAAGTTTACACATTTACTTCTGCCTATTCTTTGACACAAGATGGAACTACTATATAGGCGACGCGCTTACTTCAAAATGCTATCGAACGACCACACGTGTTTCATTTTATTTCGTAATCATTCGTCGAATATTAATGCTTTGATCAACTTATGAATATAGTTGAATAAAATACAAACTTTGAAGAGTAGGAATCATGGAAGGTTTTTTAATTATTTTTCCCCCCCTCAAAACGTTCATCCGTCTATCTGGTGTACGTGAACAACACTAGTGCCTGAACCATTCTTACGAATTTTTTTCAAACTGAATAAACCCCTGTCGATCTGTCCTGAGTCGAAGCTGTGCGATTTTGAGAAACATTCATTAATATTTTTCGGGTAATGTACATGAAGCACTAGGTACATTTTCAAAATTTTCTAAAAAATGGCTCCAATTTTTTTCTTTCAATTTCGTGTAAGAATAGAGTTAAATACATTTATAAAAGCGGTACAGGCACGATTTTCACTGTTAACTCTGAATTTTCGAAAATTGCAAAAGTTTGATTTTTTCGGCGTTTTCCTACGACTACCAAATTGAAGATAGAGAATTTTCCTTCAAATGAAATTTGTTCTCCATACTTAGTTCTTTCAATAAGACCCTGCATATTTTTTGAAACTTTGAGTAGTTTTCGCACAATATTGCATGAAATATGTGGGGGGAAAAAAAAAAGACACCGGAGTCGGTCTCAGCGACAACAAAAAAACATTAAAATATTTTAGACGTCAGACTATCCTTGCTCATCGGCCGAACTAAAATTCTTTAACCACTTTCCGACAAGTCTTAACCTCCTAACCCCTGCTGATAGTCTGAATTTGCTGAAAGCGACATCTTACGAAACCAGAACCTGTATCAGACTTCAATGTTCAAATTAAGTTCGCCGTTACTGATTGCATTAAGCATTTTTAGGTTAAATAAACATTGAGTTCGATAGCAGTTCCAATAGTGAATTGGATGGTATGTTCGAAATTGAATTCTAACAAACATCTGAAAGCAATATTGTTGTCAATTTTATGTACATACCATTATCAGAAAGCAGGCTTTCTTCTTCATGTCGAAAAAAATGATTGAAGGCAAAACGTCTGTATGTCTCGTTCAGCCATTTTCAAAAATAGGCAAATTTTTTAAAAAAATGTTGGATAGCGTAAAGGCGCGCAAGAGAATGGTGCAGGTGTCATTTTCGTTAATGTCCCTAATGCATTTTTCGAATATTGCAAAAATTAAGAATTTTGACTTTTTGAAATTTTCGAAATATTTGGGATTTCAACGAACATAAGACCTGCGCCATTCTCTTAAACATCCTTTACTCTATAAGAGGTCAAAATTTAATCAAACAATTTGGTGTCGTTTTTGAGAAACACAGTTAAAAATTGTCTATATATCACGCAAAATTAAGCGAAAAGTGCTCAAATTTTCGAAAAATTGTAATTGACCTTTTAAATATGTATATAAGAATATATTTTATGAAGGAATAATCTCTATCTTCAATATTTTAGCTGTAGGAAGATCCAAAAATCAACCTTTGCAATTTTCAAAATATCAGGGTTTGCAACGAACATGAGACTTGAACAACTCTCTTAAACGTCCCTCACACTAACCAACAACAAAATTTAATCAAAAACGATAGAATTTTTTTTTTTGAAAATTTGGAAAATGTTCCAGAGGCTTCATGTAGAGTACTGTAAACATTAAAATATTGGTTTCAAATTCAAGGGGTTCCGACATCAGTCAGATCGATTGCGGAATACCAATTTTGGAGAAAATCAAATGTACGGTTTTTCCTCGTACGTAGCTAGAAACACGAGTAAATTTGAGCTGGTCCCATTTTAGGTGAATTCTATTTTTTTCTTCCGGGGTCTTTTTCCAGCTTCACCGGATGCCAATTTTCGACTATGCGCGCCGGGTACCCACTATGACCCTCGCGGGGATACATACGAGGTGCGTTCAAGTTCTATGGTCTCCTATTTTTTTTCTCAGGACTGGATGGAGAAAGAAACATGCGATTAATCTTAAAATAACGAACACTTTTTGTGTGTGAGTGAGACAGAATTGGCAAATCTGTTAAGCTCAGAGAATTCTAGCAGCTGCGGTGAGAGTGAGCAGTGGTTTTGATACTAGAGACGGCGTGTCGTTGCAAAAACAGCAAGGAATCATTCGTTTTCGTCACTTCCGTGGTGTGACTCCTTTTGAAATTTATCGCCAGTTGAGAGACGTGTGATGATGGTGTCATGTCATTAACGTGAAGAACATGCGTTCGTGGGTGCGAGGCCAATCGTCTTGTGACTTTCATTCCAACAATTGTGACAATGGAAGAGTCAGAGGTGCCCTATTGTGACAATGAAAGTCATGGATGCCGTTCTTTAATGCTAAGCACTTACTCTCGGCGCCTCCCAAAGAATTTCGGGTAAGTACCAGTAAAAAAAATGCCATATTTTGGTACAGCGATGTCGTAATCCACACTCACTGAATTCCAAAGGGCACAACATGACATTTTGAAGAACAAGCTCGTTGCAGCGTTGCGAAAAAAAATCCGGCCCGACAGGCTGGGCGTCTGCTCTTTCATCAAGACAACGCACCAGTGCCGCACATAGGGGTATATTGAAAGAAAAGCTGGCCAAAAGTCGAAATAAAAACATTTAACATACGAGAAAACTATAACACCATTTCCTATAAGTTGAATATATGTTACGTCATAAGGCATATCTGTTAGTCTCAGATTCGTATCTTCGTTGTAGCAACAGTCTAAAGTAAGTCGATGTTTGCGCTGCAAGCATTTCCTAATAAGAGGCCCGTACAAAGGGATAATTTATTCGCTTCGTGAGTACTTTCAAAGTTGTCAAGTGGATTAATTCATGATGGATATTGAAGTTACAAGTATGTACTGCTTTAAATTAAAAACTGACCCATTTAAAATTAATATTTACATAGTTTAAGATGTTTTAAGTGAACGTATAATGCTTTCAAATTTTGAGTTGACTTTTATCAGTGTTTATAAGTTATAGTGTCAGGACGTGTTAAGCAAAAATTTTTGTTACAGGTTGTTCTAAAGTTCATATTCTAACCGTTAAAAAAGAAAAACTTCCTACATATTTACACAAATTTAGTTTATGGCACTTTAAAGATCGGTGATGCGTAACAAAACTCGTGAAATTTAGGAACATCGGTAAGGTTTTTGCTTGTATATTCCGAAGAGAGGGTTCACGGGATGACTAGAGTTGCTCTTGGAGTTATACGGGTGTTCAGTCATGCGGGTACCCAGAACCCGTACATGCCCGTATTCTAACGGGTCAAACCCACCCGCATTCATACGGGTACCCCGCCCGTACAATGCGGGTCGCGGACATAACTGAGGTTTTTGATAGACACGAACAGAAGGTATTCCGTGTAAGATTGTAAAATTTTCTATTCATGCTGAAGTTACCACATAATAAACGAAGCAGGAAAGTAGCGGAACCAATAAAAAAATCAAGGAAAGATCTTAATGGCTCTCTGTGTTCTTTCACTACGTACTTACTAAATGCAGTTCGTATGTTAGCAAGTTAAGGGGTACCCCTATGATACGGGTACCCGTATGAATGTGGGTGGGTTAGACCCGCACTTTTCCGAGACGGGCGGGCGGGTATTGAGAGCTCTATGGAGGAGAATTACAGCTATATCAACTCTGAGCATTTAATAGTAAGATTAAATATATGGAAAATCATTTGTTGAAAATCACACATTGTCCATCGGAAAAATGGCTAAATTACGGCTTTTAAGTGTAAATACAAATAAAAATGAGCATCGCATTTAATATTGAAGAAAGATTTGTAAAAAAATAATGAAAAGAGGCTTATCAGTGTTGTGAAATGACCAATATGGACTAAACAAAAGACGGGTCGACCGAGAAAGGAATTCGGAGATTCAAATGACCGCAGCAAAGGACGCAAAACAGAAGAGTTACGGCAAGTACCTGAGTCCACATTGGCCAATGCTGCTCAAATGAGCTTAAGAGCTGCTGGTAAAACAGGTGCGTCTGCTAATGTGAAAGAGATGTCGAAATCTCCGAAAAGAGCGTCAAAAGTGCGTAAGGCAACAACAAACTTTCAGCAATGCGAAAGATGAAGTAGAAGATGACGATAATGATGATGAAAATTAAGGCAAAGATGATGATGGTAGTGATGATGATGATGAATATTAGATACTGGAAATATCGGGAATTATATTAAGTAGACTAGTGCAACACATTTAACCAGAACTATTTAGTAGTGTTTCTACCTACCCCAGGAAATAACCCACAATCGTTTCCCTAAAAATCCATTAATTCAAAATATCAGAATTTCCTACATAATAATAAAAAAATGGCTTTAACATTTCACTGCTATGGCTTCCCTCCCATAATATAATTGTTGGAATAGAAAGAGCTGGCATAACTGCCAAAAATACAAAGAATTTCTTGAATGATGTCAATAATATACTGTAACGAATATTGCGTCACCGGCCGGCACCACCACGAACTACCTGTGTGCGCGGATTGCGTCATCTGCCGGCGCCACCATGCGCTGCCTGTGAGCGCGGGTTGCGTTATCTGCCAGCGGTCCCTGCAGTAGATTATTCCAGAACGATCGCGGGGTCCGGAAAGTTCTCGACGGCCCCCCCCCCAGTTTAAATACGCGGCTACCGGCGACCACGAGACGGTCTTAAGTCCGCAGTGGAAACTGCACTGTGAACTGTGCATCGCGGTGAATAGAAGTGCAGTGATTGTGCTCAGTGACGTGAACCGTGGTCAGTGCATCGAACTATGGTTAGTGCAGTGGACTGTGACCGGTGCTTAGGACTGTGCGAGTGTGTAAGAGAAGTGAACAGTATAAGTAATCAAGAAAAGTGTAGTGTAAATAAACAATCAAGTTATTGCTTATTTATCCTTGAAAATAAATTTTACTACATGGGAGTTTTTGTTTTTTCTCTCCCTTTCAAAATTTAAGTAGTATATGACTTAGTGTAGGGATCACAGAATTTTGAAAATGTGCACACAATTCACTTTTCCCCATAGCACGTCATACGCAGTTTTTAACTGTTTTTTGACGTAAAATAAATAAATAAAGTGTTTTCAGTGATTGTGTTAAGAAACCAAATAAACGTACGTACCAAATAAGCTGTACTCGTGGCTCATTGCAAAGTTGCAAGCCTTTCATCACTGAGATCCGGGTTCGATTCCCGTCGAATCTCATGTGAAATTTGTTCCAACAAAACGAGTTTTGCTGCTTCACAAGGGCTAGTCCAACCCCTGTGAAGTGTCCTAAACCCTACCCCTATCCTTATTCGTTCCTAATTCTAGCCGCTGGGTAGTGACGCAGGAGCGCGCGGTAGGAGGCGCGTACGCGGAGATGCTACCTGGCGGTCCTCTTAACAACCGACTGCGACGAGACGCGACAGGCAATGTTAACGGAGGGTTACTCCAGCGCTGTTAGTAATGGGAGGATTACTCTCAGAAGCGCAAAGCGCTCAACGCCCCCAAGGGGCTTGGAGACGCGTTGCGTCAAACGAGACGTAACAAATTAAAAAAAAAGTTTTTGTTAAAATAATACCGGACTTTTAATTCACAAACTAGAAACGTAACAAATGGTGTCAGGTGTGGGGTATAACGAGTGGTGAATTAAAACATTAATCAAGATGAGTTTCACAAAAGTTTTACGGGATCTGAAAGTGGCTGAGTTGAAGAGGGAGTAAGAGGAGAGGGATCAGGACACAATTGGCACGAAAGCAACATTACAGGAACGTCTTGCAAACGCGATGAAGGCAGCAGGCGAGGATCCAGAGAATGTTCTCTTCGAGACAACCGGGAACTTTTCGGACATATCCAAAATATTAAGAGAGGAAAATTCCAGAATACTAGAAGAAAAACTAATAGAAAATTCCAGAAATTTAGAAGGAAAGTGAACAGAAAATTCCAGAATTTTAGAAGAATTGACTGAAAACTTAAATTTAAAAATTGATCGAAAATTCCAGAATTTTGGAAGAAAAGCTGGAACAGAAGATAACGCAGAATAATAAATTGGTGCGAGAAGAAATGGCTGAGAAAATTTTGAAGAATGAGGAAAAATTACTAAATCTGTTAGAGACGTTGAAGGTTGGGGGAGTCCCCCAACGGAAAAATCAAATATAAACATCGTACAGGAACCACTAGAAATGGCACCAGTAGCCACCGTACGGGAGCCACTGGGAAAAGAACGAGTAAAACCACCTACCTTTGATGGCACTTCTTCATGGTCGAATTATTTGAAACAATTCAAGGCTGCTGCAATGGTAAATGGCTGGTCCGCAACAGTTTGTACTACGGCCCTGATTTTGGCTTTACGTGGTCACGCCGTCGATATTCTATAGACAAACCGACCGATGAACAGTCAAATTTCGAGCAAATTGTCAAGAGACTTGAAACACGATACGGGCAAGCGCGCCTCGGAGACATGTATTTTACCCAGCTAAGGAATCGTGTTCAGAAGCCTGGAGTGAGTCTTGAAGAACTGGAAGCTGATATTTCTCGTGTGGTGCGCCTTTCGGACCCTGATGCCTCGGAAAGTTCCCTGCAACGCACAGCCGTCCGGTGCTTTATTGAAGCGCTACATGATTCAGAAACAACACAAGCATTAAGACTGGCAAGACCGAAAACCTTAGCTGACGCATTAAGTCAAGTCCTACACTTCCAGGTTGAGAAAAGTGCATTGAAACGTGACGGACGAGTGCTAGAATTTCAAACCGGCGTCGATACATAGACGAAAAATATTTGGAGGCAATGGTGGAGAGGTTGGTAGATGCACACATTTCTTGTGGCAAAAGGCGACAACCTCGATGTTGGAATTGTGGAGAATTAGGGCACGTGAAAAGTCGATGTAACCGCCCACTGAAGCAACAAGGAGAGCAGTAGTATGTTTGTAAACGCAGCAGCCAGCAGGAAAACTGCAAACATTGTTGTCATGAGGAAGAGAAGATGTCTCCTACCTTAAGGGTCACTCAGTAATGACCAATGGCAATCCAGAGAACTTCAGAAAGAGGACGCAGAATTGAAACATGTTTGGAAATGGAAAACAGCAGGACGGAGACCAAGATGGCAAGCTCTCTGTTCTTCAGCAGTAAAATCATATTGGGCGCAGTGGGATTAGATTACTGAAGAGGAAGGTGTTCTTAAACGAGTTCTGGAAAGTGAAGACGGCTCTCAGAGGAGGACGCAGATATTGTTACCACGAGTAAGGGTGCCTGAAATATTGAATTGAATTTGCCTTATTTTACGTGGCGAGACTCAGGCCATGAGGCCTGCTCTTCCGTCTGACCACGCAAATTTCGTTACACTCCTTTCACCAATCATGGGAGAAAGAAGGTATTACTTGGGCGACGAAACAGGCGATTTGAATTTAGCTCAGAGGCATCATTTAGGCTTGAGGATCTTTTACATGCAGTAAATGTACTAACATGGGGCAGTCAGCTTTACTTCCCCTCCGAAGGAAGGCATACGAAGGATTTTTTCGCCCTTAAAAATCCACGGCTTCGATCGGGTTTGAACCCGCAAACTTGGGTATAGTAGTCCGATACGCTAACCGCTACACCATCGCCGCCGCTATATATTGAGGGAATTACATGATGGAACTTCGGGAGGACATCTCGGTATACGAAAACTTTAGAGAAAGTGCGCGAACAATTTTACTGGGTTAATTGCAAGCAAGACAAAGACGTGGTGCACAAAGTGTCAAGTTTGTGCTACCAGTAATGGGCCACATAAAAAGAGAAGAGCGAAGATGAGGCAATACAATGTTGGGAGTCCTTTCGAACGAATTGCCATTGACTTGGCTGGCCCATTTCCAATGTCAAATGATGGAAATAAATACATACTCGTGGAAATAAATACATATCCCCTACCTAACCAAGAGGCCACTGCTATCTCTGAAGTACTGGTTAAGGAATGGGTGAGCCGATTTGGTATGCCACTGGAATTACATTCAGATCAAGGACGGAACTTCGAATCTGCAGTGTTTCAAGGAGTGTGTGAACTTCTTGGAAGAAGAAAAACAAGAACAGCCCTACAACCGCAGTCAGACAGAATGGTGGAACGCATGAACAGAACAATGGGAAAATATTTAGCGAAGGTTAAGTTTATTTTCTAACTGATCTTATTTAAAGCAAAACCTTGTAAATAGGCTAGTAGTACTCTTGTAGATATTAGTTTATTTGTTGATACTAGATGACACATGCAACCATTCTACATTTTGTAATTCATTGGTGTAGAAGAAATTTAAGGTCGTGTCAAATCACTAACGCGACTGGGACCAATACATACATCTTTTTCTTCTAGCCTCCCGCTCATCTGTTCATGAGACAACTGGGCAAACACTCGCTAATATCCTCTTCGGCAGGGAACAACGTCTACCATGTGATCTACAGTTTGGTTGTAAAACTATCGAAGAAACAGCCGGTGAAGACTTTGTAAATGACCTAAGACGGAAAATGGGCGTAATTCATAACGAGGTGCGTGAAAGAAATCAAATAAAAAAAAAGAATCGCAAGTGACAGGATGAAAGACCGGTATGACATCAAAGATGAAAGAGGTGATTATCAACCTGGAGATCATGTCTAGCTGTTTAACCCCCAACGACGCCGCGGTTTGTGTTCAAAATTATAACGACAGTGGGAAGGACCGTACGAGGTAGTGAAGAGGATAAATTATGTTGTCTACCGAATTAAAAAATTGCCGAATGGAAAACCACGAGTCGTTCATTCGAATCGGCTGGCCCCGACGCAGGAAGTAATGAAAATAATGAAGAAAAGACCGCACGAGTTGGTGAGCTGGACATGCAAGAGTGCACATTTCACGAGTTTATGTCTCATTATAGTGAAAAGCATAAAGCACGTTATGGTGTAACAATGGATGTTTAACGGGATCTGTTTGCGCTACCCCAGGAATATGCATTGGCGCATTGTGTCGCCCAGGATTTAGATATGACCAGAGGTGTTCCTACTGTATTCAAGAGAAAATACGGAAGGATAGAAGAATTAAAGAACCAACAACCAGATATTGGGAAGGTTCTGCAACTGTACGACGTCAGTCGATATGTTTATTACCTTGTCATAAAAAGTAAGTCATATCACAAGGCATCCTACAAAAATCTTTGGGAAACTCTGATTGAATTACGCCAACAAGTACTGCAAGACAACGTCCAGAAGATTGTCATGTCAAAACTGGGATGTGGTTTTGATGGACTGAACTGGAGAATAGTGAGAAGCATGTCGGAAGTACTGTTCCGGTACACTGAGGTTAGCATCTTAGTCTGCAGTTACCACCATGGAATGTCGTCATATTCAAAGAAGACAATTGACTGCCACTTCATAACCTCCAACTGCAAGTATCTGCACGATTTCACTAAACACGCTCCGAAACGGATCGCAACTTAGTAGGGGGTAGTGTAACGAATATTGCGTCACCGGCCGGCACCACCACGAACTACCTGTATGCGCGGGTTGCGTCATCTGCCGGCGGTCCCTGCACTAGATTATTGCAGAACGATCGCGGAGTCCGGAAAGTTCTCGACGGCACCCCCCGAGTATAAATACGCGGCGACCGGCGACCACGAGTCAGTCTTAAGTCCGCAGTGGAAGCTGAACTGTGTAGTGTGCATCGCGGTGAATAGAAGTGCAGTATTGTGCTCAGTGACGTGAACCGTAGTCAGTGCATCGAACTGTGGTTAGTGAAGTGGACTGTGACCAGTGCAGTGAACTGTGGCCAGTGCGTATGACTGTGCGAGTGTGTAAGAGAAGTGAACAGTATAAATAAATAATCAAGAAAAGTGTAGTGCAAATAAATAATCAAGTGTTTTCAGTGATTGTGTTAGAAACAAAAAAAAGTTTTTGTTAAAATAAAATCGAAGTTTTAATTCACCACCTAGAAATGTAACAATACATATGGTGCTTAACATTACTTCCGGAAAACCTGAAAGAAGTACTCTTAAAGTACCTTAAATTACGGAATTGTCAAGAAATCCCATCTTGTACGAAAATCAATAATAGATTTAACAACCCCCAATATTCATATTTGAAGAAGAGTACAAGTAATTACCACAAGATAAAGAATTAGCCACCCTCTCTTACCCACTGCCATCTAATGAAGGAATCTACCCACACGACTGGCCAAAATGGGGAGGAATCCATTCTACAAGTCACATTATCCTATAATGTTTCCAAAATATAAGAAAAACTCTTGACATTAAAAACAATTTCTATGAAATCTTTAATTCAATTAGAGGTTGTAAATTAATATTGAAATAACTGAAAAATACAATTTTGATTATAAGATTGAAATTGTAGTGAAAAATTATTGGATCTAGTTATTCTGCTTATTATAAATGTTTAAAATCTAACAGATAAAATAATAGTGGTTGCCAATGATCTCAATTGTTTTTAAAGTTTTAAAAAAGTGGATAGAGGCAATTTATAAGTCATGGAGCAGTGCTGCTTCAAAAAACGAGACATGAAAATGTAAGAAAGTAAGTAAAAGCATGGAATATGTTGACAGACATTGAAAAACAACAAATAACATGAATGAAAAAAAGGAATGTTTATTGACTGCTAAAACTGGCCAATGATAATAATGCAATTTTATACACAGAACTACTTATTATTATACAATTTAAAGCTGGTCGAGTGTGAATTTAACATTCTTCAAAGGATATATATATATATTTGTAACAAAGTGTTTGGAGTATGGTAATAAAGATAAAATACATAGGCATACATGTGTGTATATTTCTCTCTCTCATACATAAACAGAAATATGTTTTATATTGAACCCTCATGCGGTAGTTTGTTCAGTAAATAGATTTTTGTAAACAACATAATTTGATCCTACCCATTGTAATTGTGACTATAATTCTCTCCAATAGTGAGATTTAATGTCTGAACACATTCATATGAAGTATTGCACTTTATGCCTATTAATGTGACAGTTAATTTTTAAAAAGTTCAAGAGATACAAACATGTTTTGAACATCATCCAAAATTATTTTATTATAAATGAAACTAAGGTTAAAATAGGTTCAACTGAAATTCAAATTTATTACTCCACGCATTTAACAAGTGATTTTATTAAACACTAAACACAAACACACTAAATTTTTTTCGCATTATATGTTCATAGAAGAAAAATTGATTTATTTAATCACTTTTACTTAAAACTATTATTTAAAATAGATTTCCAAAATCTTTTTCTGGCTTAATGTAATGTTTGTTATTTGTTCAAAAAAAATAATTCAAATAGTTTCTTGGCATAACTTTCACATTTTTAATTCTTCTGCGCGTGTGCGTGCGTGTGTGTGTGGTCAGCATTCCCCTAGGCCCAAAATTGCCTGGTTCCAGCACTGGCTACAAGTAAAGTAGTGGGTAAAGTGTAGTGATCAAATGAGCCCTTTTCTCCGCGGTACTATCTCAGATTCTCTTCCTGTAGTACATTGTGAGAGAACGACACACAATGATGATTCAAAACTCGTAGTATCTCTCGTTATCTACTTGTTTGCCCTCTGAATTTCAGGAATCCCACTATCATGAACGATATTTGCTTAAATGAGATATTGCGCTAAAAAACAAGGTTACACCAATGATACAATCAATTATGGGTAGAAAATTACACTAATTTATAACTTACACAATTTATACTTAAGAATTACAATACCTCATTGGGAGCTCCTACACAGTCAAAACATACTGTATATTTATCCTTCGAAAATTACCTTTTTGATGTACTACAGATTTATTATCTGTGGCAATAACGATATCATATCAGTACACATTAACTGTATATCTAAGTCGTTTTCCCATACTCCAGACACAATAGAAATCATTTCTTGTTTAGATGAGCAAGGAATGTTTTTAACTTTCTCACCAACAAGCTTCCAGGCATGATATGCTGGAGAAAGATCTTGAGCAGAAGAAGGCTGCAGGGAAAAAGAAATGGAATTCATATCTAAAACCTTTCTCAGATATTTGAAACCGAACTGTCTAAAAAATTTTGGCATCTGAAGAGTAACACGAGAATTCTTGTAATGATCCTTTACAGACCTAACAACTTCATTTTCAAACACTTTTCCAAGTTTGAATCCTTTCTCTTTGCACCCTAAGGGAGCAATTATATTTGGTCCATCAAAGGAACGAAAACCCCAAAAAGTTTCATAGTCTTTCTCAAAGTGATAGAACTTATCGTTGAGCTTAATACAGGTTCCTTCTAAACCAAACGATGCAACTTCTGAAAACACAGAATTCCACCATATTCTTGGTGCCCATCCACGTCGCTTTGGCATAACTCCTCTTGATAATGAAGTAATCCAAGAAATGGATCTATTAGAGACCTCAGGCTCTGGTGTAAATTCTGAAACAATGTCTTCAATGCGCTCATTGTTATTAAGTAACTATGTTTCAAGGCAATAATCACTGAACACTTTCTTTCAGTTGGAGGTGGTTTCTTTGCGATGAGTACAACCTGATTTGCTGGTGCATCCTAAAAATTGAATACGTATTACTTCATTCATAATACAGAAGACGATTTATAAAAGTTTCAAGATATTACGAATGTATAATTTATTATTATTATTTTGTTATTTAAGGTCGCATCAACATCTACATCATTAACGACCACTATTGGAGTTATTGTTATAGTAACTATGAGGATGAAATGATATGATGATGATAAGAGGTGAAGGGACGAACACAAATACAACTATGCCTGAGGCGGGACTGGAGCCCGCGACGCTTTGGTCCGAGATCACTACGACACTACTGCCTTGGCGATCTCGGTCATCGGATCGGCGAATAATTTTATGAACAATGATTAAATATTTTTTGCAGTCGCAGAGGTATAGGCACTCCAGATTTAATAAATAAAAAAAATAATGAAAAAGTAAAAACTTTTTGCACAATTGTAAATTAACAAATTGGTACAAAAGAGAAACATATTTTTTTAAAATTTTAAAAAAATAAAAACTACAAAAGCTATAATAATATATAAATGCTATAAATGTTTAAATATAAACTTTTAAGTACCACAGAGTATTGCAAAGACAATCATCTATTACTTGAGCCCAGAAGTTCAGGCATTTATTTTATCTCAAATTGGTAGGCAAAAAGCCATTTATTTTTACTAAAATAGGCATGCAAAAAAGGCATTTATTCTCGTTAAAGTAGGGGGTAAAATGACAGGACACATTACAAAATCGCCATTTTAAAGTGATTATTGTAAAGATATTAATAATGAAAATGAATGGCATTTTATTCTATTTTTTAAACTCCAAAATTTACATTAGCACTCACACAGAACTTTCTTTCTTTGTAATCTTCATTGCATAGGACCATCTGGTGCGACGACTACCAATTTATTTTCCTCGCGTCGCTGTCTCTACGAAAGGCTATTGAGGACTCCCTTTCGAATCTTGAAAGGATAAATCTTAAAGGGGATATCATGTACAGACTGCTCTGTCTTCAAAAGGGATCAGAGGCCATACACAAACACGGGATAAGATTTCTCGTTGGCGAACATGTCTGTGAGCATCAACGAAAAATATAAAAAATCTTCCTTTCCCTTTTACATTTTTAACACAACCTGACACTGGAATCCCCGCGTCCACGAAAAGACAAAACACGACTGTGCGTTCATGTTGCCCAGGCTTGCAGGTTCCAGTTTGACAGAGATCGGTGCTAGGAGGGGAGAAGGGAAAATAATGACGAAAAAGCACAAATAAGGCAATCGGCCAAAAATAGGCACCAGAAGCTAAAACTGGCAAAAAAGGCAAAATGAGAACCTATTAAAACAACACCAGAAGTACAATTAAGTGATTCCTATTGTTAAAGATCGTAAAATCGCAATAATAACTAGAAGTGCTACAGAATGGCACAGACTTTCTCATAGCAAACTTTTCTAATTTCCTTGGTGTGGACTGGTACTAGTACACTCTTGTTCCTCCTCCTTGCCTGCTTCCATCAATGGCGGCCCAAAGAAAACTCTTTTGAAATTTTCGCAAATTTTCAGTTCCAAATGTAGAAACTAAATTTTATTTTAAGAATATTAAAGAAGGCTATAACGTTGTCCTAAACAGCAATTTTCATTGAAAATTTTTAACCCGTTTTTAACAAAATGGCGATTAAGCATTTCTATAAATGTGAAATTTGAAGCTCGTTTTCACAGAAATCTATTGGATTTTCGAAAAATTTTTAATTTCAATTAAAAAAGTAGTAATGTATATAACTCGATGGAAATATGCATATTAATGACATAAGAGATATTTAAAAAAAGCAATTAGCACTACTTATTGGAAAAATTAGAAGAAAAAAATTGGAGCCATTTTTCATAAAATGGCGTTTGTGCGTTTCTGAAAAAGCGGAATTTAGAGCTCATTTTTACAGAAAGCTGTTGAGTTTTCGAGAAACTTCATTTGACATTATTTAAAGCGCTTTAGCATGTTCTCATACATATAATAAAGTGAATAAATCGCCACTAGTGTAAATATTTCCGACGTGAGAAGTGAAAAAATTAAATTTTTATATTTTTTGAAAAAACAAACAAGAATAGAGCAATATGGTGTTTATGTCATCGGATAGGATGCATTTGGTACTATCCCTACCAAAAATTCAAAGAAAACATTCGGAGCCGTTTATGAGAGAATCTTGTTTTTGTTATTTTTTAAAATTGCAAATACTGCATGCACTATTGCAAGAAAACTACTATTTTTTTTAAAAAAATCTACATGGCCTTAATAAAAGATATATAATATATATATGTATATATATATATATATATATATATATATATATATATATATATATATATATATATATATATATATTACGGCAACAAATTTCATTCGAAGGAAAAATCTCTATCTTCAATTTTATACTTGTAGGAAGACGCGGGAAAAATTCAAATTTTTGCAATTTTGGAAACTTCAGTTAGCTGAGGAAGTCGAACCTATGCCACGTTTATAAGTGTATTTTACTCTGTTCTTACAAGAAATTTAAAGAAAAAGGTTGGTGCCGTTTTGAAAATGTCCGGGGGGGGAGGGCTTCATGTAAAGTATCTCCAAATTGGATTGGACAACATGGATAAGAGCCAAAATTTATTGCCTTTTTATCCTTGAAATTAGATCTTATTACATGGGAGCTTTTTTTTTCCCTCCAAAATTTAAGTAGTATATGACCTAGTGTAGGGATCACAGAATTTTGAAAATGTGCAGACAATTCACTTTTCCCCATAGCACGTCATACGCAGTTTTTAACTGCTTTTTTGACGTTAAATAAATAAAAATAAATTTTATAGAATGTTTTTCAAAATTTCAAAGCTTCAACTAGAACCAAATAGACAACGGTTTCTTCAATTTGGAAAAGATAGTACGTGTAGTTAAGGCGCTAGCTGTGTTCACAGACGGACGGACGGATGGATGTTTTGCTTCCAATTGGTTTTTCGGCACCAAAGAATCCACAAACCTACACCAAGAGTTAGAGGATTTTTTCTCTCTTAATTTAGCACTTCTCTCTTGATTTTAAGCACTTTTTCGTCACCAGAGCCCGCAATGAATTTTTTCCCGCTGAAAATCCGCCGTTTTTACTTGCCCGTATAGTTAGTATGTACGGAGTAACATACGTAGTATAGAGAAAGTTATGTAACGCTGCGCGAAAAAACGGCTGATTTTCGGCGGGAAAACAATCATTGCCGCGCTCTGGTGGCGAAAAAGTGCATAAAACCAATTGCTAAATTAAAAGAAAAAAATCCCCTAACCCGTGGTGTAGCCAGAATCCGTTTTGTGGGTCCTTGAAGCCGAAAAACCAATTGGAAGCAAACGTCCGTCCGTCTGTGAACACTTCTAGCGCGTAAACCACAAGTACGTTCTTTTCCGAATAGAAGAATCCTATGTCGATCTGGCTTCAGTTGAAGCTTTGAAAAACATTCTTTACAATTTGGGGGTACTTTACGAGTACATGACGTACTGATGACCGTACATGACGCACTCCGAACATTTTCAAAATTTTCTCAAAAACGGCTCCAAATTTTTTTTAAAATTTCTTCTAAGGACAGAGCACAATACGCTTAAAAGGGTGGCATATGCCAGAATTTCACTGTTATCTCCGAATTTTCGAAAATTGCGAAAGTTTGAATTCTTCCCGGAGTCTTCCTACAACTACAAAATTGAAAACATTTCTTTTTTCAAAAAATAAATTTGTTGTGCATAAATAGTTCTTTCAATTAGGTCATGTAAATGTTTTTGGAAAGTTTAGTAGTTTTCGTCCAATAGTGCGTGCAATATTTGCAATTTTAAAAGATAACAAAACAACAAGATATTTTTAAAAACAGCTCCAAATTTTTCTTTAAATTTTTGGTAAGGTTAGTGCCAAACGAACCCTCTGCCGCGATGCAAACGCAATTTACTGCATTCTTTTGTTTTTTCAAAAATAAAAAAAAGATTTTTTTTACCTGTCTCTCATGTCTTACGCCGTTAATATGGGCATTTCCATCGATTTGTAGGCATTATCAGATTTTTGAGTGGATGCGCTTGAAATGACTTCAATTGAAGTTTTTCACAAACTCAAAAGATTCCTGTGAAAAAGAGTTTAAATTATTAACAATAAATACTACAATTTCAGAAGTTTCAAATTGGTTTTGTAATAACAAATTAATAGTTAACGAACGAAAAACTGTCTCAATGCAATTTTGCATTTCAAATCGACAATCGTATGCTCCATTGAAAATGAACAATGTGCAATTAACTGATGTTAAGGTAACAAAATTTGTAGGTCTCTCAATTCAATCAAACCTCAAATGGAATGTACATAAAACAGAATTAAACACTAAATTAAGCTCATTATGTTATGCATTCAGAATTCTAATTCTGTCAGCCTTCAAGCAGCTCGTTGCGTGTATTTTTCAATGAATATTCCCGCCTGAGTTATGGTATAATATTCTGAGGAAGCTCATCCTTTAGTGCCCAGACATTTAGATTGCAAAAGAAAATTATCCGAGTTTGGAATCTTACCATTGCCTTGCCTGTTTATTTACGAATCTGTAGTATTTGTCAAAACTGACTTACTTAACGGCGGGAACTTATTTTCATGTAATACTGATATTTATACGATATACTGATATTTATACTCGTAGTTACAACACTCGACGTAGAAATCATGTTCATCAAGTGTCAATATCAACAGCTCACTGCAAGAAATCCACATACAATACATATACTTTACTTTACAACGCTCTGCCAGATGAAATTAAACAATTAAAATTGGTACACAAATTTAAGTTAAAAATAAAATATTTTCTGCTGCAAAACTGTTTCTATACAATTAGAGACTATACTGATCGTCAAAAAGAAAAATAAGGTTTACTTTAACAAAAACAAGATATAGTATAATGAATTAGTCTACACTTGCATTATATAATTTAAAGAAAGACTCAATATGCCTGTAACAAATAATGTACTTCCGGGTCAATGACCCCCATCTCGATCGGGTTTTTGTCCAGTTTCCCTGATCCATTGAGCAAATGCTGAGATGGCCCCTTGATTTGCTTCTGGACGTAAATGTAGCTTTACTATGCGCACGTTTTGTTGAACTTTCCTTTTGCTTGTAGTGGTAGTAGAGCTTAGGGTGAGTTTCTATTTTGTTAACAAAACAGAAAAATCAAATCTGTTCGTTCGTTTAACGTTAAAAATACGTTTTCTATAATTCGGCAACGAAAATATCTAGCTTTTGAAATGTTAATCTCTTGCTTGTTACAATTTATTATTATTATTATTATTATTATTATTATTATTATTATTATTACTAATACTTTTTCATCTTTCAACTATCAATAGTTAAATTGTTGGGAAGGGATTCTGAAACTCAAGAAAGCGTGCGCAGATGATTTTCTCCCCCATAAGTCACATACAGTTTTTGACAGAATAAATAAATAAATTTCGCCACTACAGTAATGCTTAACCGCCGTTTACTCTGAATTTTCGAAAATTGCAAAAGTTTCAATTTTTTCGGCGTCATCCTACAACTACAAGATTAAAGACAGTGATTTTTCCTTCAAATCAAAATTTTGTGCATAGTTCTTTCAATAAGGTCATGTACATTGTTTAGAAATTTGTAGTATTTTTCGTGCAATTTGGCGTGGAATATTTGCAATTTTAAAAAATTCCAAAAATAAGATTTTCTCAAAAATGGCTTCAATTTTTTTTCTTTTAATTTTTGGTAGGGTTAGTGCCAAACGAACACTTTGCTGTGGAATAAACGCCATATTGCCAAAGGAAGAATTTGAGCCGTTTTTGAGAGAATCTTGTTTTTGTAATTAAAAAAATATGCAAAACAAGATTTTACGGAATTTTGAGCTCATTTTTACAGACAATTGAAGTATCTATTTATGCACAACAAATTTCATTGGAAGGAAAAATCTGTCTTCAATTTTGTAGTTGTAGGAAAACGCCGAAAAAATCCAAACTTTTGCAATTTTCGAAAATTCAGGGTTAACGGTGAAAATCGGACCTATGCCACCTTTATAAATGTATTTTACTCTATTCTTACACGAAATTTAGAAGAAATATTTGGAGCCGTTTTTGAGAAAATTTAGAAAATGCCCGGGGAGATTCATGTAATGTACCCCCAAGTTTTAAAGAATTATATCAAAATTTAAAAACTTCAACTAGAGCCAGATCGACATAGGATTTTTCAATTTGGAAACGATCGTACGTGTGGTTTAGGCGCTAGTAGTGATCACAGACGGACGGACGGACATTTCTCTTTCAATTGGTTTTTCGGTATCAAAAACCCAGAAAACACGGGCTACACCACGCGTTAGTGGATATTTTCCCTGTTAATTTAGCAACGTGTTTTATGCACTTTTTGTCACTAGAGCCGGCAATTAATTTATTCCGCTGAAAATCGGCAGGTTTTTGGCGCAGCATTACATAACTTTCTCTATGCTACGTATATTACTCCGTATACACGTACGTATATGAGTAAGTAAAAATGGATAGAGACACAGCAATGCATAGGGTAACGGAGCAGTGCTAAGTCACAAAAAGAGAAAAGGAAAATAAGAATGTAAGTAAATTCTAAATATACTGCCAGAAATTGAAAAAAACAACACCAAATAACAAGCAAGAATGCAAAAAAAGAATGTTTATTGACACCTAAAAACACCAATAAATGTAATTTATATACATTACAAGAACTGCTTATTAATATAAAATTTAAACCCGGTCAAGAGGAATATAATACCCTACAAACGAAATAAGATCGTTACAACATGATTAGAGTACAGTATCACACATACAGTACACAAAGAAAATTACTATTTGTCAGTCGTTGCTTCTCCCTCACACTAATACTTTGTTCCAGTAAAACAATGGTTTAAACAACATAAGTTGACTGTAACAGTACTAATTGTGAATGAAATTATCTCCAACAATGAGGCTGAATGTTGCAATACATGGTGGCCACTGATTTCCTGAAACTCATTTCCCTGGCATGCCTGTTTCCAGAGACAGCTTTTTTATTTCTGGCAGGCAAAAGGAGAATTTAAAAGTATTTAATGAAATGAAAGTAAAGTTATAGCTATAGCCATCACTAGCTATAAGTAGTGAACTGCAGTTACCATATGAGCCCTGTTCTCCATGGTATCTTAGATTCTCTTGCACTGACAGAGTGTGAGATACGATGATTGACAAGTCTTAGTGTCTCTTGTTATCTATGGGTTTGCTCTCTGAATTCTATAAACATTACCACCAACAATAAAATAAATTGCAGTTGTTTAAACAAGAGAGTCTGCACAAAATCAGGGTATATAAATGATTTTGTAGGAATTATCAATTGTGGCCACAAAATGACACTAAATTATCCCTTACGTACTATATATTCACATGTCATTCAATGTCATAACAGGAATTTTCATTCATGAATTTCAATGGGAGGTTCCCCATGAATGAATGGGGAGCTTCTACGTAGTCACATCTATCAAAGGGTAACTGCCATTTTGTTCTAGCACAGATTCAATTATTTGAGGCAATAATGTTATTATTTTAGTACACAATAACTGTATATCTAAATCATTTTCCCATACTCTAGACACAATAGTAATCATTTCTTGTCGAGATGAGCAAGGAATGTTTTTAACTTTTTCACCAACAAGCTTCCAAGCATGATATGCAGGGGAAAGATCTTGAGCACTAAGAGGCTGCATGCAAAAAGAAATGGAATTCAGAGTTAGAACTTCTGAGAGAGTTCTAAAACTAAAGTCTTTTAACAAAAGAGACTGAAGAGTAACTTCAGAACACTTATAATGATGTTTTACAGTTCTAACAACTTTATTTTTAAACACTTGTCCAAGTTTGAAGTCTTTAAGAGGTCCGCACCCTAAGGGGGCAACTATGTTCGGTCCATTAAAGGAACGAAAACCCCAAAAGATTTCACAGTCTTTCTTGAAGTGATAGAACTTATCAACAAGTTTAATGCAGTTTCCTTTCAAAACAAACGATGCAAAATCTGAAAACAGAGTATTGCACCATGTCCTTTCTATGCTCTTGGCTGCCCACACCTGCCGATCTATCTTAGATCCGCTTGATAATGAAGTAATCCAAGAAATTGATTCTGAAACAATGTTTGCAACGAGAGAATTATTATTCAATTACTATGTTTCAAGAGTCGGCAATAAACACTGAACACTTACTTTGAGGATGATTTGGAGGTGGCTTCTTTTCGATGAGTGCAACCTGATTTGCTGGTGCATCCTAAAAATTAAATATGTATTACTTCATTCATAATGCAGAAGACGATTCCCAAAAGTTTCAAGATATTGAGAAAGTGTAATTTTATGACGAATGATCAAAGATTTTCTGCAGTCGCATTCAATGCACTCACTTGCTGAAGGCAATTTATATGGCATAACTCCTAACAATAAGGCGAGATGGCATGCTGTTGGAAATAAATAGGCAGAATGATACAAGGAATTCAGATGGAAAAAAAATGTTTCTCAGATACAGGTTAGAGGTGTAACTAAACGTAAATACACACTTATTTAATTGAGACCATGAGTAGGAAACCCAGTGTAGAAAATTAGAAGATACATTATGTTAACTAGGGTCGGCTTTAGTTACAGATGAGCCTCCAAGCACAAAATTCCTATCCACGGAATTCCTCCAGATTTAATAAACTAGTGGTGCTAGAAAAGCAGACACTTTCTCGTATTATTTTTAACTGTTAGTATATATATATATATATATATATATATATATATATATATATATATATATATATATATATACATATATATACGAAATAAAATTACAGTTTCATAACAGGATAAATTAAAATTGGAAGGCTTTTGGGTATAGAAAGGTGTGAACCCTGAAAAGAACTGAATGATTTTCTCCCCCATACGTCACATACAGTTTTTGACTAAATAAATAAATAAAAAAACCCTTGACACAATGAATCAGATAAAATACGAATAAAATGAACATATATTCAATGAAAAAAAATTACAGTTTCATAACAGGATAATGCACTTTAAGTAGCTGGTCACTGAAAAAAAATAAATAAATAAAACAAGACAAAACAAAAATATAGGCGTCACCTCGACAGCCTGAACACACTTTCACCAACTACAATTCACAATTTGCTCACTCCTTTATGAGTTTTTTCCACTACCAAATTATTTTACTCTTTTAGCCGCTAGTTTTTCCGTGCACGGCTTTTAAAATGAATTTTACACTTGTTTCAAGGAATCCCGTTCACAGGTGTTAGCCTTGGGCTTCGCACTCTATAACACTGAATAAAACGTAGCATTCACGTTACTTAAATCTGACCCCTTTACATATCACAAAAAAAGCAATTACTTTTAACACAATACAACAAACTGACATTTCCAGATAATATCAACTGTACAAAACTGTATGAAAATCATAAATTATTTATGTAAAATTGTACAAGGTATGGCCTCTTTGAATGAATTTAATGACATGTGCAGTGAATGAACTTGAAACTGCCACTCACATCGTTCGAAATACTTCTCCCACCTATTCTAGACTTTTCACCCATTTTTAACACTAATTGTCGTGTATTTACCGCTATCCTGTTTTCCCAAACCGATCGCCGCATAAACGTTGCCAGTTCCTTTACCTCAACAGCTCCGCATCGCTCGCCTGTAGGTAACCTTGGGGATTTTCTGCCGCTCGCCCCGCGTTGCCACTCATCTTCGCTTGCTGTCCCAGGACAGTTTCCTTCGCTCGAACACTGGACTCCGCCAAGCCTCCAATTTCCACACCCTTCTCCCGTTCCGGATTCGCACGATTTTCGTTCCAGTCCAAATCTTTCTCACCTACGCTTCGCTCTTCCTGGGATCGTCCTTCTTCTGCGCCTCGTACAAGTTTGTTCGCGCTTCCAGCCTCGAAATTATTGTCGCTGAAGTTATTCTTAAATGCTCGGCCGACCTACCACACTTTAGGCATGTGTGGTCTCAGCGTGCAATATGAGATGCTGGATTTAGTTAATGTCCTGCGCGAATTTTACAAATTTGAAATTATTTCGGCGTCAAACAGTCACTTCGCTTGCTCTCTCAAATATTGTGAATGCGACGAATGCTTGTGCACACCATTTCTTAATTACCTCACTTTCGAAGATACGCTTCTCAAGCTAACTTTTAACTACCAAGTTAAAATAAACTGCTATGCTATCAAGTTACAACCGCCGTCGCTGCTGCAATCGAAGAGAGCTCAGTGTAGTCGCCGTCGCTTCTGCAGTCAAAGAGAGTTCCTCCGAGGCGCGCCGCGATACTTATGGTACTCGCGCCTGGGGAAATTTTGGAGGGGTGAATATTCTCCTCCTTTCGTGACCTCCCGGAAAAAACATTATTCACTAGTTCGGGCGTCATAGTTCGAAAAGCTGTGGGCAGATGGCGCGTTTACCAGCCATCAATCTGCCGCGTACCCTAGTCCTCTCTGTTCGTGGGCTTCTTTTCGTAGCTGATGGCGGCGTTATGGGGTTGTCTAATCCCGTGACGTCACAATATATATATATATATATATATATATATATATAATTAGTTTTCTGCAATCGATTCATACACATGTACAGAAAGGCAATTGATTTGACGTAACATACGTTTTAGAAATCGAATAAGAGAGTTGAAAAAATTTATAAAAGTTGCAAATTGGAAAAGCACATACTGCCACGTCCCGTTAATTTATCTGTATTGATTATTATATTTGTGATTAGAAATGCTTCACATGATTTTCAGTGAAGTTTCACGAATCCTCAATAGTTTTGTGAAACAACACATTATTCAAATTAAAATCCATGTGCGGGACTGGAACCTGCGACCTTTTGTTCCGAAGTGCTGAATCCGTACACGCCCATCCCGGTCGCACACGGGCCCTTAAGCCGAAAAATTGAGAAAATGTAAAAAATGTTTTTTTGGGAGACAAAAGAAGGCTACTGGGAAGATAATAAGGCATAACCAAAAAGCTATAGAGTTTATAGAGTCTACAGTTTACTCTATAGTCTATAGAGTTTAGAAAACTACATAGTGCGAGAAAGTCTGTGCAATTCTTTAGCACCATTAGTTTATTTACCATACGTTGTTACATACGAGAAACTTCAATGAAAAAAGTTCGTGTGGGTTTTGAGAAATATTTTTTTAGAAATGATATAAATTTTAGACACTAATTAATCCATTGAAGCACAGTATTTTTTAACGCCTATAATTCTTATATTTAGTTATAACATAATTACACACTGAAAAATATAGATCAACCATCCAAATCCTATTACAGATTTATTGAGGCCGCTTTCTGGTGTGTTTGACATATAAAACGCTGGGCATTGACGTGCGTGAGCACCCAGACATATTACTGAAAGTAATTGTAATCTGCAATTAATAATGCTCAAAAAGATGAATAAAAAGCGCATTTACAACGGAATGGATGTTTTCGACTCCCACTGAAATGATGATAGATTCTCTCAACTTCCTACTTGTGACGAGAATTGCTGCAGTTTTGTGGTCCGCTAAATGCAGGCCGCCAGAGTTTAACCATCGGCGGACTAAAGATATGGCTTCATTGGGGATTTTAACCACTTACTCTATATGTTTAGATAGATAATTTATTTAATTTGCTTTGGGCAAATTCAAATGTGGCAAATTATTTACACTTACTATATATCTAATACCCTAATATATTAATGAATTCTAAATATACATACAATTCAATACACAGAACAAGATTACTCCATTTAAGGCATGCCTACTAAATGCAGAGGCCCTTCACAGACTACTGATCCTATCGCTTACACTATTATTGGAATTTAATCTTAACCTAAAAGTGTTGATGTTTCTAGGAAAGTCTCCATTAGTGCTGCAGCAAGCTATTCCATGACTCAATAGTCCTATTTACAAAAGAGTATTTTCCAACATCAGTTCTCTGTTTCCTTGGACGTATTTTCCTAATATGGTCGTGACGTGTTAAGTAGACGGGTTCATGCATTCTTTCCTGAATTTCCCTCCATGCCGGACTTTTCCCTAACGCTTTGTAAAATATACACAACCTTGCTTTTTCCCTACGGCTAGCCAATAATTCCCATGGCGATACTTCATTGGAAATCTTTCCTAACGAATTTCCTCTTTAACAAATTTGGCTGCTACTTTCTGAACTCTTTCGATGGAGTTTATTTGGCCTTTTCTATACGGATCCCAACATGCTGCTCCGTAACACCGGATGCACAATGGTTGTATATGCTAGTTCTCTTGATTTACTGCTTCCCTTAACACTCGCATTACAAAGTGTAAAGATTTCCATGCCTTCCCAACAGTAAAGTTGACGTGCTCCCCCATCCAAGTTGTTCTTTATCACCCCCAGGTATTTACAACTAGTTACCTGTGGAGTTATGTTACCTGCAAGCAAATACTTAGCTGTCCCTTTATTTCTACTGCGCGTAAAACTATTTTGCATTTATCTGGGTTTATCTTCATTCTATTGATTTCCGTCCATTCTTCTAAGCATCACAAGTCTTGTTGTAATTTATCCTGATCCGATATATTCTCGATCTTTCTGTAAATAAAGCAGTCATCCGCAAAGAGTTTAATTTTTGAGCCTTTTCCCTCTGCTATGTCATTTACGTATACTAAATATTATAAAGATCCAAGTACACTCCCCTGCGGAACCTCAGACGCTACACTTAACTCTTTCCGACACTATGGTTTTTGCCGCTATAGTGAGCATTACGTCGTCCGCAAAACCGATTATCTCGGCACCTCGCGGCATCTGTGTTCTGAGAACGCCGTCGTACATCATATTCCTCAGTAAGGGGTCAATACGGAGCCCTGTGGAAGACCGGTAACTGTGCGTCCATTGAACATCCTGGTACAATAGCGTTCGTCCCGTAAAGTAGCGAGTGACTATCTTAATCAGATACTGTGGCACTCTCTGCAGAGTTCTTAGAATGCAGTTCCATCTAGCCGAATTGAAGGCATTCTTAACTTCTAGGGAGACAATAGCGCAGTATTTTTTTCTATGCCTTCTCCATCTTTTCCCTTGTATTGCCTTCCCGACTACATGTTCAGCGGCATCTATTGTCGACCTCGCCTTCTAAATCCGTATTGGTTTTCCCGCAAGCCCTCCTGTGCTCTCCATCGCTTGTTGCACACGACTGAATATCAACCTCTCCAGTACTTTCCCAGCTGTGACGATCATGCATATAGGCCGGTAGGACGATGCTTGCTCTATTGTATCTTTCCCCTTTGGAAGCAGAACCAGTCACTGCATCTCCCATTTAATCTGAGAACACGCCATTCCGTAGGCTCGATTCGTAAACGTCTTTAAAACGACTGGGGCAAGTTCGAATTGCTGCTTCGAGGGCGACGTTGGGGATGCCGTCTGGACCTCGAGCCTTGTTGTTCCACACCCTTCACAAACACGTTCAAGAGAGGAGTGTGAGGAAGGAATATATGGGAAGGTAATGTATTTGGACACTCGTGGAGCAATCCAACGATTGAAATTTCTCCAGCATATTCATAACAATTGCTTTGTACTCTGGATCCTTGTTGTTACCTAGAAATGATATAGCCGAATAAGGCGGTGAAAAGTTCCCCCAAACCAAATCAAAAATCGTGAGGCTCATACAAAAGAGAATAAAAAATGATGTAATTCCCAAAAAAATCAGCCTCCGGGCAATTTGTTGCGGAGATATGAGAAACGTGTATTTCATGTTTTACTTTTTTTTCAGTATGAATTGCATATATAAGGATGAAAAAAAAAACGCAAGCTGGAAAAGTAGTTGAATTTGAAGGTCCTTTCGCCAATCAATTTTGACGCCAAATTCAAACAGAAAAAGAAATTGAAATTGATTTTCGACATGATACCGTTGGAGTAGTCTCAGTTTTCCCCCCTAAACATGTGTCTTATACATTCTAAAACATTTAGTTTTTCCAGATTTTTAAACAATGAGGACGATAGTAAAAAAAAAAATAAAACAATTTTGTCAGTCAAAAACTTGAAATTCTGAGCAAAATGTGATTGAAATTTTTTTCTCATCAATGTTGAAATAAACTATATTGTAGTTATTGAAATGTCTCACTTACCAGCATGATTTACAACTTTTTGCTGTCAAATGGCTATGCAACAGATTACTGTAGAAGGCTATTTTTTTGAGAATCTACGTCATTTTTATACCTTCATATGAGCTTCGCAATTATCGATGTTGTGGGGGCACTTTTCACCACTTTTTCGGCTGTATCCTTTACAGACATCTTTGAAGGCAACCCAAGCTTCTTTTTCCTTTGTTATCATTAAAGACAGAAATTTGAATAATGAAACGAACATTACTTTAGTACGCGTTTTCTTTTGCACGAAATTGCATGTTTGGGAGATTACTGCACGATATTGCATGTTTTAGGTAATTCTGCATAAAAATTGCACATTTTGGATTTTACTGGACGAATTTGCAAGATTCTGTTTTATTACATAAAGTATAATTTGTATACAATCAACTTCTTTTAATTTATCTTTCTTAAAAGTTTCATTTAAGAAAAACGTTTTTATGACACAGCCCAGCAGTGCATTCGGGAGGTCTGTGAAACCCGAGTGCCGTTTAATACGTATCAATTCTGAATTTTGTTGCCGTAAGAATTGAGCGACTGTCTTTCATGATGCCTATTGCCAATTACAATTTCAGTTATTGCAGCAAGGATGGGTCCGCGGCCCTTGGTTTCGACCGCTCAGCGAACACATGTTGGGGTCTATCTTCCCAATCGGAACATATATTGTCAGTCTATTTTTTTAAATTTTGTCTACTTTGACGCAACGCGCCTCCAAGCCCCTTTGGGGGGCGTTGAGCACTTTTCGGAGTAATCCTCCATTACTAACAGCGCTTTTGGAGTAAACCTCCGGTAATATTATGTCTGTCGCGTCTCGTCGCAGTCAGTTGTCAAGAGGACCGTCAGGTAGCATCGCGTACGCGCCTCCCACCACGCGCTCCTGCGTCACTACCCAGCGGCCAGAATTCGGAAGGAATAAGGATAGGGGTAGGGTTTAGGACACTTCACAGGGGTTGGACTAGCCCTTGTGAAGCAGCCAAACTCGTTTTGTTGGAACAAATTTCACACGAGATTCGACGGGAATCGAACCCGGATCTCAGTGGTGAAAGGCTAGCGACTTAGCAATGAGCCCCGAGTTCAGTATTTCTTATATATTTTGTTACATTTTAATATTTTATACTTTTGAAACGGAACATTTCAGATGTGACTTTGCAATATATGCTACAAGTATCACCTTTCTTAAAAAGCAATACAATGCTACCGCGCTTCTATGATCTGAGGACCTTCGCCAAGAATTCTCAAACTTACCTCCTCTTTGTTTCTTGGAATCAAGGATGAGCAGGTGTTTATGAGGCAGAAGTCATTTCAACCACGACCTTGATCATGTTTCACGGAGCCATTCGTAATCGGTAAATTGGTCGAAAACCAACAAATATTCGTTTGAGGTCATAATGTCTTATCGCATTATGGGATTTGGAGGGGGTCCCCTAACCCTCCTCCACCTCTGGGATCCATCACTGGCTACACGATACTACTATTCATTTGAGCACCGGCTACTCGTAATCATTGTACATACAGCGAATGTTCTTTATATTTGGAATAAAACTCTTTATGTATAGTGACAACTATACAATTGCGTCAATAAAGATAGAACTATCTTTCAGCCGCTCCGAATCGGTTTTAAAATCTGATCGATGACGTTATTCACTCGGGAAATGCTTATGTAAACTACGTGGTGGAAGTGTTGAGAAAACCCTTTTTAAGTTGCATAAGTGGGCAATTTTCAACGGTGACTGACAAAAATAACATAATGAGAGGGTAATTGCAATAAAAGATGTAATATTTTAAAAAGTTCTTATATGTTTCTGTTTCAATGACTTGTAACTGTGATAATTTTTGCATTTAATATTCACGCTAATATGACGCACACTGCTGCCTGAAACTCACTGACTAAAATCGGATGCGCAATAGGTCACCCATCTCTTTGGAATGATTGAAGGCGTTGTCATTGTCAACAATAGTACTATTGTTGACAATGAAAACGCCTTCAATCATTCCAATTATGTAAATGTCAACTACACCTCACCACTGAATCAATACACCCATCTCTTTCCACCATGTACTTCCACAAAGGACATTCCGATAGCGTTAGATACGTATTCGATGTAACACCTATAAGATTTCGAGTTCATATGGTGTGTTTAAATATCGGTTAAACCAGTTTTTCAAATCATATTTAGAATTTCAAATTTTTAAACTGAAAAAAATGGATTCGAATGTTTTTCACTACCGTCCACATCCTTTACAAATCTGAAAAATATATGTTATCAATGTTATAAGACCCATTTAAGGGAGAAAAATCGACACACACCTCCAATGTTATCACGTCGAAAATGAATTTCAAAAATGTATTTTTTCTGTATGAATTTGTCGTCAAAATTAGTTTACAAAAATATTTTCAAATTGAATATGTTTCCCCGTCTCTGCAATTTTTTCAGCCTGATACAGCAATAGATGCTGAAAATAAAATAAATCATGCAAAACACGTTTTTCGTTGTATCTCTGCAACAGATTGCCCTAAGAAGCTGATTTTTTGTGAATCTACGTCATTTTGTATTCTCTTTCATACGAGCATCGCGATTATCGATTAGGTTTGGGGCACTTTTCACCGCCTTATTCGACTCCACTCTTTGGCGGTACTTTAGATAAAACGCCCACAACATTTTTAAAAGTTTCTAAAAAAATTCTTGTAAGAATAGAGTCAAATACACTTATAAAGGTGGCGTAGGTACATTTCCATAGATATGTATACATTATTGCATTTGAGTGGAAGTGCTTCGAATGACTTAAATTTTTTCGAAAACTCAATAGGTTCCTGTGAAAAACAGCTTCCAATTTTGCATTTACAATAATGCTTAATCGCCATTTTCTTAAAAGTGGCTCAAAATTGTTCAATGAAAATTTCCATATAGAACGAGGCTTTACTCTTCATCTTGAACTAATATTTCGGTTCTACAAGGAAGAAACGGAAATGTAGAGAAAATGTCAAAAAAATGTACTTTGGGCGGTGATAGACGGCAGGTGGCAAAAGTTGTGGCAAGTGCGAATAGTTAGCCCAGACCAAAGAAAATAGAAAACTAATACGAGAAAATCTGTGCCATTCTGTAGCACCAATAGTTCATGATTTGCATTTGCAAGATATTGGAATTATTTTGTTTTCTCAAATGTAACTATAAATATTTTTTTCTCGATTACCGACGATTACGATTACAAGATTAATGATGATTTATCTTGCTCCTATATGTACGGTGTTCGTTCGATAAGCAACTTGGTTCGCGTACTAAGAGATGACAGTAACTTCTGTGTATATGTATTTAAAACTTCAACAATATAGAGTACAATTTCTTGTAGCAGGTCATTATCACACTAGCTCATAGTTCGACAGCGACTTGAACACAAGCGTTTGCGAGTTAGAGTGAAAGATGGAAAGAATTGGAATTCGTGGTGTTATCCAATTCCTTTTAATGGAAGGTAAAAACGCGAAAGAAATCATTGAAAGGATAGCGCCTACAATGGGTGACATGCCCTTTGACTTTGGGTCAACGAATTCAAGCGAGGCAGGACATTCATCAAGGACACGCCACGACCCACGACCTGGGGCTCCGAATTAAACAATTCTATAAATTATGAGGTAACTTTAAACGAAGTCCCAGGGACATTTTCAAAATTTTCCCAAAAATTTCTTCACGTTTTTCTTTATTTTTCTTGAATGTACTGCAATACACTGATAAAAATGGTACAGATTTTTACTGCAAACGCTGAAAATTCAAAATACACAAAATTGTGACTTTTTTTATCCGTCTCCTACAACTACATTACTGAAGATGAAAAAAATTTGCTTCAAATGAAATTTGTTCTCAACAATAAAATCTTTAAACAACGGCAAGTACCTACATTTTTACTTTCGCGTATATATACGTACGGAGGCCGATTAAATAATTCCGTGACTTTGAGAATAGTTCGCGCTCACTTAGCAGCTACATTATTGGCACTGAAGTCTTGTATCCATTTTGGGAACCCTTGTATGATATGGCTGCCATCTGCTCGTTAGATCATGGTTGAGAGCGTGCCAACTTGGAGGTGTGAGTTGCTTTGTGAAAATGGAGAAAAGTGAATATTGAGTGTTGATCAAGCACTACGTTCTGCGTGTGAAAACTTCGACAAGGAAACGGAAGAGAAGTTAAAAAGTACTATGGGAACCCTGCTCCTTTGCATGGTATGATCCACAAGTGGTTCACAGACTTTCGTTGTGGTCGCTTGAGCGCAGGTGATACAGAATGCATAGGACAGCCGGCTGAAGTCACGAATGAAGAAATGGTGAACAAAATTCAGGATATTGTGATGGAAGACCGCCGAATTAAAGCAAGGGAGATTGTAACCTATTTATTTATTTTACGTCAAAACAGTTAAAAACTGTGTGTGGCGTGCTACGGGAAGTAGTAAATTTTGTGCACGCTTTTAAAATTCTGTGATCCCTACACTAAGCCATATACTACTCGAATTTTGAATACAGAAAGAATATGAGCGTTTCTTGCAAGATTTGTTAAGAAATATTCGTTCCAATGTAATACCATCTATTTTCAATGGTGAATCAGCAATAAATTTGAGCTCTTATCCCTCATCATGTCCTTCGTCAAGGAATAATACTTCCTGCAACGTCATGGAGAACGATAATTTGAACTTTCCCCCCCTGAATTCTAGAAGACGTGCACAGACAAGTTACATTGAGTATGAATGAGTATGTAAGCCTATTTTCATTAATCTAGGAATTCTATCATTACCGTGTCTTTTTATTTACGAATCAGTGGTTTTTGTAAAAAATGACTTGCTCAAGGGCGGGAATATATTTTCAAAAAATGCCGAAGTCTATTACTATAACACTCGACGTAGAAATCATATTCATCAGGTGAGAGTATCAACAGCTCATTACAAAAAATTCACATACAATACATGTACATTATTTTACAACACTTTGCCAGATGACATTAAACGATTAAATTCAATAGAAAAGTTTAAATCCCAAGTGAAATCGTTTCTGCTGTATAACTGTTTCTATACAATTAGAGACTATACTGAGCATCACAAGAAAAGTAACATTAATTTTAACAATGATACATAATGCATTATTTACCATTTGGACTGTATAAATGAGTATAAACAACCTGTAACAACTATTGTACTACAGCTTCCGGGTCAATGACCCCCATCTCGATCAGGTTTTTCGTCAGTTTCCCTGATCCATTGAGCAAATGCTGAGATGGCCCCTTGTTTTGCTTCTGGACATAAATGTAACTTCATTTTCTGTGCACATCTTCTAGAATTCAGTGGGAAATACAATTATTCAAAATATCGTTTCCATGTTGTCGCGGCAGGAAGTAATAAGAGCCAAAATTTATTGCTTATTTATCCTTGAAAATAGATTTTATTACATGGGAGTTTTTTTCTCCCTTTCAAAATTCAAAATTTAATTGCTTATTTATCCTTGAAAATAGATTTTACTACATGGGAGTTTTTGTTTTTTCCCTTTCAAAATTAAAATTTAAGTAGTAATATATGACTTAGTGTAGGGAAACAGAATTTTGAAAATGTGCACACAATTCACTTTTCCCCATAGCACGTCATACGCAGTTTTTAACTGTTTTTTTGACGTAAAATAAATAAATGCCTTATTTTACGTGGCGAGACTCAGGGCATGAGGCCTGCTCTTCAGCCTGACCACGAAAATTTCGTTACGCTCCTTCCACCTACTAGGGAAGAAATAATGTACTGCTTGGGCGACGAAACAGACAATTTGAATTTAGCTCAGAGGCATCATTTAGGCTTGAGGATCTTTTATATGCAGTAAATCTACTAACATGGGACAGCCGGCTTTACTTCCCCTCCGAAGGAAGCCATACGAAGGATTTTTTCGCCCTTAAAAATCCACGGCTTCGATCGGGTTTGAAACCGCGAACTTGGGTATAACAGCGAGATACGCTAACCGTTCCACCATCGTCGCACATTTAGTAGTAGATTTGTAAGATTTGTAATAAATTTGTTAAGGGTATTTAATAAATTTGTACACTTACAAGAGATTGTAAGCATTCCGTCGAATGAACGAACATTTGGGTATGGGAAAGCTGTCGCCAAAATGGGTGACGCGACTGCTCACGGTTGACAAGCGAAATCGTGTGACCATTTTAGAGTTTGAACATGTTCAAGCGTAATCCAAATGAGTTCTTGAGGCGTTGCGAAACCGTTGATGAAACATGGATCCATCATTTTCAACCAGAGACCAAAGAACAATCCAAGCAGTGGATTTGTTCCGACAAACTGCTCCAAAATCGGCGAAAACAGTTTCGTCGCACGGTGTTTTGTTTGGGACATCCAGCTGGCCAAAACCCATTTTTTGAAGTTCCACTTTTGGGTGATGTTTTTGATTCTTTCTGTAGATAAACATCCAGAGCACATGGCCCCAGTGTTTATAAGGCGCTGATTTGTAAGGGTCGGTCTCAGGGGAGGTGTCAAGTTACGTCCCACCGATAGCCGGCGCCGACCCGCACAGTTCTCTTCGGAAGTGCTTGCGTTTCAGTCATATTCACAGCGTTCTCCTTATGGTTATTTCATAATTCTAGCATGGAAAATCCTCAGAAAGTATGTTCTTTCATGTGTAATTGTTTCATAATTTTCAAAGATAAGTATGTTTAGAAATTCTTACACAAATTTGACTCTAAAACATGTGCGCGTATTCGAAAATTGAAAATAAATGTTGAGTTACAAAATTCGCTCCGCATTTCTCCGGCTTGAAACTGATATGCATGCATTCTGAAAAGGTTTCTTTACAATATTATCACCACACATTTTGCAGAGAAGTGCATATCTGATAATTATCATCTCTTTTTAGTGCCGGTGCGTTCGCTCACTAGACGCGCGGTCTTCGAAGTATTGCGCGAAACTGGTTGGCGCACGGACAGAGATGTAGTTTATAAAAATATAATGGTACGTTTAGATCTACACGAGTGTTCAACAGAAGTTGCACAATCTTTAAAACACACACTCAGCATCGTGTGCTCTAAAATTAGTGAAAGATGGGCAAAGTGCTTCAGAAATCAAGGACCGTTCATGAAGTCTAATGAAAAGTGGTTAGATGGTATTGTACTGTTTAAGGACGTTGTGTCAGCCATTCAAATCGGAAGTACTGAGCCAGGTAGTGTAGGTCGCCCGATTAAATCTTTTGGGGAAAGCAGTGAGCGATCGAAGAGAAGAAAAGCGAAAAACCTAGCCGAGAGAACAAGTGTGGATGAAATATCCTTGGCAACGCAAATGAATTTACGTGCTCAAGGCAAGAGGGATGCAGCAGAAATCGTTGGGGAGCTAAGTACTGCCTCTCCTCAGCGAGCCACAAGAATGAAGAAAGCTCGATTTCTTCTTCACAGAAAGCCTCGACAAATGACTGCAGACGAAGCATTGTCACTAATGATGGACATTAAACTCTCAGTGAACCAATATAAGGAAATGCGTGCAAATGCGAAAGATTTGGTTGTTTTCCTTTTGACAACGCAGATCAAATGTTATCCACCTGAAAATAGTATCATATTACAGAATATTCCGCAGAAATAATTTTACAATGTCTTCTTGATCACACCGTCAATCGTATATGTACTGCGCAGACCGAAGTTATTCAGCATTTATCAGGACAGGAATTTAATTTTATTTTAATTTCTAAGTGGGAATGTGATGGAAGTAGTGATCAGAGCCGTTACAAGCAAACATTTGCAGACTCTGTTCATAGTGATGATTGTTTGTTTAGTATATCGCTGGTTCCATTACAACTCAATGCCGAAACGCCGAACAGTAAAAGAAAGGTCATTGTTTGGCAAAACCTCAGGCCTTCATCCTCACGTTACTGCAGACCTGTTAAACTCATGTTCATTAAGGAAACGGCAGCTGTTATTGAAAAAGAAGTGATGAATGTCACTAACCAAATTAATTCCCTTTTGCCCACACAGGTAGCTGAACATGGTATATCTGTCACACATAACCTGCTCCTGACAATGGTTGACGGCAAAGTCTGCAATGCAATATCATCATACCGTTCTTCTCAAAAATGTTACATATGCGGGGCCTCACCTAAGGAAATGAATTCGAGCGTAGAGAAAAGAGACATAGACACATCAACTCTTGAGTTAGGTCTGTCTCCACTTCATGCTTCGTTTCTTTGAGTGTTTGCTTCACATTTCCTACAGGCTCGAAGTCAAAAAATGGCAGATTCGTAAAAAAGAAGACAAGGTAAAAGTAGAAGCACGTAAGAAAGAAATTCAGGAGAGATTCAAAAGAGAAATGGGTTTACTTGTCGACATGCCCAAGCAGAGTAGTGGCAATACCAATGATGGTAATACTGCACGTAGATTTTTTAGGGAAAGTTCATTATCAGCACAAATAACCGGAATCAATGAGGAATTGATTAAGAGATTCAGTGTGATTTTGGAGACATTGTCGTGTGGTTATTCAATTAATTCCAAGTCATTTGGGGAATTTGCAAAGGTCACAAAGGAAAAGTACTTAGAACTTTACAAGTGGTACGCCATGCCAGTAACTGTACATAAGGTCTTAGTGCATGGAGAAATAATCATTAAATTTTGTATTTTGCCAATAGGTCAGCTCTCTGAAGAGGCTCAAGAAGCCCGAAATAAAGATGCACGCAATTTCCGAGAGTTTTTCACAAGGAAACGTTCTAGAGAAACGACCAATGTAGACCTTCTCCATAGGTTGTTAATATCCTCTGACCCATATATTTCCAGTCTGGGTAAAGGCCCTAAAAGAAAAGTGTTTGGTTTATCAGAGGAAGTGCAAAACTTTTAGCTACTCCATCTGTTAATATCCAATTAATATTATAGATTAATTATACTATAAAATATCATTGTTGAAAGTTTTTGTTATATTCAGTTAATTATTTGTCATTTTCCAATCAGAATAAAACATTAATTCAATTACGTGTAGTTTTATTGCATATGCCATTTCAAAATCTGATAGTTTTGTTTGATAATGTAAAGATACATATCCTATATTCAAAATACATATTTAAGTACTTTGTAAGAATGTGTGTGCAAAAATTTCATTAAAATCTAACCAGTAGTTTTCGAGATATTAATTTTGGCCAGCCAGATGTGCCAAACGAAACACCGAGCGTCAGGAGGATAAGCCATGGGGACTGTTGTCTGGAATTCGCAAGGTGTGATGTTTATTGACCACCCGGGAAATATCAAAACGATAACAGGTTCGTATTACGCCGCATTTCTGGATCGTTTTCACAAGGAATTGTTGAAGAAACGACCACATCTGGCGATAATGGCGGCCGCGCACAAGTCTGCTGTTGCCATAGCAAAATTTGCGGAACTGAGCAAAGAACGTTTCGTCACACACCCTATTCCCCAGATTTGGCTCCGAGTGACTTCTTTCTTTTCGTGAACCTGAAGAATTGCCCCGGTAGCAAGGAATTCATGTCCAATAAAGACATCAACATTGGGAAGGAAGCAACAAAACCAGTATTTTGCAGACTCAAAAATCATATTATTTGGAAGGTTTAAAAAAAAATTAAAAACGTTGGAAGCTGTTGAGTTGAGTTAAGAGGAGACTATGTTGAGAAATAAAATTGAATTTGAAAATACAAAACATCTTCTTAAAGAAGTCTCGTTCTTTTCAATCCACACTCTTAATATACATAATATAGAGAAAGTTATGTAATGTTGGGGAAAATCGATTTAGAGATTTCAGAAATACACGTTTTGGGGGTCTCCTGATACCGAAAACGTGATTTGTCCGTCAGTCTATCAACACTACTAGCGCCTAAACCATCCGTACGCCCTTTTCTAAATTGAAGAAACCCCTCTCCATCTGGCTCTTGCTGAAGCTTTAAAATTCTGAAAAACATTCTTTAAAATTTAGGGGTACACAGAATTATTCAAAATTTCTCAAAAAGCGGTTCCCAACATTTTCTTAAATTTCTTGTAAGAATAGAGTAAAAGCATAGAGGTGGCAGAAATCCGATTTTCCGTGGTTAACTCTGAATTTTCGATAATTGCAAAAGTTCGAATTTCTTCTGCTTCTGCCTTCAACTACAAAATTCAAGTCGAATTTTTCGTTCGAATGAAATTTGTTGCCCATAAATACTTCTTTCTTTAAGGTCATGTATATTGTTTTAAAAGTTTTTGTAGTATTCGTGCAATATTTTCAATTTTAAAAAATTACAAAAACAATATTTTCTCAAAAACGGTTCGTAATTTTTTCTTTTAATTGTTGGTAGGGGTAGTATCAAACGTACCCCATAAGATGACATAAGCGCCATATTACTCCATTCTTTTGTTAAAAAAATTACAAAAATGTCATTTTTTGACTTGTTTCTCACATCGGTAATATTTACATTAGCGACAATATCTTCACATCACTGAATTTATGAGTACATGTGCTTTAAATAATGTCATAAAATTCTCGAAAACAGAACAGTTTTCTGTTAAAATGTGCTAAAAAATCCGTAGTTTTAGAAACGCTCAAACGCTATTTTCTCAAAAACCGCTCCAAATTTTTCTTCAAACTTATCGAATGGGTGGTGCTAATTGCACTGTTTAATATGACGTCAAGTTTATTTATTTATTTATTTTACGTCAAAAAAACAGTTAAAAACTGCGTATGACGTGCTATGGGGAAAAGTGAATTGTGGTTGTAAGTTTGTGTCTTTTTCCAAAAATTACATAAATGTAATTTTTGAAAATATGTCTGTCGTTAATACGCACATTTCCATAGATTTGTATACATTATTGCATTTGCGAGTAGAAGTGCTTCAAATGACTTTAAATTATTTTTTTCGGAAACAATAGAGTTCTGTGAAAAGAGCTTCAAATATTGCAAACGGTAAAACGCCATTTCCTTAAAAATGGCTCCAAATTTTTCAATGAAAATTGCTATTTAGGACGAGGTTTTACTCCTCTGTAATATTCTTAAAGTAACATTTCGGTTCTACTAATAGAAAACCAAAAAGTTGAGAAAATGTAAAAAAAAAAAAAAAATTAACTTGGGGCGTCGATAGATGCCAGCTGGCAACAGGATGGGGCAAGACCGTAAAGGCCACCAAAACCAAGGAAATTAGAAAACGTTACTACGAGAAAGTCTGTGACATTCTGTAGTACCACTAGTTTTAAAAAAAATTAGCGGTTTTCGAGAATTTTCAGTTGAAGATGGGCAATATTTCTCGAAGTTGAAATTTTTACTGCATTTTGGTAACAATGAGATCTTTTAAGAATGCCAATTTCAAAGTTCTCGCAGGTCCCACAACAATGATATTTCAGTTAAGAATTTGAAGGAGAAAAAAAAATAACAAATTTCCAATATTAGTAGTGTGTAATTTTTAAGTGCACGCTACTTATCATTGATATTTTATGCAAAGTAACTATACGAGTGCAATTACGTGTATAAGCACAGAAAAAATAATGCTTTGAATACATTCCTTCTTTCAAAAATTACACTGAAAAATCGACATTCGTTCATTCACGATTGAAGGTTTTGATTGCAAATATTAATCAAAAAATCCGGTCTTAGGTACACAAATATCTGATTTGTAGACCAAATATTACTGAATGCAAGGCATTTTAGTTTAAATAGCCACAACAACCTAGCGCGAAGCAATTTACAAAACCGTAATTATCTACCAACGCGAAAAACGGCGATTTGAGAACCACGTACAATAAACTGTTTTTAAGGGTTTTAGCTACCACAACATTGGAGAATATATAAAGAACGATTTTTTCTGAGATTGTGAGACGATTAATGTATTTAATTCTGGACCTCTTACATTGTAATCACTCAATAACAAGAGCGATAAGTTCGTTTTTTTTTTTTTTTTTTTTTTTTTTTTTTATCGCTGGTCGCTGTTCATCTGCTCAACATTTCTTACGTATTTCTTTAGTTCTTCACTAACCATTTTTCTTTGAACACGATACTCTATTCTCAGATGAGAGAAGAGGAATTGGTGTGTACTGGCGTACCGTCAAGCCAGCATACAACTCTTTTCTCAACGATAATACACAGCAATTCATTCGAAATTGTGGCAATCAATTGGTACTAAATCATTTGACCATTTTCGTCGAGTTGCGATCCGAATTGAACTTGTGTGTGTGTGTGCTGGGGTCGCGTCAAGTCAGCTCTCACCTGTTTTGGAGTTAGCCCAGACTGATGAACAAGGGCACAAACTATTACGAAAAAGTTTGTGCCATTCTGTCACACCACTAGTTTGCTTAAGTTACAGCTCAGGCACTTAGCACGTGATCATGAACGGTCATCCAACTTCTAATTTCATTTGAAGCTGTAAACTTAGTTGACAAAGCCTCCATTAGTTTTGCAAATGAGGTCATTACAAAGGATTTTTGAATAGAATATGACGTAAGTTTTTACTTTTGGTCCATGTATATTCATAATCACACTACTCCATGGGAAGAATTCACAAAATACCGAACCTTAACTTCCGGAGTACAACCATTTCGTTGTATTACAGATTCAACTATTTGTGGCAAACTTGATATAACTTCAGCACACATTAACTGTACATCTACATCTTTTTCCCACAATCCAGTCACGACAGAAATAATTTTTTGTTTCGATGAACATGGAATATTTTTAACCTTCTCAACAACAAGTTTCCAAGCATGATACACAGGAGAAAGATCTTTGGCACACTTAGGCCACCACATACAGTAGAAGTTTTTATTCACAGATATTTTCATGGCTTTTGAATCAAACTGAGTGCGGAACGATTTCGGATATTGAATTGTAATATCAGAACTCTTGTAATACTCCATTATACGTCTAACAACGTTTTTCAACACAGGGGCCATTTTAGAGGCGTGGATTGAAGCTAAGGGAGCAATTATATTGGGACCATCAAAGGTACGAAAGCCCCAAAAAATTACATATTCTTTCTTAGTAGGGTCAAAATCTTCGAAGTACTTAATACGGTTTCCTTGCAAAGCAAACACTGCAATATCTGAAAACACAGTTTCCGTCCATTTCGTGCGCCTGCATCCAACGTTTCTTGCCCACCGCAGTCGCTCTGACGCTGCTAATACATTAAATGAACGTGTCCAAGAAATATATCTTTCAGAGCCTTCTTTCTCTGATGCAGATTCTGAAACAATGTTTTCAGTTACAACACTGTTGCACAGTTACTATACTTTTAGTAAGTAATAATTACTGTACACTACTTACTTCCAGGGCAAGATGGAGATGATATCTCCTCAATGAGTAATGGCTGCATTCTTACTGGTGTAACCTACAAATTGAACACATTACTTCATTCCCATTGAGGATGTTCATTTCCAAAATTTTCAAGCTTTATCCACCGCGGCAATACTCGCGCCCCACCACTAAATCCACTTTCTGGTGCTGAGTCTCAGATTCAAAGCAGTTGTCATATGTGGAGTACATGTTTAAGATGAACTATTCAGTTGTTTTGGAGTCAGAATGTTAGTTGTCGAAAGTAACTGATGTGACACAAAGCGTAGCCATACGGTGAGTTAGGACAATTTTTGAAAGAAGCAGATAATTCTAAGTCAACTAGACTTAGGCTGAGGAAAAAACTGTTTCTTAGAACTAAGTAAATTGAATGTATAGTTAAAGTTAAAGACCTGTTATGTAATTGAGAAAACGAGTGGCAAAATGTGTAGATATTGCAGCTATACATATTGCAGGTACACAAACAAAACTCACTGAGTCCGTTTTTGCTTGGAGTTATTTAGATTACTTAGATTTTTTGTATTCTTTAAATTAGTGAAATTGGCGAAGCCCTAGAGTTGGTGTGACAAAAATATCCAAACCTTATCATCTCCCCTACGACGTTCTTACGTAAAAATATAACGTAGTGTAATGTGTCAAGGGAAAGAAGCGTTCTTTCGTTTGGAAAGAGGTTTCTTCAATTTGGAAAAAATCCTCAACATAGTTTAGACGATAGTGTTGTTCAGATACACCAGACAGGCGACGGAGAGACAGACAGACGACGGAGAGACAGACAGACAGACGACGACGGAGAGAGACAGACGACGGACGGACGGAGAGACAGACAGACGGACGGACGGAGAGACAGACAGACGGACGGACGGAGAGAGACAGACGGACGGACGGAGACAGACGGACGGACGGAGAGAGACGGACGGACGGAGAGCAGACGGACGGACGGACGGAGAGGAGACGGACGGACCAGGCAGACGGAAGATGGACCAGACGGACGGGCGGACGAACGTTTTGAGAGAAAAAAAAAATTGTTCGGTAGCAATGCCAGACGGACGGGCGGACGAACGTTTTGAGAGAAAAAAAAATTGTTCGGTATCAGAGGACCCCAAAATGTGTCTTTCCGTTAAAAACTCGATATCGATTTGCCGCTGCATTACATAACTTTTTCCATACTACGTATATTATTTCGTATACACGTATGTATACGAGAAAGTAACTAGAGGTGTTTCAGAATGGCACAGATTTTCGCCTAGTAATGTTTTCTAATTTCCTTGGAATGTGGCTTTACGGTGATGTCACAACCTCTTGCCAGCTGCCATCTATCGTCAGCAATATGGTGTTAATGTCATCCCATAGGGTTTGTATGGCACTAGCATTACCAACAATTTAAAGAAAAAATAGGAGACTTTTTGACAAAATCTTGCATTTCTATTTTTAAAATAACTTCAAAAATTTAGAGTGTTCAACGGAAATGAAACGTGAACCGTTTTTTAAGGGTCCTTTGCTCTATACGAGGAAAAAATTAAAACGTTCATCATTTTTGAATCGTTTGTAATTAGAATATTGATATTACGTATTGCTTTCCCTTCAAAGTGCCTGAAGTAATGATTGAAGGCGAATTAAAATTTTTGTTTAGTAAGTGTGACGACATGAAATGTCGTCACACCGAATAATTTTACCTACGAAACAAGTGTAGTACCACTGACAATTCTCTTTGTTCATTCTCTTACGATTTTGAATTTTTATCATGTTTAGTGAATCTTACTAATAATTGTATTTACTATATGATCGATTACTAAACAAGTTTAGTACATTCTACTACAACGTTTTTCTGGTGAATTTTATGAATTCAGTCTAATGAAAACGAATTCCCCGTACACATTTCGATTGTTCCTTAATAATTACATCTAGAGAATAATGAAATGAAACTACACCAAAATATCCAATACGTAGCGTTTCCAAACATTTCCGTAGATAGGAAGTAACGTGTTACAAGAAAATTAACCCCGATAGGCAAAACCTGATTTAGTATTCGAATTCAGTGTGTAAGTTTTGGTTAAGATTGATTGATTGGGTTTAAAGGGCGCTTCAACTACTAAGGTCATTGGCGCCCATGTCAAAGTATTTCTAAAAAAATCAATTAAAGTTTGTTAAAAGGGTTGCTGGTGCAACTTTCCAGCTAATTTAAAAGCTCATATATACCCTAAAAGGAAACCATCCATTACGCATAAAACAATTCAGGTAAACAAGACAAATATTAAAAACAAATCTGGGGCAGAGAAAATATTTATTGCCCTTATATGACAGATAAAATTATATATTCCGCTTTCTCTCAAAAAACAAAAAAGCTTTGAGAACGCGGAATCGTCATGTCCGAGCACCTCTCGTAGAGAGTAGCCAAGACCATGTCTTCGTCGACTGCCAACAAATTTCAAACACTGCAGGAGGACGTGTTCCACAGAAAGATCCGCCCTGCATCTATCACAGGTAGGAGGACACTCACCTCGAAGGAGGAAACTGTGAGAAAAGTGGCAGTGTCCGATACGAAGACGGGTTAAAATAACTTCCTCGCGCCTAGAAGGTCTGGACGAGGAACGCCAAGAATTAACAGAGTCCTTTATTGCACTTAGTTTATAGGTGGTATTGTGCCACTCTGCTTGCCACGCTCTAAAGATGGATCGTTTTAAAGAAGCTTTAACATCAGACGATGGTACAAAAGGAATGTCAACGAGTACTCTCCGTCGCTGATTTCGCCGCCCGATCAGCCATCTCGTTTCCCACGATTCCCACATGGCCTGGGACCCAACTTAGTACCAGGTCATAGTGGTGAGACAAAAGGCGATGGATGAGGTTTTGAACTGATTGCGTCAGGTAGTCTGATAAAGAACGGGAGACAGCTTGTAGTGAGCTGAGAGAATCAGAACAGAGAACTACTCGGCGCAAACTCACTGACTCGATGTATTTTAGAGTTTCAAGAATTGCTTACATTTCAGCAGTGAAGATACTGCGCTGAGAATGTAGCCGATATGATTTGGTGGCTCTGATACAGTAAAAACTACATGCCACTGTGCCATTGCACGATGAACCATCTGTGTATAAGAATACATGATCTGGATAGACTATCCTCATGTCCTGAAAATGCATCTGGTAAACAAGAGGGCTAGTCGTTTGTTTGGGAAGCTTGGATAGTCTGAGATCAATATTCGGACGGAGGAGTTTCCAAGGGGGAATGGGGTGACTTGGGGGTTTCACAGGGGTGGGAAGATCAACATTAAGGTCACGCAAAAGATTTCGCAATCGAGTACCTGGAGGGTGAGGCAGCGATGTTCGAAGAATATAGGACGCTTCATACTTAGGATGGGTAATTATTTGGCGACAAGGATGATTAGGAAGTCCTGATACTTTAGCACCGTAAGATGCTAATAAGATATCCCGCCTTCTTTTTAAGGAGGGCTCACCGGCCTCGGCAAGAAGGCACTCAATTCGGCTGGTGTGATACGCACCAGTTGACAGACGGATACCAGCGTGGTGTATACTATTGATGGGTCGCAGAATGGAGGGAGCTGCCGAGCCATACACTTCACTACCGTAATCCAAAACTGAGCGGATGAGTGATCTATATAACCGCAGTAGGGTAGTGCGGTCGGCACCCCATGATGTACCATTCAGCATTCGAAGAAGATTAAGGGGAGAGACACATCTGGTTTGTAATCCACGGATATGAGCACGCCACGTTAGGGACTTGTCCAATGTAAGCCCCAGGAACTTAGCAGATTCAGCGAGTGGAAGCTGATTTCCTCCCAAGTAAAGAACTGGTTGCTATGCAAATGGAATATCCTACAAAAATGCAAACAGGTACATTTAGTAGCAGAGAAATTAAAGCCCGTTGACGTGCTCCATTCGTGGAGCTTGTTAAGCACCATTTGGAGTTGCCTCTGTATCACACTGATGCTGCTGGATGAACAGAAGATGGCAAAGTCGTCCACAAACAACGACGCCTTTACAGGTTCTCGCACGGTCGACGCTATACCATTGATGGCGATGGCAAACAGAGTGACACTCAGGACTGATCCTTGGGGGATACCATTTTCAAGAGGGTGACTACGAGAAAGCCTATCACCCACACGAACACGGAAGGATCTGTTCGAAAGGAAGCTTTGAAGGAATAGAGGAAGCTTCCCCCTAAATCCCCAAGAGTGCAAGGTTTGCAGAATGCCATGCCTCAAGGTGGTGTCGTAGGCCTTTTCTATGTCAAATAATATGGCCACAAGATGTTGCCTCAAGACGAACGCTGTACAAACAACTGTTGCCACCGAAGCGAGGTGGTCCAAGGTTGAACGGTTTCTTCTAAACCCGCTTTGGATTGGCGTCAACAGATTTTTATACTCCAAGGTCCAGACCAGACGCTGATTCACCATGCGTTCCAGAACTTTGCATACGCAGCTTGTGAGAGAGATAGGTCGATAACTTGATGACAGTGATCGATCTTTGCCTTCTTTGGGAACTGGGACGATGGCTTCTCGCCAAAAGGTAAGGATGGTGTGCTCTTCCCAAATAGGTTAAAGAGTCGGAGAAGAAATTACATGGCCATTTCGGGAAGATGTTGCATCATTAAGTTGTGAATTTGGTCTGGACCTGGTGTGGTTCTTCTCGCAAGCATTAGAGCAGAACTCATTTCAAACATGGAGAAATGGGTATTATAGTCCTCATGTGCTCCGCTAGAAAAATCCAAAGCGCTGTTTTCCATTCTTTCTTTGAGAAGAATGAATTTTGGAGCATAGTTTGCCGAACTCGACATGTTTTCATAATGAGTGGCAACTACCTCTGCAATGGCGTCTCGAGCTGTGATAACCTGACCATTTTTTTTGAAGAACTGGCACAGAGTTTGGGGAAGGATATCCTTTGATTTGACGCACCTTCCTCCATACCAGACGTGGTGGCGTTTGGCAATTCAGAGAGGAGACGTATGACCTCCATGATGCATTTTTACTTTTTAAAATGGTTCTCCTCACCTTTGCTCAGCACCTTTTGCACTCGATTAAGTCATCCGTGGTTGGATAGTGTTTTAATCTCGCCAAAGCTTTCTTACGAGCACTAACAGCCCTTGAGCAATCCGAGTTCCACCACGGGACGAAAGGGTATCGCGATTTACTAGTCAACTTGGGGATTGCAATGGCCGCAGCTCGTAATACAGCTTTGTTAAAATGTGCTGCCATTTCTTCCACAGTGACAAACTCCTCCTCCGATACACTGACGTTCGCTTGGAATGTCAGCCAGTCAGCACGTCCGACACACCATTGAGGGGGGCGCGCCAACCCACGGGCTAGCCCATCAATGTAGACAATAATAGGGTAATGGTCGCTTCCGTACAGGTCGTCTAGGATGGACCATTGCAGGACGGTTGCAAGAGAAGGGCTGCAGAGTGCTAGATCGATACACGTGCTTGAGTTTGTGGCGACAACAAAGTGAGTTGGTTCACCGGAATTCAGAATAACCAGGTTCGCCGAGTCTATAACCGATTCTAATACACTACCTCTCGGACAAGTGCGGGAAGAGCCCCAGAGAGGACTGGGGGCATTTACATCCCCGACTATCACAAACGGAGAGGGCAGTTGGTTGATCAGACCCAAAAGTTGATGAGCAGATACACTCAGTCCTGGAGGGATGTAGATATTGCAAACAGTGAGTGAGAGGGATGGAAGGTGCACCTGCACACACACTGGTTGGAAGTCGGTCTGAAGAGGTACCTCTGAACCCAGCAGCGAATCGTGAACCAATGAAGCGACTCCGCCATGAGCACGGAGGCCATCATCCACATGGAAAGGATGTAATAAAGGAACGAGAATGATATATGGGGAGACGAAAAAATGTCTGGTGAAAGAAAAGAATACTTGAGAGCCCTCTCTGCATCCCCCCGTCAGGACGTGGACCAATCCACCTCGACGGGTTTTAGTTAAGAACACCATTCACATTCTTTGTTACAAAAATGCTGTTGACCAGTGTAACTGAGGCGTGTACGAAAATATATGATCCATTGAATAATCCTAATGTCATTTTCCTTATTACTTGCGTGGAACATGAGCACATACATATTAACGTACCAAGCACCTACATATTCCAGCTTTTGGACTGATACTGGTTCTATGGCATATATACACACAGCAGATCCAAGACAACTGGTTAGAAGACACGCGATTGTGCAAAATTGTAACAAACATCCTGTAAAACTGTCAGAAAGTTTGAGCCTACTATTATTTTCTGTGCTTCTGCTCTGATTGACTTCCCTAAACACGCCATTGCAGGAATATTGAAGGTGTGGATTAAAAATTGAAACCTATGACAGGTTTCTTAAGACATTATTTTCTACATATTCAAGATCCATTAAAGTGCATTAACACGACAACCAATAAAATTACTTACATTCACTGAGCTGCTATGAGGACTGTTTCCTTGCTGATTCGAAACACTTAATGATTGAACTCTTGCACATGTAACCTAAAAAATGAAATACTTATTAATTGGATAGCCAAATTATTAGATTACAACAAGATTACTATCCTTTAGACTATACTTCATTCAAGAGACAATACATTGAATTCATACAGCTGGTGATCTTACTGATGACATGATGTAAGACGCATCAAGATCAAAACTAGCGTACCCGTGTACGAACTCTCCCATGATAAACCCACCCATTTTTCCCTATTTTTCCATTTCCATATTAGGCCTGTAAAATATATTTTTCAACGCCTTTTTATCCTCCATCAATGGTTCTCTATGTCTCCTTGCAACTGATAATAATACAATGCACCCTTGTCCATACAAACTACTTTTATTTAGAGTTATTACTGAGATGGGAGGTACACCCGTGTGATTCAGTCGCGCAGAATTTCAGGTTTAATTTCATATACAGTTGCAGATTCAATAGGCTCTGAACAGGTGGAGTAGAATCGAGAAGCGCCGAACCAGCAAAAGTGTAATAGATGTTCAAGAAGATCTCATCCTGTAGATTACGGTATGAGAAACGTTTCTTTGACGCCTGGGGCTTCAAAATTTTACTTTTTAAGGCGCTAGAACACTTCGTTTAAGAGTTATTTAACTATATAGATCCAACCGAGTGTTGCGGGTTGTGTGATATGAATATTTAGACGAGTTTCTTTTTTAATTTTTCATATATTTAAAGTCAAATTTCAATTCGACACGTCTCCGTGGAATTCTCTTTCTTTAGAGACCTCGTTTATAATGATTAGTTGCGTGTGAGAGCCGCAAAAGGTATGTATATCACTAAAATAATATAAGAGACGATGACTTAAGAACAAACAAATTTTCTATAGTTTTGCGACGCGCCAGCCGCCGACCAAGGGGCTTGAGCGCAATACAGCGATGCCAGCCTCAGCCGCGGCGTATTTGGGAAATAGACCGGGAGCCAGCAGGAAACTCCACGTATCATAAGCTCAAAGCTAAAACGTTTTAAGAATTTTGCCAGTGTTATGACGAAAAGGGAAACGCAAGTATGACGGCCTATAGATATCGGCGTTGCGCTGCACAATTTTTTTAAAGGTGTCGAAAAAAGTAATGCCGCTGGGGAATATACACACCTAATTATTGTTGAATATTGTTCGTTAATTAGCCAAAGTGTGGAGTTGTATGCCATACCACCACCTCCTAGAGTTATAACTCTAGAAGGTGGTGGCCATACCCATGTGGCGTCTCAAGCTGTCTGCCATATTGAATTCAGTGTCATTTTTTTAATGCTCTCTTGTATTACGAGTTCAAAACAAATGTTTCGCTGTAATGGTAGAATATTATTTCTCTTTGCCGATTATGACAACGCCATACCCTTGCGGAGACTCTAAGTAATTTCCATACCGATACGCCGTTCCACGCGGACATATGGCTGCCCGAGCGAGTGCAATTCCCGAAAGCACAAGAAACAAAACACCGAAGACGACGCCAAGCGAAAAGACATAAAATGCGAGATAATGTTGAGCTACTGACGAAGAGCATTCTCTAACTTGACGCGCGGATAATAAAGCGTGAGACGCGAGCCCTGTAGAAACGGGGACGTGCGGCTCACCAATCGAGCAAATCTGAACTCGTGGCTCATTGCAAAGTCCCAAGCCTTTCACCACTGAGATCCGGGTTCGATTCCCGTCGAATCTCATGTGAAATTTGTTCCAACAAAACGAGTTCGGCTGCTTCACAAGGGCTAGTCCTACCCCTGTGAAGTGTCCTAAACCCTACCCCTATCCTTATTCTTTCCTAATTCTGGCCGCTGGGTAGTGACGCAGGAGCGCGCGGTAGGAGGCGCGTACGCGGAGATGCTACCTGGCGGTCCTCTTGACAACCGACTACGACGAGACGCGACAGACAATGTTAACGGAGGATTACTCCATAAAAAAACAAGCGCAGAAATGGGAGGATTACTCCCAGAAGCGCAAAGCGCTCAACGCCCCCCAAGGGGCTTGGAGACGCGTTGCGTCGAAGTAGACGCAACAAATTAAAAAAATGAAAATAAAAAAATATCGGCGGCCCGGGTCGTAAGCTCTAACCAGAAAAGACAAGCGACAGAGTAGAAAGGGGAACGAGACGCGCGGATTAAAAAGACGCCACAAATGTGCACGAGAGCAAGGAATGACACGGATGGTGACCGGGATTCATCCAACCAATGGAAAGACTCAATTTTAATACTCGTAAGCTTTATTTCAACAAATATGCAAATATAACAAACACTGGCATTTGTACAAAAAGGTGTGATTCAGGAAATGCTGTTTTTCAGTCAGACCTCTATGTAGTGAAGTAGAATACAAAGCGTGCAATTTACATATAATTATAATAAAGTAAAAAAAAAACAAATGTGAATTATGTCAAGTAAATATGCATAAAGAACATCGCAGTGAGGACAAAAGTGCCAAGCGTAAGCAGAAAACAATCAGTCATCGAAGATAAGTCACATCTAACATTCTATTAGAGTTCGAAACTAATGGTTTTACATGGTATTCAAGGATCTAAATTAATAAGGGTTTTGGATAAATAATATATAGTATTCAACGAATTGGAGTGAAGTATCGTGAACAAAAATATTTATCAGTTGCATCTAATTAACACTAACATTCAGTAACCTATGACTACTTTCCAGAAAACTATTTTAAAATCAGAAATTAGTAGTTACGAAATCATGAACGAAAGAAAACAGCTGGTTGTCTCTCATCTCCAAACATTAATTTGGTAAACTAGTGTGAAGCCAAATAAAAGGATGAAGTAAATAGTGATTTGGAATAACCCGAGAATGATAACTTCTGACGAAATGAAGACGATCTGGATCGAAATGATCTCCTAGAGTAACAGTATCTCGAGAGAAAGTTACTTGATCACGAAGATAAGGTGGATTGCCAGTTTTAAGAACTTTAATAACACGTTTTAAGGTATGTGGCCAGACTCACTGCCTCATTGACAGCCAACCTGAATTCTGTATAGCCAGATATATGTGGCCGTACTTTCTGAAGTCATAACAGAATACTGTATTTTGCACGGCTTGCATATTGGTGATCTGCAGGGTTTTGAATCAATGGCGTCTGCTTTGGGTGTGCAAAAAATCATTTGATTTGTTTCTTTTCCATTTATTCGGTCTTCCGTGCGTTCGGCGTCATAGATCGGCACCAGCACGTCAACGCAACGCAGGCCGTTGGCGAATGCCTCCAACGTCTTCAAGTCGGGTCGGGAGGCGGCAGCGCATGCGCACAACTCCCCCCACTCCATTACATGCCAAGGCATTGGATCTCTATTTTACGGCCTGCAGGAGAGCGAGCTATAAGGCTATGGCAGTACCAGTACGGTTATATGGAAGTCAGACCTGGACCCTTTGAAAAAGAGAAGTAAATAGAGAGTGAGCCGCAGAAATGAGATTTCTTAGAGCTGTAAAAAGGTGTACTCTATATGACAAAATTAGGAGTGAAGAAATTCGTAAAGAGTTACTGATATTTCGTCCTTAGAATAAGATCAGTGGAACTAAAACGAACTGGTGCAGTCATCTGGAGCGAATGAGCAGAAGCCGAATTCCTTGACTGACAAGGGACTACAAACCAGCCGGCCGAAGGATCGTCGGTCGTCCGCAAAGAAGGATCGTCGGTCGTCCGGGAAAGGCAGCCCTGCCTAACCTATGAAATGATGATGAAGAAGAAGAAGAAGAAGAAGAAGAAGAAGAAGAAGAAGAAGAAGAAGAAGAAGAAGAAAAAGGAGGAGGAATACAACCTCTACTGTCCCTTTTGTTTAGCTTCGGTGGCTGATGACGTCAGACGTATACAAACGATCTACTCGTGCCCCTGAAACAATGACGTCCATGAAAATGCAGATGTAATGTCCGTACGCGCTGATTGTAGATTCGCATCCTTGAACATTACCGCTGCAGACGTGCAGTGACACCTCGGCCATATATGGGAAGTGTTGAAAATTTAGACTAATAGGATAAAAAAACCGTATTAGATTCCCGTCCCTAGGATTTTTCTTATCTTCTTCCTCACCCCCAAAAAAGGTTAACTTTATAATGCATCTCTTAAAAGTGAAAATAGCTTCATACTGGAACACAATTTCACCACTTCTGGCACACCATGCTTGCGAACGACGGAACCATACAAAGTATAATATACATAATGTCCAAAATGATCATAGAACATGTAATAGAACGCCCAAAGACAGTTTGTAGACAACGCCGAAAAAAACATAATTTACTTATCTTACAGGAACACAAAAACCTGGTTTTAAGGCAATAGGACGCATCGTTTCATAGTTATTCATAATGGTATACCATGTTGTGTTTCGTAGGTTGAACGAAGTCTAATGTGTTTCGCAGGTTGAATTAGTGCCTGATAATCCAAATATGCCGTAATATTCAAACTTCAATTTTTCCCCCCTTAAATGTCTTTGCTGCACCTGAGGGGGTTTAATTCTCAATCAAACAGTAACACACTTACAGGATCTGGATCATAGTTTCTTGTATTAGGGAGAATTCCGTCGTCTTTCCTTGGTGTATTTTAGAGGGGATTATTATAAAAATATACATGCAGATTAACGGGGTTTAGCCAAAAAAGTTTATAGTTTCTATACAACCGAAATCTCAAAAAACTATTTCCTTGTAGATATTATATATTCAAAGTACATTTCATACAAAATTGTTTCAATGTTTAACAACACTGCACAAATGCCAAAACTTCTTATCCATTCTACATTTACTAGGATTTACTTCATGATCAAGAACTGTCAACCCCCTAATATGATTCGCAATAAGACTAGAAGCTTTAAACATTTTTGACAAAACCCTCTTTCATGACGCAGGTGAGGTCATTACAAAGGATTTTTAATAGAATGTCACAAAATATTTACTTTGGAATATGTTTATTTATAAATGACAGTACACTATGAAGAGTTCTTAAGTAGTCACAAAATACCGAAACTTATCCCCGGAGTCAAACCATTTCGTTGTATTACAGATTCAATTATTTGTGGCAATAATGATATTACTTCACTACATATTGATTGTACTTCTGCATCTCTTTCCCATAATCTACACACAATGGAAATCATTTGTTCTGTTGATGAACATGGAATGTTCTTTACCTTCTCACCAACAAGTTTCCATGCATGATATATAGGAGAAAGATCTTTGGCACAACCAGGCCACATACAATTGATGAATGTTCCCTTCATAAACAGTTTCATGTCTTTTGAATCAAACTGAGTCTTAAATGAATCTAGATATTGAAATGTAACATCAGAGCTCTTGTAACAACTCATTATAGGTCCAACAACTTTTTTCTTTAATACCTTAAGTAACGTAGCGGAGTTACATGAAACTATGTGAGCAATTATATTTGGTCCATCAAAGGTACGGAACCCCCAGAAAATACATCCTTTCTTAGAACAGTTCATGTGTTTGAAGTACTTAATACGGTTTCCGTCCAAACCAAACATTGCAACATCTGAAAACACGGTTTTCAACCATTTTCTCCCCTTATTCTGCTGCCCCCACAGCAGTCGCTTTGATGCAGCTGATGCAGTTAATGGTGCCCAAGAAATTGATATTTCAGAGTTTTGAGGCTCTGGTGCAGATTCTGAAACAAAATGTTAAATAAAAGTACTGTAACACTGTTACTATACTTTTAGTAAGTAATAATTACTGTACACTTACTTTCAGGGCAATTTGGAGGTGATTTTTCCTTAACGAGTAATGGCTGAATTCTTTCTGGTGTAACCTAAAATTTGAACATATTACTTCATTCCCATTGTGCACGATTATTTCCAAAATTTTCAAGATTAATCCAATTGCGCACTCCTTGTGCCTACTAATCAACCTTTTGCTGGGTCTATGAAGCTCAAAGTATTATTTATCATGTGTTTTCTTCAATTCAAAATGTATTTTTAAGAATAATTCAATATTGTTTTGAGGTCACATAAAATGTTAATGTGGAAGGTAATTTATTCAAAGCCATAAGGTGAGTTGGGAGGATTTTTGGAAGAAACACAGAATAATTTTCGCCAGACTTCGGGGAAGTATAAGCTAGAGGAGCTACAACAGCACATTCCCTCTCCCATGATTGGAAAGAGTTACGTAATATTGATTTTTTTTTTTTTTTTTGTAAAACTGAAATTACTAAATACTCAGCTATATCCTGAAAAAGTCCAATTCAACCAAACCGCCTGCAGTGCATTTCTCTGTTTATTTTGATAGCCAGGAACGGTAGACATTCCTAACTTTCACAAAATGAAGCAAACACGAATAAATGTAATTGTTATATTATTTAAATTATATAGAAGTGAAAGAATAATATTTCACATAAACTCCCCTTGAATACATCGATGTGAGCTAACAATTTCTGAATACTTTAATCAGCACTCAAAACTTCTTAAAGGAAAAACGTGTTTGTTAAATCTCAGTCTTAACTTCCTTCAATCTATTTCCTTTTATAAGAATATTATCTACACCATACTACCATCAGGACTGGTAACAATGAGAAGCATTTAAATATAATTTGAAACCTCAATTTTGCCATTTTAGGAACTTCCAATCTGTCAAAACAAAGCACAGGAAATTAGAATTTACCATTTCGAATTTTTCTCCAATTTTTGACACAAAAAACATGAACATTAAAAAATTTAAAGAAAAAAATTGGAGCTGTTTCTGAGAAAATAAGTCTTTAAAATTTGTTGATGCAAAAAATACTCAACTTTGGAAAAATTTAACATGACCTTTTTTGAAGATCAGTTTCTGATGAACACATTTGATTAAAAAATAATTTCTTCATAATTGTAGGTGTAGTAAGAGCCCGAAAATTTTTTTGCAATTTTTGAATCAGGGATTCCAAAGAAAATTAGACCTACTCCATCCTCTTAGGCATACTTTACTCTACCTAACATCAAAATTTAATAAAACTTTGGTGAAATTCTTTTTTAAATTTTGGAAATGTCCCAGGCGTTTAATATTATGTAACCCCTTCTGATTAAAATATCGGTTTAAAATTCAAGGACCACAACTTCCAGATCGATTGCGGAATACAATTTTTGTGAAAATCCTACTTACAATTTAGCCGCTAGCGTTGTTGTGACACGGATAGGCGTTTTCCCGCCAATCGCTTTTTCGGTATCGAAGACCCACAAATCATTTATTCTGACAACACGTGTTAGAAGAAGTAATTTACTACATATAGGGTATATATTTATTCACTTTTTCGTTACCAGAGCCCGGTAATAAGTTTTTCTGTCCAAAATTCGCTGTTTTTTTCCCCCTACAGCTTTACTATACTTTCTCTGTACTGCACAAGCTGTTGCAATAAAGTAGTCTCCCAAATGTAATAATACTTTTAGACCATTAACTTTAAATTACCATTTTCGAAATGCATACAAGTAACTCGGTTATCTATTGGAATGGCTAAATAAAAAATTCGTGCTGCGTTCAGCATAACTATCTGCCTCGCTAATAATTTTGAATTTTACTTAATGAACTTTGATCTGCAGCACTTGATACGGTCGCGATCATGCAACATCAAGCGGCATGACCGAGAAAGACGCGAAAGGCCGTGCTATTTTCCATCATGAAGACAGGCCTTGACGCATCACGTTAACCGAAGCATAACACATACCTGCAAGTTGTTGAACTCGGCAAAAGTTAACATTTAGAATCACTGAAATCAAAGTCCACATTACAAGAACTGGAACTTGGCCCTATGTGGCTCTTCGCGACTCTTTTCCTTCTCATGAGCATGTGATGGTCTTTTTTATAACAAGTAAACAGCTACTTTCACACAGTACCATTGGAAATACAACGTTCGGACGAGGACGAGAAAGCGAATGGATAAGCATAACTCTCAGTGTCTCTTGATAAAATGACACACTTACAAGTCAAGGCTTCATTTTAAAACAAGATTTGTTTTCTGTCCTATCCAGAAATATCGTACTAAAAATCCTTTCAGTTTCCGCATTAGCAGTTTCCGGCTTATCCATGAATTGCATAGGAAAATAATCCGTTCTGAGATTTTTCCGGGTTTTTTTGCACAGAATTTACCCGAATGTAAGACGCGGTTTATTCCTAAATATCTCAGTCGAAAAACGTGAGGTCATCATATCCCCAGATTAATCCCAGTCGGTTGAGGGATTAAGATTTCACATTGCCATTCCATGTTGCGAAACTCGTAAATGATGTAACAATAAGCTGCGAAGACGGTAACAATCTCGCGCGAATCTACAAAACCTGACATTCGCGGTCGTATTCTCGCCATCTACCGTGAATTCAAACCGACTCTTTTTTAGGGGCCGGTAAAGAGAGGTCTCAAACGAAAGACATTGTAGGAAATGAAACGTCACGTAGAAATGAATGGCGATTTTTATCTATTATGCGTGCAGGTTTTCTTGAGTCTCCTACCCTCACTCCCTTGCCAACAAGAGTTGAATTACAAATAAGTAATAGCAACGAGCATTGTGGACAAAAAATGATAACCAGAAATGTTGGCTCCCAAGTAATAGAAAATATTTTGCGCAACAAATTTGATTAGAAATTCCTTTTGTCAAAACCGCATGCAACTACCGAGGCGAGAGTTCAAGAAAAAGTGCGCAGATAATCCACGAGGCGGGTTCGACGAGGCCGCGCGGAATGTCGGTTGGACGTCCGGTGAGTGCAAATCTGCCATTGCAAGAGACGGAAAGCTACACAAGAGCTTTAGCTACACGAGGCGGGTTCGACGAGGCCGCGCGGAATGTCGGTTGGACGTCCGGTGAGTGCAAATCTGCGACTGCAAGAGACGGAAAGCTACACAAGAGCTTTAGCTACACGAGGCGGGTTCGACGAGGCCGCGCGGAATGTCGGTGGACGTCCGGTGAGTGCAAATCGCCATGCAAGGACGGAAAGCTACACAAGAGCTTTAGCTACACGAGGCGGGTTCGACGAGGCCGCGCGGAATGTCGGTTGGACGTCCGGTGAGTGCAAATCTGCGACTGCAAGAGACGGAAAGCTACACAAGAGCTTTAGCTACACGAGGCGGGTTCGACGAGGCCGCGCGGAATGTCGGTTGGACGTCCGGTGAGTGCAAATCTGCGACTGCAAGAGACGGAAAGCTACACAAGAGCTTTAGCTACACGAGGCGGGTTCGACGAGGCCGCGCGGAATGTCGGTTGGACGTCCGGTGAGTGCAAATTTGCCATTGCAAGAGACGGAAAGCTACACAAGAGCTTTAGCTACACGAGGCGGGTTCGACGAGGCCGCGCGGAATGTCGGTTGGACGTCCGGTGAGTGCAAATCTGCGATTGCAAGAGACGGAAAGCTACACAAGAGCTACCTCTGTCTGTTCTAAGTTGTTTTTTGAATCCCTTATGCTTCGGACAGGTTTTTTTATGTTTCCGTCTTAGTCCATTTACTATTCGCAAAAGTCTGTCTTGTTCTTATGTTACTTTTCCTCCAATTCTGTAGCAAATATTTCCCATGTCTCCGCCTTTGCCTTCTTCACTTCTAGTTTTGTTCTATTTATACGTTCTACGTAATTTTCCCTATCTTCTTGCGTCCTTGAAAAATACATGCGGTGTACGCTTTCTTCTTCTTTACCCATTCCTTGACCACCTTGTTCCACCATCTAGTTCTTTTAAAACGCATATTTACTCTCTTCCTATCGCATATCTCTATCGTTGCTTCTAGCATAGTTTCCTCCAGTTTCTTCTATTCATCTCCTATATTATTTTAGTAGTTTACAAACCTTTTGCGGCTCCCACACGCAACCGATCTTTATATGAGGTCTCTCAATAACAGTTTCACAGAGACGTGACGAATCACTTTTTCTTTAAAAATATAAAGGATTTCTTTAAAAAAACAAATTTAAATATTCATGTCAAATCCAACCCGCAACACCGTCAGTTATAATAACTTCTAAACGAAGCATTTTAGAGCCTTAAAATTAAAATTTTTGATATTTATTAAATTTTTGCCGTTTCGGTGCTCACCGATACTACCAATACCATCTATACGTGGAGGAATACAAAATAGATTGCTCCATGACCTATGCCCCCATTGTCCTTGGTGCTGGTGACCATCTTTGTAGTGTCACACGTTAGAAGGCTTAGATTCGTCCATCTGATACTATTTACGCTTTCTGAATACACCGTGGTTTACGCAGACTGACGAGGTTTACTTGCATTATTATTAATTAAAAATTCGCTCTCGCAGCAACAACTAGAAGTACTATTAATAGTAGCTTGATACCGATGAAGGGTGTTTCTTATGCGTATAGTACAACGTTTCAATCAACGTTTTGCCGTGGTCTACAAGTGTTGTGTACCTAATTGTGGGGGAAACTACGATGGAATGGAACCACATGTTCCCAAGTTTCAGTTACCCGCGACACGGAGGGGCAGAAATGCGCGTTTGCACTTGAGAACTCTTATCACACGAACAGTTAACGATGCTAGTTTCAAGTATTTGCTGTTGTAGAACGTGAGAGAACTGTTAAAGAAACGTAAGCCATCAGCAAGTGCGGGACAGATAGAAAATCTGGTGATAAAAGGGAATGTTCTCAGGTGGCGTCTGATGAAAGAACAACGCGAATTAAACGCGCAAAACTTTCAGAGGGACCTTAAACCTCGAAGGACATCGCAGCATGGGGGGAGAACAAAAAACAAAGGAACATTGATTCATGTGAAGATGAGAATAGAGGCAAAAACCGTGATTTTGATGATTGTAAGGAACACGAAAATGATTTTCTAATCATTAACACAATTTGCTATTTTATTTTAACTAAATGGTAAGAACGTCAGATAAATAAATAAAAATTACTCAGGAGACCTCTTCAAAATTAGGGGGGTCATCTTACCTTCAGAGTCGACTTACATTCCGGTAAATATGGTACAATATATTATATAATAATGCAATACTAATTTAGAAAGTGAACACACATTCAATAGCACACTAAACATCGGGCATGCAAGATTTCATAATTTGAAATAATATATTAATACAAAAATCCTGGTTTCCGCAATTGACAAACAGAATATCCTATACCCATACATAGAATTTTGTTAGAAAATCAAACATACATCATGCATTTTTAATTTCTTTGTAGTATTTTGAAAATAAAAGTGTGCTGCAGAAATTTTTCATAATATTCCATTTTATCTTTTCCCAAAATTTCCCAAACGCTTCTATTCGATTCAGATCATTTGTCTCTACAGAACAGTCTTAGTCCAATTCAATACCAAATGTAACATTTCAACTTAACAAGGTTCTTTCACTAGAACTTTTTTATCTGTGGGACACCAGAAAGATCTATAGGTTTCAATTTTACCTTCGTAAAATAATACAGCAGATCTGAGATAATATTAAAAGATTCTAAATAATTAGAGGAACAGTGGAAATAATAGTAATTTTTGATAATTGAGTCATTTATGGTAATAGAAGTTTTGTTGTAGAATCAAAATGGCATAACGTTTCGTAACACCCATTTCCTTATTTCCAATACCCTGGTCCTATCACAGGTGAGAGTTATCAGATTCTAGACAATTAGGTTGGAATGTTCAAGATTCTAAGGCCCAGTTGTATGAACTCAGAATATACCAGAGATAAATTTTATTCCATGGATACAAGAAAAAACGATTGTACGAAGTGAGAATAGTGCTTATCCATGGAATAAACTCGTGATAAAGTATTCCATTGTTTTTGCGAAGATTTTCAGTAGATAACGTGAAATAACCTGTAAGACATGTGCACCATGAAGCAATCAAATTTTCAGATAGTGAGGATGAATTCTTGTTCAGAGTGTATTTGTCATCGCGAAAACAATGAAGACAACACAGGCAATATTTGAAGGGGTCACCAGCAAAAAACTGCGTTGAACAAATACAATGATGATGATGAGTCTTTAAATAGTTTTCTTTTATCCATATCCACAATGCGAAGGGTTTTGGATCTTGTGAAGGATGATTTGAATCATCAGACAGCAATGTAAATATACATTATATATTGGTTCAGGTTATATATACAAGTGATTTTTTTGATTAGCTGCTAAGTGCCCTAGAAAAGATGGACTTTTTTTTTTCAGAGTAATGGGATACATTTCCAATTCCATTTGGAATTCCTGCAGTATACTAAAAAGTTTCATTTTTCCATGAAATGAGTGGATACACAAAATTATTTATTTTTATTGTGTTATACTTTTTTATCAGTATATATTTTTCATATAAGGGAAGCTGTTATATCTGAATTGAGATGATTCTTTTTCTTTCTCATGAAGTAGAAATGGAAAATGTAGATCACAGAATTTAGTCGCAATGAATCAAGACATTTAAAACAGTTTGACGACGTTTCAGAATATTTTTATTTCTTCCTCAGGGCAGGTGGTAAAATATAACGATATGAGAATATTAACATTATAGATATATAATTGGTAATTACAACATAATAGCATACTAATATGTAATGATCACAAATTGTACTGTCCTTACTACAAGATAAACATATGGTTACAACCATATATGGAAGCCTCTCAAAAGAATTCCACATGGAGTGGTTACAGTACAAGGGTCCATCCCGCCCCATCTGTGGATTCGAAATGGGCAGAAACATGCAGAAATGTGCAAATCTTGGGAAACAAAGAATAAACATTTTGACAAAACACTACCGAAAGCAATACCAACTTTCTCTTTCACAGGCGCCTTTTCAAATAAACATGAGATCGTTATTTGTGGAACAAAGACAAGTCATATGACAGGATGAGTTGTTTATTCTCAGAAAAAGCAATTCTTAGAGATAACTATTCCTGGAAATATCTCTACATCATACAACCGGTCCTAAGTAACACTCATCCTGTAAAACTGTCAGAAGACAGGGTGAGCCTACAACCTATAATATTTCCTGTGCATCTGCTCTGCTGACATTCCTGAACATCTAACAGTGCGACTATGGAAGGTGTGGCCTAAAAATTGAAACCTATGACATGTTTCTTCAGATATAAGATTATTTTCTAGATTTTGAAGATTCATTAATAGCTATTAACATACCTAAAAATGTTAAAGAGTTTTATTACTGCCAATACCAAAAGTTAAAAATTGAAGCATAGCGGAGCGGAGCCGAGATTTTTAATTTCGACAAGACAATAATAACACTAACATTTAGTGGTATGTTCAGCATTTTATCGGTCACCATAAAACCTCATAATTTATGCGAAAATTTATGGCATTACTGTGAAAGTAAACACATTAATTCTTTTGCTGCGGCACGTTAGTACGATTTTGTGGGGTGTTGCTTGTGATATATCTATATGAACAATATTCGTATACCGTGGTTCAAGAAATATGTTGTTTACATTGCTACGGATGTTAAAACCCGTTGCTAAGGATGTTAAATTTCTTAACATACAGGTAGGTACAAGTGCACTTAGCAAAACCTGCAAGGTTGCATGTTAACAGGGGGATAAAAGACGCATGTTACCAATAAAATACATTATCATGCCAACCAATGAAAGTACTTACATTCGCTGCACTGCTTTTAGAACCATTTTCTTTCCGATTCACAATCCTCAACGACTGGGCTCGTGAAGGTGTGACCTACAAAAGAAAACTTATTACTTAGATGTCAAAATCAATAGATTACAGGAAGAATAATTAACCACAGAAATGATTAAACTGTACTTGATACCATACTTCATTCTAGGGGCAATACATTTTGTTCATGTACTGGTAAATGCAACAAGATTTTGCAAAGAGAAGATTAAACAGACATTCAAAAGGCCTTTAATAGGAAAAAGGAATAATATTTAAATTTAGTGGCATTCCATGTTATTTAATTCATAAAGTAAAAATTTGTAAATAAAATAACAAAGTTAGACTTAGTAAACAATGTATTTATGTTATTAGTTAGACCCTGCAGCCCAACCATTTAATTTTTTTTAACACATTAAGATTTCAGTGAACACCAAGACAGTACTGGGGAGAGGGGGAGGAGAGGCATCTCCAAAGGCTAAGGGAAGGAAACCCCAACACAAAACCAACCTGCTGCCTTGCAGGGAGGGGAGAAAACCCTGAACAGAATCATGCAGGCCCAGAGGCAGAAAGGGGACATCCCCTCTGGGCAGAGCAGGCGTAGGGCCAATCACCCACTCTTAGTAGCACTTAGTAGTAAGTATTATGAAGACAGCTTTAATAATAATAACAGGACAGCCACTGGGAAATGGGAAAGAGGGGGAAGGCAAATCGAACCTGGTGAGTGAGAGAGACCAAGGGAGAGGAGCAGAGGCGGAGGAGGATTCCATAATGGAAAGAGATGTAGAAGAGGCAATGAGAAGAATTCAAGTTGGGTATATATACAATATATTGGGAAAACGAGAAGGACATCATTAACAGCATTATGTCAGCAGATATGGAAAGACGAAAAAATATTGCAAGAATGGGAAGAAAATATAATAGTACCTCTACATAAAAAGGAGAGCACTGTCATCTGTGAAAATTACAAGGCGATTTGTTTGTCATCCTGCATAAGTAAATTGTACTCCAGGATAGTGGAAGTAAAATTGAGGATGGAGGTAGAAGAAGATTTGGAAAAGGAGCAAGGGGCCTTTAGACCATACTAACACAAGACCATATTTACACTCTAAGAAGCATAATTGAAAAAACATTGAGTAGGGGAAAACAATATGCACTGCTTACATAGATTTAGTCAGCATTTGATACAGTACCCAGGAAAGAACTATGGGATTCACTGGAGAAAGCAAAGGTTTCAAGCAAAATGATGAGGGTAATTAAAAGCATTTATAAAAATGTGTATGGTACTGTAAGGCTGGATAGACAACTCAGTGGGAAATTTAGAATGGGCAAAGGAGTTAAACAGGGAGATTCATTGAGCCCTCTACTATTTATAATCTTTATGGACCAGGTTATTCAACAAACCATAAGGCATACTAAAATATGTAAAATTGGAAATTGAAAAATGAGACCAGTATGGATACAAGCACTGGTGCATGCGGACGATATTTTATTGCTTGCCAAAAACCTAAGAGAGCTGCAATAGACAGTAATTGAATGGGGGTATTCACTGGGGGATAGTACATCAATAAGAGCAAGGTAATGTGTATAGGCAAAGAAAAGGAAGAAATGAACATCAAGTGGAAAGAGAAAAGCAAAGAGCAAGTAACAAGCTACATGTATCTAGGAACAACAATTTCGGAAAATGAAAAATACGAGGAAGAACTGATTAATAGAGTGAAGAAAGCAAACTCTTGTATTATCAAATAAATAAGAACTAAGAATGAATGTAGGCACAGAAACAAAACTCCAAATTTATATTGCTGTATATATACCAACATTTATGTATGGACTGAAAATAAGCCACAATACGTAAACAAAAAGTAGAGTCACAGCAGTGGAAATGAAATTCCTATGCAGGATAGTAGGGAAAACAAGAAGAGATCGAATAAGGAATAATACAATCAGAGAGGAACTAAAAGTTACCCCACTACTCAAAGAAATGGAAAACAAGGCTCTGAAGTGGTACGGGCATGTTGCTAGAATGGCAAAGATATAAAACCGAAACAAATTATCGAAGCCAGGCCAGAGGGAAAGAGACCACCTGAAGGCCAAGAGGATCATAGGACGTCTATATACAGGATATATGCCAAAGGAGCGGAGGTACACTAGAAGGGAAGCGCAAGGAACAAAACAAACAGGAAATGTCAAATGGCTAACCCGATGCTGAGAGGCATCAGGGGAAGAAGAAGTTTTTCAAAATTGTCAACCAGAAAATTACTTCTTTTATCTATACATATGTTTGTAAGTTGAAAATGTTTTTTCAACACCTATCATGTGATTGGACAATTTTTAAATTATGCCATTAAAGAAGATCATATTTAGAGCAACATTGTCTCCTGAAAGAACCTTCTTATTGTTGCAACCTACTTGAAACTACACATTGTTGCAAGAATTGAAGAGTTAAAATTTTCTGGTAATTCAAAAAGACATTATTGGTGTCCCAAGAATAGAACAAACGAAAATTACTTACTTCTGAGAAATCTTCCCTGCAATTTATGAGTCGGGTTTCTTTAAACAGTTATATGCTGATATATGCCAGATTGTTAAAAAACATTCAACTATCTCAAAAATAAGCAAAATGGGCATGCATTTGCAACTTGCATATAATCCGGACATCACCGGATATATAATTATCACCATCCTAGATTATATGTTTTATTTAACAATAAATTGATTCTCTCGGTTCTATCATCCAAAATTCTCATAATGAAGTACACACACACCTCATAATTTAATAATCATCTTCAAATATCAAAATTAACTTCCCAATTAATTCACTTGCATGAACTGTGCAATCTGCAATCTTTCTCCCACTTAGAGTATCAAAATTTAGTGTATAAGTAATCACCTTTTTCTTCTTCTGATTCTTTTTCTTCGAATGCTCTTCATTTAATATAGGATTGTGAGGTATCCTTTCATTCAATGTCTGCTGTTCTGAAAGCACTCCTGTTCTCTGTTCAACAGTATAACTCGGAAGATGAAGGAAATCTGAAACGATTTCTGAATAAATGGCTGTTCAAGTTCATGGTATACTACAATACTCAAATTCAATTAAACAATTACTAGTAAGTACCTGGACATAAGTCAGCTGATTCTATATCTTTTAAATTTTCTGGCTGAACATTTGTAGAAGTAACCTGAAATAGGGGGAATTTGGTGTAATATTATCAGAAAAACATCAATAAATGACCTTCATTAAATATTATCTTGAAAATAAAGCCTACAGTGAGGAGAATAAAATTAGGTTTTCATTTTTTTTAAACCTGTAATTCCATTATTTTTCTCCAAAGTAGTACTTATCTTCATTGTATATAAAACAATAATTGCAAGAAATAAGATAAGCATTTCATCAAGAAATATTGTAGCCATCTTATGACCTATGAGGAACATCCAGAAATTAAATATCATTTCCCTATAAGTATTTCTGAAATCATTTTTCCTTCAAAACACCTACACTGAAACCTTGTTTTAAGGTTCCCACATTTAACATTTACCTACTTTTTACGTAGTTTTAAATTGTTTTGAAAATTGCCCGTCTTTTTAACTGAAAATTCAGATTTATTTAGTACCCTCTTTCTATTTTAACAGACTAAACTTTTAAAATAAATTACATTAATTTAAAGTCATTCATGATCTTAAATTATTTTTTTCATTAAAAAAGTCAGGTGACTTAAAATTAATAAATGAATGACTGTAAATAAAATTAATTTATTTAAACAGTTTAGACTGTAAAAATTGAAAAAAGGGTACAAAGTAAATCTTTTTTATGTAGTTTTTCATTGGTCCCATTGTAAAGCCTTCATTTACAATGCATTCTCTTCTTGCAAATTTAAAACTTGGTATGAAAAGTGCTTTCCGTCTTTTACATCACTTTCCATTTTCTTTTACTTTTTCTTTCTTGTAAATGTACATGTTATTTGGAGTAATATACATAGTACAATACAAACTAATATACATACTACAATGTGTTTTTTAAGTCCACCAGATCTACACTGCTTGCACATCCATAAGCTAATATTAACTAGCTAATAAGACATATTAATGCTTCTCTTGAGCTAAGTTAAAAAATGAATAATGTTATTATCCTAAAACTAGCCTTGTTCAATACTTGTATGAGTCTACAAGCAATAAAATAAATAAAATTCTTTACATTATGATCTCGCTGTGAAGGATTTTCTATCAGGGATTCGTTTTGAACACTCACATACTTGTTGCTATGTATTCTTACAACGACTTGTTGCTTTATACAGTCAAAGAAAACCAAGAATATTTGGCTGGCTAAGCAAAGGAACTTGACCATTGAAGGATTACCCTGGCAGTAATGAATTATTGTCAGTCATTATTTCCTGTTTGACATTCAAGGAAGCCAATGTTTTTATTTTCCTTTGATAAAAAGATAACTTAATTAAGAATTAAATACTATAAGGTCACATCATCCAGCACAATTTTGAAAATCCTAAATCATAATGTATTTTAAGAAATGAAATTATGAGTCAGCAAGCAACACACAACTAAAGGAATCAATAATAACTAACACACTCTCAATTCTCTCATAAAACACTTCAAATTTCTAGTATCAGATTCGATATATCTGCATGTACAAAAATGTAATTCAAAATACTTACATGAACATCAGCTTTAATTGTTTTTGGCAACAAAAAATTCTGTTTCTTTCTGGTAACTGGAGAAGGTGTTGCTGCTTGATTAACTAGCTCCCCCTCAGAGCCCCGTGTCTCGAATGAATGACTGCAAAAACATAGAAAAATATTTTTTTAAGGGTATTGTATTTCAAGAATAATGTGCAAATGTGGAGTTTGACATTTTCATATAATAGAAACCTTTTATCATATCTTTCTGTTAAATCCACATACATCACTTCATTCCTTTTGTTTCCCACATCATCCCTTCCATTTTCATCACCCCTATTCAATGAATTTGATTTTATTCCGATGTCTCCAGAAATTCTATATTGCTTAGGATTTGCTTCAATGTCAACATTATCTCTTTTGCGCTTTATAGATCCAGGATTTAAACCATCAGTTTCAACTACTTTAGGAAAAAACAAAACTTTAACCACTGAACCATCTCTTAGGTTATTCTCACTGTCAATATCCACCCACGTGTTAAATTTTGGGGTAAATTCCTGGAAAACCAGGTAAGAATGCGAAAGTAAATCAGAAAGTGCTGGATCTGAACAAACATGCTTCTTACACTCTGTCAAAAGAGAATTTGATCCATCAAGATGAAGGACCTTCTTCCGATTCATCCCAAAGTCCATAAGAATATCCCGGCTGTTCTCTTTTAATGGTAGTGTTCTGTCATTCACTGGCATTGTTTCCTCCTTAATACCTGGTTCTTTCTTGATAGAAAATTGTTCAAAATTTGTGTACATCATGACTACTTCGGGCCTCTAGGCAACTGCTGCTATTACAAAAAATCAGCCCTCTGCTTCTGTTACATAAATACCAGTTTTCTCAATTTTCCTCTCTTGCAGCGGGAAGTTCCACTCTCAGAACAATAGCATAACCAAAATACATCAATCAACAGGGTGTAGCCCAATATAAAAAACAATGAACACTTTTCATAAAATGTAAAATCAAAACAGACAAAAACGAGACACAATACGACATTCTTCTGTGTGCCTTTCCAATCTTGGCCTCTTCTCTGAAGGATAGTACACCACTCTTTTCGTTTCCTGCACACGGCCATGGACCATACGATCGCTATACCTTGCAACACCAACGAAGATTCATGGGATTCATGGTAATATCACTGATATTGTTTACGGATACGAAATTCACACTGCCGAAATTTCGCGGCTTTCCACGTGCACGCCATGCAGTCTGGCAAACTTCGTTTTAATTCTCACGAGTCGTGAGTCACGACTATCGGTAACCCTGCGTTAGTGCTGCGATCGAACGGACGGAGATCTTACTAAACTAACCGGTGGTGGGAGCTGTGACATTAGCTAATCCAGACCAATTAGGTGCGTTAACTATATTGTGGGGTATTTTTTAAATAGTCTTTTGGTGTAATTTACAATTTATTTTAGCATTCAGTTGGAAATGTAGGGTACGCTGCCATGAAGCTGACTCAGGATGACAAACTCCTCAATAAAAAAAGTGATGCAGATGTATTAAAATTATATCAGAAAAACAATGGGTTTTTTTTTTTTTAAAAAAAAAATTCCCAAAAAATTTGAAAATTAATTTTTATCAAAACATTACAAATTTCTAACAATTATGTAGTTACTTCAATGAAATTTTAAAAATAAATCAAAATATTTATATCTAATATGAAACCACTTGGTGGGTTCAAAAAGAAATATTTCTTCCATCTATCAATATTCAAGGGATCAACAATCTATTTGGTATTACGAACTACTTAGGGGAATGAAAGCTGCTTACAGATATAAAAAATGGCTGTTATTGACATTCATGTTATGTTTAACCATATTGCACTTTCATGCACTGCAAATACACTCTCATGAAATTGCAATAAAATAATTAGACGAACATGACCAAATTAATTTCCACATTCATAGTTAATAATAGATTGTTCAATAACTATCATTCGCAACTGAAAGTTTGCTGTAAATAACCATTGAATCAAGCCAAAATGTAGTTTCTTATTCCACTGTTTAGCAATAGCACTTAACATTACATACCGGATGATCAGTATAAAAGGCAACCCTGCTGTTCAAGGCACTGAGAAAAAAGTGAAAGTTTTGCAACATTGCTTCTGAGACAGCTCCTTCGACTGCACTTTAGCGACACTCCATTCCCCCCTCGTTTCTCTCACCCCCTTCCTGTGGTGTGGATCATACCTGCTCAAAACAAAGCAGGCCGCGTCTTCATTCATAGTTTCCTTCTTTCGCAGTTAACTTACGATGCGCCTCAGAGTAGAGCAACGCAGTTTTGTGTTGGAGGAGTATTTCCGAACGCAATCTATCAGAGTGCCGGGCAGCTTTCAGAGAAAATTTTTCATCTGAGTCTATTCCAAACAAGAGTACCACGTTTCGGTTAGTGAAATGCTATCGTGAGACAGGTGTCTTTGATCCATTGCATTAAAAAAGATTGGAGTATGGTGTGCCATTTATCGACGCAGATTAATTGGCCTATTGTTCAAAAAAAACAGTAAAGGCGGCTACGTATCAGAATAAATTGAGAAATTAATTTTTATTACACTTTAATTAATTATTTTTAAAGTAACCTTATTCAATAATAATAATAATAATAATAATAATAATAATAATAATAATAATAATAATAATAACAACAACAACAACAAACATTTGTTCTGCGAATATGAATTTATAATTTGTTAATATTTATTTAAAACAGAAAAGTATAAAACATACATCTTATATGAAACTTCTACTCAAAACATATACTCTTGATATAAAAACTAAAACAAGCAAAGTTTACTATTAAATTTACCTCAATGTATATTTTACATGGCAAGTTTATTTCACTTTTAAACAATATACGAAGGAATCGTTCTTGACAATTCAATTTTCTTTCGACACCAAACAAGTAGGCGCATGCCTTTCTCTTTGAACTCGGTGGTCACTTGCTCTCGTCCTCAGGGTGGCGTTAGTATATAGGAGAGGGGATTAAACTTCCCGACAGTTTACCTGCTTGAAACCACCAGCCGCTGTGCGACCCGCTCAAACATGGTTGCCAGTGCATTTGGCTCTGCCTGCTGTAAGTTGCGTTTTATACTGATCACTCGGTATTAAGTCACGGATTCAACACTATCGCTGAAATGCTTATATGTGGACGTAGAGAGGATGCCTAGATGTCATTTGCATCCAAACTGAATGCCAAGATGTTATTTGCTTTCAACCGCAACAGCACAGCAGTCGTAAAGTGATTGCGTTGGAACATAGTGTAAAGAATTATACTTCTATATGGTTGGAATAAAGTTGAGTTGCTAATCTCGGTCTCTTTGTCTGCATTTAAGGTCCGATTAATTTAAGTTGGTGATTGACAGTTGAGTGCGAAGTAAGGACGTGACTCCCGTTTCCATGAAAGCTGCCAATCAGAGGGCGAAATTGCGTCGAGTCGGATGGCTGAGTTAGCCCTGGGCTATGAGCGAACATCCCCTGCCGCCTCCAGCGTGAGTCTTCTCTGCGCGCGAATTGTTTTGTGCTGTGGTCAATTGTGTTGAGGTTAGGCATTTCTCGTGCGAGTTTTGTGCGTGCATTTTGCCGTGAGCTTTTTTGTGATCGTTGATTTTTACTTAATTTTCTGTTTATTTATTTGAATTATTTGTTAGTTTTTATTTTTTAATTTATATTACCACTGACTTGACACTGTCCGGACCACAACGGGCGAAGACGTCGCCCCAGAAAACGTCCTGAAATATCCGAGAAATCCTCTGGAAAGGATGTAGTATTAAACAAATTCGTATTATAGAACGATTTTCCTAAAATGAGCCAAAGTGACAGCTAGTGCTGGCAACATCACTGAAGCTTCTGTGGTCGTTGTGCCCTCGAGCTCATTAGACTCCCTTCCTGCATTCGTTTATTTGCAGTTGACTAACGTGTAAATGGCTTCGACGCTTCCTTTTGTGATGTCCTCGTCCGACGAAAATATAGTGCCCCGCGAAAAATAATTGAAATTAGGAAGTGCAGTGTTATGTGCTCTTCGGAAATTTTTTTTCTATTAACATTACATTGAATTTACTGTTTGTGTGATAAATATTGTGTTTATATTAAAACCGAGATGCGTACTGGTGCACGTGTTTCCATCTATTGTGCTGTTGTGTGGCGAGCTGTGATTTCTATTTACAGAGCTTTCTATTTACATTCGTGGCAGTTTTCTTTTACTGATTGTGAGAACATGTTAAGAGATTTTCCACATACGTAATTAAATTTAAATATTTCCCGGACTCGCGGACGTGCATATACCTCAGTGAAACTCTTAGATTTCTGCATAGGGATGTTTTCACAGGAGTCATAACCTAACACTTTACGAAGAGGCGTGGCTGAACAACTGTCGCGGCGGAGGGATACTTCTCTGTAATATGTGATGTTCACTTGTGACGCGAACTGTCACTTTGGCTCATCCTTAGGAAAATCCTTCTATACTGTGAAAGTGTTCAGGTATATTTTGAAAGAAAAAGACAATGCAGATATATTGATTTCCGTTTCAAATGTGCTTGAGCGATCAGCTGCTGAGCTGAAAAGTCAGCAAGTATATGGTCGTCACAATTGGCAAGTTGAAATTCGAAGCAGACGAGGAAGGACTATCTTAATTTGTGCTCAAGTAAAATTTTATCTGGCACGAAATGGTCATGTACTTTACCTGAAGTGGAAAGGCTTCTGAATGAGTCAGTAACCAATACAACTGGGTCAGAACGGCGAAATGTTGAACACACCAAGAAAGTGATAACAGATTCTTGGGAGAAGGAAGTGGTGATAGAAAACGACGTTGAAGAGCTCATTATTAATCTAGAGGGTTCAAGTAGCTCGAGTGGTAGTCCTACAGACGTAGCATGTAATGTGAATGTATCAGAGACTCAGTCATGAGCGATATATTTCCTATGCTATATAAAAAATAAGTGTTAAGGCTCATTCACAATGCAATCACAAACATAAGCATAACACATAGACATAGACATTAACATAAGCGAAGAGTTAGCGTATTCACAATGTCGAACATAAACATAAGCAAAATAAGAGTTTCTATTGGCTGTGAGACATACTAGTTTACTATTGGTTGGATATGAGAATCGATTTCGAGATATCAAAACAAATACGACAAACACAACCACGCAGCACACGAATAGTTCGCCTATCGACTTCGATACTCGAGTTTGAGTTATCGAACTGTGATTGGCTCATTCCTTATGTCTGACATAAGCATAAGCACAGAAGCTTGAAGCTTGCAAGCTCTTAAGTTAACGTCTTACGTGTTATGCTTATGCGAACGCATTGTGAATGAGTCCACTTGTAGACGTAGTCCTAACTTTTATGTTAACGCCATGCTTATGCTTATGTTTGCATTGTGAATGGGCCTTTATAATGTAGTGTAGATTGTAATATTTATTCAAGTTAGTGCAGAACGTAATATGTAGTCACTCAAGAAAAAGCTGCTGCTTCGTACATTGTATGATTTGGTTACTTTTACAAGTATTTATTTTACGTGTTTTATTCAAATGGGGAAAAGTGGACAAAATTATTTTAAGTTACGGTCGCCAGCTGTGTTAAACAGCAAAAAGGAAATTAATAAACACCCAACCCAAGAAGGAAATACCATGCGGATATTACCAAATGGATTTTGTCACGGCTAACACTAAAACCCCTAAGCATTGAGCTTTGACTACTGGCGTATCTTTCAAACTTCTAGAGAGAACGCATAAGGTCCGGTCACAGGCAGGAGCTTTCAAACTACAGAATCTTAAGGTGAAGATATGACAATCCAGTACACTCAAAAACTCAACATTTATTAAATAAATGACCAAAATGCATATAAAAATATTACAAAAATACATAAGAATATTTCTCTTGCTGTACAGAAAAATCTGAAAAAAGAAATTACACTGAAATACAGAATATTGAACGATTTGACAGCAAAAATAAGTGCCTCTATACAAAAAGGAGGTTAATACCATAGTTAAGCGGAATTACAGCATTTCGAAGTGTTCTCGCCTTATGTCCACTTTAGGACGTGAGAACCGAAAAATGCGCAAGAATACGAATTGGCAAAGGTTCTGACTTCGGCCGCCTTTCTTTACAAAAATTAATGATAAATTGTATGTAAAGCGATAAAACAATTAAAAATTTTTGGATATAAGGAACATTGAACAAAGAAACACATGGAAGTGGATCTTTAACTTACGCCTTTTACCAAGCATTTGGAACTGCAAATTTGCTCTGCGACGAGAGCCGGGCGGCCTTCCACGCCCACCGGCTGCTGCCCGAGCTACGTGTCTGCAACTCACGGGGCCAGAGAGACGAAGCTTCGAATGAACCACGGCCAGTACACCGACCGTACGGGCGCTGCTGTCGTCTGTTAACAAAAAGCTTCTAATTGCCGAACGCGACAGAGGTCGTCTTACTCACGACCGGAGCGAGGCACTGCAACATTCACAAAACACATTAGTAATGTACAGACTTATACTTCACTCAAGATACAATACTTGGGCTGCGAGCAGTCCACGCGCCACCATTACGCCAAATGCAGGGCTGTAAACACAAAAATGCAAAAAAGTGAGAAAAGCAGATTAACACATACACACAAACTTCAGAAGATAATACACATCTAGATTAGGATCCAGTTCCACCTCAAAACGATAAATTCAACCCAAATTGGGCATAAAATACATCCTACGCAACCAGCTTGAAAATACATATTACGACTCATAGGGAGTCGGGCCCTCTGAGCTCAAACAGAGTAACATCAACACAGATTCAGAGAGTGGCGATGCGGCAAAGGCGCGCCGCCCTTTTAAAGGCTCCCCAGAGGTGGAGGGGGAAGCTACCACGTCACCGATGCGTGACGATTCAAGGAAAGCAGATATAAACTCATTGAGATACAAAGAAATTAAGTGCGCCTGCAAAATAGGCAACTCGCAACACATGAATGTCCGGCGGGCTTACTACTGAAAGGCGTTGCAGCTAGAGCTGTGCGCAGCTGAGCAGCTCTATCAGCAGCTAAAGGAAACATATACATGTTGATAAATAATTTTTAATTTTGCTCTAAAATTGTTAATTGAGCCTTTCAGAAGCAAAAAGATGGTTCCATTCAATTACAAATTTGATATAAATTTGAGATTTTGTTAGAACAAAACCTTCTATTGCTCATTTCTTTAGACTCAATAAATATAGGTACCTGTTTTGAAATTATTAAATTTAATTACATGAAATACCAATTTTTTCTTAAAAACAAATTAGCAATAGAAGTTGATTTTCATATCAAAATACTGTCTTTTTGAAGCTTTCTTATGATCATAGGATCACAATTTGATTTGTCTAATATACCAGTTTTAAGAAAAAAGATGACAAAAAATTTAACTTATCCTAGCATGCTTAACCTATATACAATGTTATTCCTTAAAAGCTAGGGTTATAAAATCTTCTCAGCGGCCTTTTCAGGTGATTGATGGCTTGAAGAAGATGTTGTAGCACGCACTTTCACAAATAAGAATGTGTCTTAAATTTCAAATTTAACATTTATTTTCGTGCTCAGAGGTACGCAACCTGGCATTGTTGCCCGCTCCACGGGCAGCTTTCAATCACCTACCCATCAACAACCACGATCCCCAATTGGGTATCTCAGAACTTTTTCAATGTTACTTGACTTTGTGTAATATAATTTCTTGGTTGTCTGGTACGTGTACTTTGTGTTATATAATTTGCTAATATTATTTCTTCAATAGATGTACACAACCCACACGAAACATACGAAACAAGCAAGTTTTTTTATTCCTGAATCTAGATGTCGATTTAGACGTGATCGCTAAGGCATTGTATATTCCTGGCCAAGGTGTACATATGACTTGCGTCGTTTCAAATCTTCAACTAAAACCGTGCTTAGCTGCTTATGGCTGTGGTTAAGTCGGAGAGAGAGGCCGGTGTAAAGCAAAGTAGTTGACTGGACATATGCTGCTTAGGTGTAACGGTTTTGCTTCTTATAGAAAAATGCTCTAGTAGTATAACTTGGCGCTTTGGAGCGCTGTAGTAGTATAACTTAGCAACATAAGAATTGATTATCACTATAAGTTGCAAAAGCATGCAGGCAGAGGGCTCCCACAATGACTGTTGTCATGTTTCACACATGAGTAATTAAACTGTATGAAAAACTGTGTGCCACATCCGAGAAGTCATCGCTTCTGCCACCATGAAGACAAACCTTTGTATCTGTAGGTTCTAGGCTTGTTTTTTTGTATTAAAAAGCCATGGAATTTATTATTTTTAACTGGTAATAATTGTTTATGTGTTTAAATTCGACTCAATGTGTAATCTCATGGTCATGAGAGGGTTGTGTAAAGAAGCCTCTTGTAAGCTTCTTTTAATTCAATACATTTTACATGTAGAAACAATTTGGTGAAGACACAGCAGAGAAGCCAACATAATTAAACTAGTTTTATTTTATTATGTGCTTATCAACACCTTTATGTTGACTTTTGTGCTGGGCAACGAAACTACAACTTTTTAGTAATGGTGTAAATCAATTTTCAACTACTCAAATGATTAGTGTTTTTTAAGGCCAAATATTTTAATCTTCTGCCCTCTAATATATGCCTTTGATTCACGTAAAGGCTCCTAGATCGAGTCACAGCGGAGCTTGCTCTATGCTCGGCTTCGTAACAAACTGCCGAATTAATCTATACTGTATTCCTAACACGACGTATGTTTGTTCATGGTGCCGCCCTGTTTCACCCGTAGCACTGATGGTTGTAAATCTGTGACAAGCTTGAATGCCGCGATATAGTGCGATGCGGCTTGATACTTTAAAGAGAAAGGTAATAAAAAGGGCCGCACGGCCCGTTCTAGTTGCCACTCGCCACTCACCATCTGTCAGGATGTAGCCACTCGCCAACAACCTATTGTTCGTTGCTTGTCATTGCCAAGCTAATCATGTGATTTTTTGGTTCATGTTAATTTGAGATTCCAAATTGGTCGAGTGAGCCCGGCTGCAGTGCATGCCGTAAGACTGCATGCATTTTTAAAGGCTTTATTAAGTGTGCCCTAGCGCAAATGCCTGATGTGGGCGTGAAATTGTGGCTCAGTGTCACAGTATGATGATATACGTGATTATGGATTCTTAGAATGTAAGAATGTGCATGATATGTTGTTTTGTCTAACCAATTGTTCTCGTTTGCAGCAGGTTAAGTGTATTTAAAGCAAGCTTGGAGTGAAAGTACTCAGCGTCTTGCTCATAGCGCCAAAAAGCAAGCTTGAGTTGTATACTCAGCGTCTTGCCTATTGTCGTCAAAGGATCATGTGCATTCTTGTTGATTTGTGTATTGAATGATACAGTGATCTTGTTCCCAGAGGGGGCAGCGTCGACGGGGCGTTTGGGGTCCGTGCTGCCGGTGGGCAGTGGCCTTCGTTTGAGAGCCCGTCCAGAAGCTCCGTGAGCGGCAGAGGCGGCCGCACATGGTCATGGTAACCCGCGGTATAGAACGATTTTCCTAAGAATGAGCCAAAGTGACAGTTCGCGAAAACAAGTCACCATCACATGCCTTTCAGAGAAGTATCCCTCCGCCGCGACAGCTGTTCAGTCACGCCCCTTCGTAAAGTGCTAATGGCTCCTGTGAAAACAACCCCAAGAGTTTCGCTGAGGTATATGCACGTACGTGAGTCTGGGAAATATTTAAATTTAATTACGTATGTGGAAAATCTCTTAACATGCCACAATCATAAAAAAAAGCCAAAAATAGAAAAAAAAGATTTAACCAGAAACAACGGTTTTAAAATAAACATAATATTTATCACACAAAAAGTAAATTCTAAGTAATACATAAAGAAAAAAAGAATTTTTACAGAAGAGCACATTACACTGCACTTCCTAATATCAATTATTTTTCGCGGCGCACTATATTTTTGTCGGACAAGGACACCACAAAAGGAAGTGTGGAAGCCATTTTACACGTTAGTCAACTTCAAACGAACGAATGCGGGAAGGGAGTCTATTGGGCTGAAGGACACAACGACTACAGAACCTTCAGTCATGTTGCCAGCACTAGCTGTCACTTTGGTTCATCCTTAGAAAAATCGCTCTATAGTAAATACTTGCTGTATACGTGAAGGTTTGGACATTCTGGTTGGCAAACGATTAGAGGTTAAGAATCCATAATCATATTCTAATGTAAAAAGCGCTGAGAACAAAACAGTAGTTCAGACGTAATTTTTGTACATGAAAGACGCTCAGAGGAGCTCTTTGTCAACTTGTTGCTATCGCGTCAACTTCTGCTCTCCTAAAGTGGAGCTAGTACGAAGACGCAGATTCTCTGGTTAAAGTGTGATTCTGTCATATTGTTGTACTGTTATTTGTTTAGAAGCACATTCCTGCCTGTCATTATTGCATATCATGTCTGTAATTCTGTTTAATTTCTCTTATTTCAGATAAAGAGATATGTTTGATGTAAATTGTTCATAAAGCTGAATTATGTTTGTGCTGAGTAAATAATAAATTGTTTTGTGAGCTGAACGTTTAGATTGTTTTATGCCTTCAACTTATGCTGTACCTTTAAAGGGTGTTCCGATTACGAACCGAACCTGTGCGCTTCTTCCTGATTTAGTAAGCGCTCTTCAAAGTCCAAGTCCAGGGCTTTTTGTGTTAGGCCCGCCCAGTCCATTAGGTAAAGGTCAAAATGTCTACCCTTCCTTCCTAACAGGAGTTGGATAGGAAATAAATGAATGATAAAGATTTGCTGATTTATTTAGCAGCTGGCGACCGTAAATCAAAACGTTTAGCAACTGTTGCGCGCACGCACGCGTCGTCAATGACCGACCGCTGTGCGCACGAAATTAATCTGGCAGTGAATGGGTTAATCGGATTCTAGCAACAGCCACGCCCCCCGGTTATTCTACTGATTCTTGGACGCCTTCCCTCTTACGCCCTTGGGACATTGCTATATTTCAAAGGTAAGTTACTTACTCAATTTTACTACACGGTCGCCAGTTGCCAAATAAAATGCAACAAACAAGTTTTTATACTTCTTTTATTTATCTTTCACCCGATTCTGAAACCAAAAATGACCTGAAAAACCTAATGGACGGCAGCGGGCCTAACATACAAAACTCTAGGTTTGGATTGAATGATTGATTTTTTCGTGTTTCCGGGCGCGTCAACTGCTCTGGTCATTAGTCCCGTTAGTGTAGTGCATGTTTTTTCTCGGAAGGTGGCGGTGATCTTACCCCGCTGGATGGCGAGATCCGGCGCCGACCTACCGTCGGCTAGTGGGGGTTCCCCCTAACCAGGACTCTACCACCAGCGGGGCACCGCCACAGCCGGGACAAGCTCTAAGCTCCCGACCGGTGTCCCGGGATATGTGGTAGTGTAATGCATGTTGGTGTAAGTGTGTGTGTAAAGGGAGAGGATAGGACAAGGAATGGGAAGGACAGGTCGCGCGCGGTCCGTGGCCCGTTTGGTAGGGTACTGCTCCGGTATTCGCCTGGCGCTGATTGGACAAACCACGGAAAACTACCGAGCAGAGCGGCCGGCCGGTAGAATTCTCCTCCAGACAACGACTGAATTCGACCTAGCTGAAAAGCTAGTGTCAAAAATCCTGCCGCCGTCAGGACACGAACCTATGACCTCCTGGTCAGAGGCGCTGCAGTGACATCAGTTGATGCACTGAGCTACCGCTCGCTTGAAGATTTCATGCAACCTAGTTTTGAAAGTGCATTCAGGAACGGGGACATTCTGGAATCCTTTATCCTGATTCAATCTACGCTGAAGATATACACAATCCGATAATATCAGCTTACATCACAATATTTGTTCAAATATATTACAAATAGCACTTGATGGCTCTCGCCTCAGCTTTACAATGAATAGTTTCACCTGTTTGTGAGGGAAACGATACATACAGAATTAAAAAATGTCAGGTAAAACATGTCGTGCTTCTTACAAAAACAAACAAAAATACCCTTATTAATCTAATACAGAATTACTTTGTTGCATGAGGATTCTGTCCAGATCTCCACGTTAGGAGCACAGAATGCAACAAATCTATACAAACGTGAAAAAGAACTCATTTGAGATACTTTCATTAAATTAACATGAATACATACATGAAAAACTAATTTGGATCTCGTGTGTCCTTTATCCTGATTCAATATACGCTGAAGATATACACAATCCGATAATATCAGCTTACATCACAATACATTTCATATAACATTAACAGCATAATCGTGGATTCTCTTCACAGACATAAACTTATAAACTGGTTGCCTCCTTGTGGCATCTGTTACCCATAACACCTGCAGCAGTGCTTCAATAAAGCCGTTGGTTGCCAATCCGCGGCCTTAAAACGGCGTTACCCGAGCGACAAACTTAGGTCGCTCACGGGGCAAATGATGGGCTCCAACACACCTCCGTCAAGGTGGCACCCCCACTTAATGGAAATTCAAAAACAACTAGCCTATAATTTTGTACTAATTATGTACTAATTTTGTACCAAAATAAAAAAAATTTGTACTAAACTATAAACCACTAAAAAACGGCGTTCAAAAGTGGGGGTGCCAGCTTGACGGAGGTCTCCAACACAGAGGTCACTGCAACACGCAGTACGGACACAACCGTCCCGACTTCAAATGTTCCTGCACTAGGAACAGAGAAACTGCAACATTGAAATACAAATTAGACAAAATGCGCAGAATCTGCAACCGAGCACACTCGGATGCATACGTATCAAAACATCATCACGAGCCTGCAACCAAATATACCCATGCGCATTCAGCGAATTAATTGGGATTTCATACAGTATCAAACTAATAAACACTGCTGCAAGTAAGGTTCACCAGTTAGTATATCACATAAACATTCTTAAAACTATACATTTCAACTCATAAAGGATCCAAGATCATGCCTTTTTACCCTCATGCGGCTCTTGGCCATCATCATTGCCCATTACGTTGTAACGACACTGGGCCGGGCTCACACTGAATTTCAAATGTTAATTTAGTAGAACATCCTAATAGTAAAACATGTGTGGTAATGGCGCAGGCCCTTTTATAAGCTGTCGCATATCACGCCGCGGCGCACTACTTCGCCTCAGTCTAGCGTGACGAGATATTTATTTATTTATTTATTTATTTATTTATTTATTTATTTATTTATTATCTATTTATTTATTATTTATTATTTATTTATTATTATTTATTATTTTTCATTTATTTTATTATTTATTATTATTATTATCTATCTTATTATCTATTTTTATCTTATCATTATTTATTTATTCTATTTATTTTTTTATTTATTTATTATTTATTATCTATTTATTATTATATTATTATTTCATCTATCTATTATTTATTTATTTATTATTATTTATTATTATTTATTTATTTATTTATTTATTTATTTATTTATTTATTTATTTATTTTTATTTATTTATTTATTTATTTATTTATTTATTTATTTATTTTTTATTTATTTATTTATTTATTTATTTATTTATTTATTTATTTATTTATTTATTTATTTATTTATTTATTTTACGTCAAAAAACAGTTGAAACTGCGTATGACGTGCTATGGGGAGAAGTGAATTCTGTCCACATTTTCAAAATTCTGTGATCCCTACACTGAGTCATATACTACATACATTTGGAAAATAAAAAAAAGCTCTCATGTAATAAAATCTATTTTCAAGGATAAATAAGCAATAAATTTTGGGCTCTTATCCATGATGTCCTTCGTTAAGGAATAATACTTCCTGCCGCAACAACATGGAAACGATAATTTGAATAACTATATTTCCCAATGAATTCTAGAAGGCGTGCATAGATAATGACGTTACATTTATGTCCAGAAGCAAAACAAGGGGCCATCTCAGCATTTGCTAAATGGATCAGGGAAACTGGACGAAAAACCTAATCGAGATGGGGGTCATTGACCCGGAGGCTACAGTAATATATATATATATATATATATATATATATATATATATATATATATATATATATATATATATATATACACACACAGATATAATATACAATGTGCACACCTGGTGGAAAGGGATGCAACTATGCAGCAGATCTGCTCTTTAGGCATAGAACCAACTATAGACTGACTGCTCCTCAGGGGAGGAATGGAGTGTACGCGTGTAATCAATGGTGGCTCGATCTAGGAGCAAATGAACGAAGTAGACGTATGTTCATGATAATACAAACATTTTTTGTGATATACAAGCTCATACAGTGTTATCAAGAGCTGGAAATCAGTTTATATCACCCAAAATTATATGTAATTTAATATTATGACACAAAAATCAATGGCAAAGAGCTGTATTTAATAAAATAAATAAAAAGGTGTTTTAGGATAATTGATTTCTGTCATAAATAAATTACCTGTACTCCCAACCATAAATGTTTACCACAATGAAAAGTTTATTACAGACTTTAGTTTATATGGAACCGCCCCATGGCTCCTCATGGGATCACATTACCTGTATATAAAGTACATTTTTAAGGTGCAGAAAGTATTAAAAATGCACCAACGAGTGATATTAAGATATCTCAATTTTTACTTAAATACCACTTAAAGCTAGGAAGTAAAGCTAATTAGGTCTACTATGGATGATGACAATGGCTTCTCAGGTGGCACAGCACATACTTTTTTTTTATTACAGAAGATAGTTCACGTGTGAAACATAACACACAAAAGCCATTGTTAATTCAATTGGAGAGACCAGTTTGGGGGAGTACTCCAAAAATTATGAAGAACGAGTGGACACCAAAATAGTGTCTTCCAGTAACTATATTTGTTGCTACTTTCAGAATGTGCACAGCTTAGTGAATGAGTTACATTCTATGTTTTACTCAGACATTTATTCTTATGACTTTATAGGAGTCCCTGAACTTGATTGAAATCTGACATTTATACCTATGAATCTATAAATGAGTTTTATTTTGATGTTATTTGCTGTGATAGAAGTGCAAGGAGGGGTAGAGGTATTTTGTTATCTATTAACAGAAAGCATTCTTATGTACTATTGAACCTGGATGTTATTATAAACAGGACCTCCTCAGTTGATATAACAGGTTCTGCAGTAAAAAAAATTCATGGTTTGTTATATCATTACTTTATGTATACCTCCAAATACTGACTCTCTCTTTGGAAGTTCTTTTTGTTGAGCTTATGGTTCTTAAGATATTATGGGGGGTGACAATTTATTAATTATTGGGGATTTTAACATTCCTGACCACTTAAGCTGATATTAGTAGGGTTTCTTTTATCAATAATAGCAAGATCCAATTATTAATTAATTTTGTTAATTTTTATAACTTGAAACAATATAAAGGAATATAGCCACCAATCAGAACTGGTTTTCAGTCATTTTTGTGGAAGGTTTCTGAAGTGTGTGTTGCAATATTTAGAAATGGTAGCATACTAATGTGTGTAGGAAAACTTTTACACCATCACTGGTGTCTATGCATTTAAATTATTATCAACAAATTAACAAGTACAATCTAATTAATAGTGATCTTATTTCATGCAATTTGCTGGAAATTCTATGAAGAAGTGATATAGTGAGAATTGACGATATTCTTCACAAATTCTATATTAAATTGGTTTATATTACACATTATACTCTGACCTTATGAAAGAGAATTAATAAGTACCCGCTGTGGTATAACAAAATGGTTATAAATAAAATCAATCTCTAAAATAGATTATGAAGGCAGCTGAATCCTTTTTGATATTGATGCTAACAAAGAGTATATTAGTAAGAGTTATATACAGACATAAACAAAGTATATCTAGTCAATTTAAAAACTATATTTCAAATGTAGAGTCATCACTTTTCAATGATCCTTCTATATTCTGATCATTGAGTACTAGTATCAAAACGAAAAGTAGGATTCCATCATCCTTTGCTTTTAAGCAGTGATTTCTAATACACAAGTCATCATAGCTTTGCAGAATATTTGTAAGACTTCAAATATTTTTGTAATGGTTAGCCTATAATTAGGTACCTTCTGTCTTAATCTTTTATAAACAATAAGGGAGCTGATCTCTGTACAAAATTGTTGTGGATTCATTGGTGACACCCCGAAGGGCAATTTGCAGATCTCTTGGCCATGGAAATTCACAATACGGCCCTAAGGTAATTCATTGGGTCAAGGTTATATGCCAAAGATGGCATCATGGTGCATTCCTGGTGTAGGCTGGTATTTTTACACTCTAAGGTGTATGAACAATTACAAATATGTGCTGTTCTCAGGTAAACAAAAAATGTATTATCAACATGAAAACAGCCTCCAAAACAGGGCTGTTGCTGTAACCTACCTCAACTGGGAACATCATGATTACATTTTACTTTTATAAACAAGTGTTGAAAGGCAAGCAGTTGAATGGGGCTTTGGAAATGTAGTGTGAGGGATAGAGGTTGTGTTCCTACATTTTAAGAAAAATAAAAAATTGTTCAGTGTGAATGTAGATACGTTACTGGTAACTTTCCTCTTTGAAGTGTTGTTTTGTGTTTTTAGATTCATTATAACTATGATGATAACATTATATAACCGGAAAATATTACTTTAGTAGTGAATAAATACTCCATTAATAAAATAAGTAAGAAAAAGAGTTTTTTATTTGTCACATTCATGCAGTTTTTGTTTCTTCAGTTTGGTTACAAATTCCATATTTAAATCCATATATTGGCTGAGGTAAAAATACAAACTCCCACATTAACTAGTCATTTCAACAACATGGCTGATTGTCATTGTGTATTCATATAAAATTGAATCAACTAAATGTAAAAACCCAGTTTGAACATTAAAAATTTTTTTAAAAAATTTAAAATTGCTCCCACAAAATGCACTGAAAATTTACTTGTTGACATTTACTCCTAAGTTAATGACACGTATTTTATTTCTCTTTTACACAATCTTCATTTCCAACATGATATTTAAAGATGTATTTGCATCTATAGTATATAATATAAAAATGTATTTATGTAATACGATTTATGTTTACAATTCATTAATGTAAAATCCAACTCCCTTAAATCATTAACAACATAGGTATTTATGTTTAATAAAAGTACTTCAATGAACAGAAGGCCTGATGCATAAATCATAAATTATTATCTAACCTTTCCAACATGTGCCTTCTTTGCAACAAACTGATTCATTTGCTACCTACAAGAATAACTCTTCTTTTCGCTCATTTTATCACTTTGGAGATTCAGTGTAAATGTTTGCATTGCAGTACTAGCAATGGTTGTCCTTGAGACACCTACCGTAGTATCAATTTTAAAAATAATTTTATTTATCTTCTTATAAAATGTTATTTGTGTAATTAATAAGAATAAATAAAAACCCCTTTCTTACTTGAACCAACTCTTCGCCAATATTCCTGGGTCCACGTCTGCATAATGCAATTGCAATAATAAAGTAATACTTACAAGAAAAACAGATTCTCTCCATTTTCTCCTTATCGCAGATTTTCTGTTAAACCTTTTCACTTGAAATGTATATTTTACCAAGCATAGTAAGTTCACAAATTTTTCAGTTCAGCATTTAAGTTCACAGTTTCAATTGTCAAAAACTTTAAAAGGGCTAGTCTATAAATTACACAATACTAAAGATGGAGGGGGTTTGAGGCAGTGTTACATAGGGGTAGAGTGTCAAGTTACATAACGCAGATATTTATTTTTAAAATTTTCAACATTGGCTGAAATAATTACTTTTATCCAGTCTTATAATATAATATTATCAATTAAATTTTAAAATATTAATAATATAATAATTTATAATGTATAAATTGTTAGAAATGGAAATATTTGTTCATCAGTTATACTTATTGAATCTGTTAATTACGAAGAAAATATTAAAAACTGAACTATAGTGGGTTCCAGAATCCCAATACATTAGCACAGTAGACTGGCTTACGTGTCATCCATGACGGCTTGTCAGAAATTTTCTTGCCCATGCATCCTTCCTTTATTAAAATATTACTTATACTTCTGACTTTAATTATAAAACATGTTAGTATTTAGCACAAATAAAATTGTAACAACTAGTTTCCATTTTATAATATATTTTTACTTGTAAATGACAGGGGGGTTCTTGTCACAAGTATTATGTAATTATTTAGGGATATTTCAAGCGTGCTTTACTGAGGGAGAGGAGGTATTCAAAACATTCCAAATTTGCATTACGTAATTTATGGACAGCCTCTTAATAATTAATGGCAAGTTGTTTTCTAAGTAATTTTATGAACAGTAAACTGCAGATACCATCATTTACAAATGTATTTCAAAATACTTCATTAACTATTAAAAAGGCTTCATTTGGATATTTTCATATTGTTTTTAATATATATATTATATATACATTCATATATTTGGATAACTTTGTCATATGGGTATTTTCATATTGTTTTTAGAGTAACATCAGAAAAGTCATATTTTATAAATTTACATAATGCAACAAATTCACAATTAATTATACTGCTAATAAATGTGCATTACATACTTATTGTATGATAAGAAGAGATAATCTGAAATTAGAACAAATTCACTCTTCGATGTCATTGTAAATATTTTATGAGGAAAAGTCTGATTTTGATAAAATTTCTTAAATGAGCTAACATTCAGATCCTGACCTGTCACTGGACTGTGATTATTAACTTTGCAAAAATTTAGTAACATGAAATTTTATATTAATTTCTTTATGAGTTTTATATGCCCAAAGATTCATTTTCATGCAAAACATGACATAACTCATGATAAATTCAGTTTAAAAGTACCATAAGTACCAATTTCATTCAAATAAGACGTCAAATTTGAAATTACCATAATATTTTCATTCGTAACATGATGTGTCTTACCTTTTGGTGAAGCCTCTCCCTTATTTTATTCAAGACCTGATAAATTCATAATCTCTCCCTTGTGTTTTATTCTGGTATTCAGTAATGGTTATTTGGCAATTTATTGTTTATGTGGAGACAAGTTCATACATTTGACTTCTATTATTGATTGTTGTATTAAAAGAAGGCAGTGAAATGTTCAGAAAGCATTTGCCCACACTCCCAGTCTTGGGGAAGCTATTTCTAGTTATTTGTCCTGCTTGCTCAAGAGAAACAATACACACCTTTTTATGTATTTTAGTGTAATTCTTCCTAATAATCAAATAAAGCAATAAATGTTTCAATTATGGAATTTCCAATTGCAACTATCCCAACAAGAAGAGAATTCAGTCTCCCATTGTTCATCCTCTACGTGGATTATTAAAACGCTTTTGATTTCATTTACAGAGAAAAGTTATGGGATATAATGTATACCAAAAGCTATCCTGGCCATCTTATTAAAACCATACAAAATCTTTATAAAAATAATAATACAAATAAATGACAAGTATAGCAATTAATCTTTTGTCAATTAAGGTTGCCCATTATCATCGACATCGACATACATATATTCGGCTATAGAAGAATGGCAAACATTACCACAACCTGGAATAAAATATAGGTAATATTCCCTTCAAGTCGATGATGTTTGCAGATGATCAACAACTTGTTGCAGAATCTGAAAATGACTTACAAATAGCAGCTTACAAATTACAAGAAGTAATGGTGAAATGTGAACTTAAAATATCTGTTACCAAATCTAAAACCATGGCTTTTGTGTGTCCAGAACATGCCAGGCACAAAGTAGTTCTAAATAATAAAAGTTTAGAACAAGTTTGCACCTTTCATTACTTAGGTTGCAGTGTGCCATATCTAACAGAAAGCAATCTTAATAACAATCTGAGTAGATTCCAGAGAATGAGTGGAATGACCGAAAACATTAAAAAATTACAACCAAAGAGACAGTTAAAATTTTATAAAATGCTTGCTGTCTCAATACTAACCTATGGATGTAATAATTTGTTGTTAAAAAGATCATCAAAAAGAAAAATTCAAACCAACGAAACGAAGTTCCTGCGAAGTGTTGCTAACTATACTTTATTAGATCACAAGATAAATGTGGATATACGACAAGAACTAAATATTTTTAATCTCTTAGAGAGAGTCGAAAAACAGGTGGTATGCCCATATTGTAAGAATGAACGATGTCAGACTCCCTAAATGAATAATAAATTACGTACCAGCTGGCAGAAGAGGAGTTGGAAGACCATAGATTCGGTTTATTGATATCAACGTTGAAGAGGCCAGATAAGGCCTTTAGGCCTAATCCTTGATGTTGAAAAAGAACTATGTATTTTAGAAAGCAAGTCAGACCTTATTTTTTTATGTGAAAAACTTTCTTACAAATAGTATAACCAGTAGCGTAATAAAATGAGTGTGGGCCCGACTGCAAAATTTTTATCCAGGCTCCCTTTACAAAAGCATATAGCACACACAAGTAATGGGAGTACCTTAAATAATAAAAATGTGCTTTAACTAACTTGTATTCATCAATCTATGATTAATAACCAATAGTAGAAACATCTGCCGTGATTATCTAATTTTATGAAATTAAGACTGTTATAAAACCGAAATGAATTGCTTTCCTTTAATGATTTAGAAACAGGGTTACATAAGCTACCGAAGCGGGGGAAAATTTGTTCTGGAAGATGCTGTTTTAATCTTTTATTATATCAATTATCACCGAATAATCAGAGAAAGAATCAAGTAATTCATATTTCTTACAATTGGAAAACCTCAAGTCTAAAAATTGACCCTCTTTTACCTGGGCCACCGTATTACATCAGTATCAGTGAGAGTAGGAGAATTTGAATTTAATTTAACTATTATCAAAAAAATGTAAACTGTGTACAGCATACAGCAAAGAAGTAAAATCTCTATTTTGAAATTCATAACAAAAGAAAGCAATGGTAGAGAAAAAGCAAGCAGGGTCATTTATAAGACAGACATGAAGACAGCTTTGTATGCTGAAATGAGCAAAATGAGATTCCATTGATAGATCTATTAAAGAGTCCTGCGATATTACAACCATGCATAACTCAATTTCAAATAAAAGTGTTAATGAAATGTTAGAACAGTCTGATAATACTTGGCGTAATGTAAGAGAACTGAAATGATTTACTCTTATGAATAAGGAGAGAAGTCAAGGAAGCAGGTGTTTTATAACAGACTTGTGATAACATTTCACTACTTATACAAAAGTATTTTCTGTGTAAAAGAGATTAATTTAATTAAATTAATTTTTGATTTATACCCTGTCATATCTAGCAATAATTTTAAAACTGAAATGTTAAATGATAATCCGAAGACAACTTACAGAGGGCAATTTTTGAACTATCAACATTTACACGGGAATATTCCATGAGAATATCAATAAGCAAAACAAAATCTATGGAAATCCAAGGAAAGGAGCAAAGAAGAGTTAAAATTGAAAGAAATGGGAAAATAGAAGAGTAAGTAAAAGAATTCACTTACCTAGGAAACAGAATTGATGGACTAAACCACACTCAAGGGGGCATCAAGAGAAAACTACATAATTACTACAGAATGTGTGGAACCATTAAAAGACACTTGGGAAAGAAATGGATTCTACCACAAAATTGAAACTTCATAACATCACAGCTAAACCAATGCTTCAATGTGGTTCAGAAACATGGATAATGATGGAAGACAACAAGCAGAAAATACAGGCAGCTCAAATGACATTCCTACAACACCTCTTAGGAATCACGAGAAGAGACAGGTTCAGAAACAAGTGCATCAGAAGAAAACTAAAAACCAAAGATCTATTAAAAGAGATAGAAGATTCACAAAAGAGATGGAAAGAACACATTTGCAGGATGGAGAGTAACAGACTACCAAAACTCATCTGGAAATATAAACCAATTAGAAACAGAGACATTGGAAGACCTTCAAAGAGATGGAAAAATCAGGAAAACCTAGAAGATTAACCTATTAGGTCTACTGAACCAGCACAAACCAGATCATACCTTAACTTTCATGATGATGATGTAAAATTACTATTTTCCCATTACATGATTTTTATTGAAAATGATTAATTTTCCTATCAAAATAAAATATATTCCGTTAATTTTTCATGAAAACATGATATATCAGCCATGTTCATTCAAATGAAGATGTGTCCAGTTGCCATTCCAACAGAATGTGTCATGTCGCATACACACGTCCATAACACGATTTTTTCTTAAATTGAACTATAAATGAAATATTTAAGTTTTATGTTATTAATACATATTTAGTCTATCTTACGACATAATTAAAAATTTAGTACTATAAATGTATCATGGTCATAATGTTGATGCTATGTTTTTGCGTTCTTTCCAGAATGGAGTGAAATTGACACGTCACATTTTGAAGGATGGCTCCTTAAATATGGTACCACAATTTTCATTTTAGGGAAGTAATAAAACTCACACTTTTCAAAGGCAAAGCAATCATTCTGTAAATGAATAGGCCAAAATAGAAATTTAAATATTTTATTATTAACAAAAATTATTTTTTCAATTGCTTTAGTATTTCTGCTAATATGCCAGTTAATGTTGTCGCATTTTGCATTAGTGCCTCCTCTAATCGAAGACGAGCTCCTCTTTCCTGAATCTCCATTTCCAATTTTTTCTCTCTTTCTTTCAGTTCCATGGCCAATTTTGCCTCTCTTTCTTTTTTTTCAATACTAAACTTCTCCTCTTCTAACTTCAGCTTCCTTTCTTCCATCACCATTTTTTTCTCTTCAACGTCTCTATGCCAATTGCTGTCTTTTAAATTCAGCAAGGTCGAGCCCTTCACCGTGAGCTCTCTTGGCCGAACACTGTTCAAAAGTACTTGTGTGGAGGTTGGGGAGGTGTTGGAGTCAGAGATGAGACTGGTGTCGGGGTTGGTGTCGGAGTTGGGGTTTCGCCGGGGTTGGTTGGCCGGGGGGGTTCTGGTCAGTATCAGTGTGTGTGTTGGTTTCACACTAATGGTTGGATTTGAAGCTCGCGTGGTGACTGTGAGTGTAGAGCTGGGGATTGGGGTAGTTGGTTGTGTTGAAGTGGGCGTCAGCATCTGGGTCTGGACTGGGATTGGGGTGTGGGGGGGAGACGAGTTGGGCAGGGAAGAGGACGAAGTGGCGGAGCTCTCATCCTTCACGGAATCCCAACCGTCCACTTCCCTTTCAGTTTGCAGGGTAGAAATTTTTGACTTCTTTTTCGCTCCAAATTCTTCCATCAAATCACGAACTTCTTGTAGGAGCTGATCCTTTTCCATGTATTGCTCTTCTGTCTCCGATCTGAAAGAGTGTGAAATCCACAATGAAATCTTAACATCTTCAAAGCACATAGAGTAAATTTGGAAAGACAATGTGGATACACTTTTTAAGGGGCAGGGCTTTGGTAAATTAAATTTAACACAGAAGAATTTTATGATAGAAATTTTGAGAGTACTTTTACAGGTGACAAAATAGAAAACAATAATTTGAATGAAGGCAATATAATCGCAAGTAATTAAATTTCCATTTGGAAACAGCATGTTCCAAACATACTGTTATTATTGTTTCCCAAATAATACTGCTTGCAGACAAGTTTTTCAAACAAGGAACTATAGAGAAAAGGTTCAGGTACAATATGTATTAGAATCATTTAATTAGTAGAATTGAAATCATTTTTTCATTGGCATTATCTGCTGCAAAATGGTTTTTGAAAATCATACATCTTTTTCCCATTAGAGGGTACTCATTTTGCCAGATTTTGTCCCAGCGAAAGGAAGTTTGACAAAAGGAAGCAGAATCTACACTCTCAACTGCAAGCTTATGCCCAATCAATGAATCAAAAGTAAAGAAATTAACAAAACGCCCAAGTACCTTTCAGAAGATTTTATTCAAGCAATGTAGCATTGAGAAGAAGAAAAGAAGAAAAGGAGAAAAGAGAAAAGAAGAAGAAAAGTAGAAGAAGAAAAAGAAAAGGGTGAGAGAGAGAGAAACAAAACAAAAAACAACAATAAACAGTCAAACTAATATGTCATTTTTAATTACTTGTAAGAAATTTCTGCACCCTTTATGCATATACTTGAAATAATATTGTTCAACAGGCAGTATCATGGTTTCCTTAAAATAAGGTAACACATTAAAATGATTTAATATGTTTATGTATTAATATTCTTATTTTAATTTGAATCACGGTGGTAAGTAATTTACAAAACAATGTAGGTCTTGTTCTTTTTTTCTTTTTTTTTTTCTTTTTCCCAGAATTTAGGACCTGAAAAAGAATACTAGAAATTGCGAGTTACTGAGAACCTATTTCCTGTACTTCCTGCTATAATATCAAAAAGGATCCAAAAAGTTTTTTCTCCTCCAAAAACTATGTCTATGGACTTGATTGTTTTGTAAATTCATAATTCACAATAAAAGGACATTCCCAAACATGTAATTGAAGTAATAAAGAGTATGTAAGTTATGACAACTCAGAGATCCCAGAAGATGAAGAGTGAAGGTAAATCGAGCATTAAGACAAGGCTGTACCTTGTTGTATTTTATTTGAATTAAATAGAGACAAAACCCTAAGAGAGTGGATATTGAAATATAGTGAAGTTGAGACGTAAAAACTACATATTAACAGTACTATATGCAATGACCAAGCAATCATGCTAGGTCTGGTGACTAGCTTTCATTTTTCGCAATTTAATATTTCATACCTTGGAGAAATAGATATCAAGAGCAAAGTTGAAAAATTTAAATTAATGTATGAAACCATAAAAAGTACATAAGGTAATAAATCAGGCAAGAAATTAAATTTTATAAATTAAATATCACTTGCTTACACATAAATGAAAATTAGACCTTGACAAAAAAGATAAAATGAGGTTGCAAAGTGCTGAAAGGCAATTCCTACCACCAATTGGAGGATATACACTGATAGATAGGAAAAGAAACACTGGAACTTAACTTATCCAGCTTGCAAAGTAGAATGAATGAATATATGAATTCCTGGTGTCAAAACATCATGAGGATGGATGAATCCTATCATGCAACCCGAGAGTAAAAAGAAACACCACGCACCCAGGACAAGATGGAACCAGGTAGGCTTAACACGTGAAAGCCTACCTATCTGAAGAGAAGAAGAAGAATAAACAATTCGTATGATCCGAGAAAACTGAGTTTCAAGCATCTCGGATTTTACTGGTGAATAAGTAAATATTTTCCTTCATAACTCCAAAGTATTTGTAGTTGTTAAAATGAAACTTTCACATACACTGAGAAAAATGCAAGTGATACATTTATATTTGGTTTTTGCTAACTGCCTTATGAAGCCAAATAACAAACCAACCCGTCAAATGTTTCTTAAAAAATTGCTTGTAACAGAATACAGTACCCCATTTAAAATATACACAATCAAGTAAAAAGGTAAATATTATAATACTTAAAAATGATAACATATTTTAAGAGCATTAATATTCCTTCTGCAAGCAACTAAGTCATTTTTAAAATTGGACCGGGTCTAAATTCAAACTACTTGTAAGAGAAAAAAGCAGTGGAGCATTCAAGTAGAAATATTAATAAAAATATTGCGTATATGTTTTTTTCAAATTGTCTGTAAATTAAAACATAATTACTGATGTATCAATTCAATGTTTCTTGGAATAATATATATTTTTTTATTATGTATTGTAATTTATTGCAAGACCCCTAAACGCGTCCTTAAATTATTCTAAAGTTCAGAATAAAAATACTCAGTTGAACAAAATTATTGTGTACTTACTTTCTCAAATTAAGACCATCTTGCTTCTGCCACAACTTGGCCAGATTCTCCGTGTGCTCTTTCACGAGGCGCACGGAGAAGTTTTTCCCGCAAATCGAAGCAACTCGTTCTTGTACTACAGCCCACTTCGAACGGTTTTCGAAGGGGTTTAATGCTATTACCTCTCGAAGAAGAATTAATTCTTCTTCGCCTGAAAATCTGCAACGCCCCTTCTTTGTGTCTGCCATGAAGTAGTCGTTCACAGAAAAAAATCATTCAAAAACACATCTCTTTCGATGAGGGTGAGTAGTGATGGAGAAGCGAAGTTTTCTGGTTATAATTTTGGATACCTCTGGTATCCCTTCCATCCATTCTAAAATTTATCCAAATGTCATTTTAAATAAACTGGTACTGAATTACTATTTCTTCAACATTTTTATTCTCTTAACAGTAAATCAACGCTTCCCGCTATTTTGTCCTCGTGCGGTAATACGCCCTTTGTGTCACATTACTTTTCCTCAATTCCTATAGAAGCTTTACATATATTCAAACATTGCGCGTTGAGATATCGCTATTGGAATATGAAACCAATGCTGAACCACACGATATAGCACCACGGGAATTTAGCGTTAGTAGCACATTGCCAACACAGTTCGGTACTACGCTATATCGTAGTCTAAAAGAACAAAAATGCTCTTACACTTCGAACGTTACACGTCACGTGGTTGCCTCTAACGTGTATCATATCGTTTTACGATAAGCTGTGCGAAAACTCTAAACTATTCTACACAATTTAATTTTCAATCGACCAGACAATATACAACTACAGCACCGCTTGACATCAGCTGAGCCTGACGCGACGCCCACAAACAGCAGTATAACCAACCTTTGATCGAAAGTGTAAAAGATGAAACCCAACGCAACCCAATGTAACAAGACCGAATTGTACAAATACAACTTCCGGTAACGCCATCTTATTTTGTATTAAATCCCATTAGGTATTCTGTTGGCCAACCGTGTGAAAGTAGCAGGGAAATTTGAAATTAATCTTTTATGTGACTCCTGTATTTCGCGTCTCAATTTGTATTTGTTTCATACTTACTTCTTTGTAATTCCTTAAATTGAACACCTTCATTTCAACATCTTTCTACAGGGAGTTTTAATCAAAGGCATTTTATATCTTCATTTAAAAAAAAAATGTTAAAAATAATTACAAATATCGATTTTCAAAAATTCTGCTATTTGAATATATGAAATAAAATGATTACTTTTGGTAAGAATAACATGTAGTTCATTTCAACTAACTGGAAGTACATTATCAATATTACTAATAAGAGTAATCAATTGTCGTAATTAAAATATTGTCACAATAGGTTATCAATTTGTATAAAAAGATAATCAAAAAATGTATAAATTTGTTACAAATACACAAGATTGGTGCTTTTGTTGTTTGCGTTATGCCCCATCACAATACGAATGCTACAATTTTATAAAGAGTTCTGTATAAATATGCTCTGAAAATACACTTTTAAAATTATTGAAATGTCCTAGCCATGTGTGAAACAAGAATACATTATTTGTGTCTACCAGACATGAAAAATGAACATCGTCATAAAGTGGCAAATGAGCGAGTCCAGAATATTTTAAATTACATTTTGAAAGTGATATTCATATTTGGTTAGTATTTTAGACTGCCTGTTTAACTTAGATTATCAGGAGAACGGTCCAGGATTTATTTACAGACAGTCCGTTTTGTTTCTGTTATGATATTCTTGATGATACCCATATTATGACAATTTCAATTGAAACAATTTATTACTACTATTATCTACTACTTTTAAGTCTCTATTTAGCGTTGTGTTTGAGATGTACCATGGTGCTGCAGCAATCATCCCAAGCGCTTTGGACTGAAATTTTTGTAAAATGGAGAGATTTGACCTGCTTGCCGTGCCCCAAATTTGGATGCCGTAGGTCCATATTGGGATTATTATTGTTTTGTAGATCAATAATTTATTGTCTAAGGATAGATTCGAATGGTATCTTAGTAGCCAATATAGCCTTTTTACTTGCAGTTCAAGTTGCTTTTTCTTGGCTAGTATGTGTGATTCCCAGGTAAACCATTTATCGAGATGAATTCCTAAATACTTCGCACTTTCAACCCTGTATAATTGGTTTATTATTAATATTTACGAAGGGGCATTTTTGTCTTCTCAATGTGAAAGTAATAGAGATGACTTGTTTTCGTTGATTTTTATTTTCTACTTGTCTGTCCATTATTCGATTAACACTAAGTACTCTTGTAGTTTTCTTGACGCTTCAATTGGGTCATCATCCGTGGCTAATACGGCAATATCATCTGCAAATGTAGATATTGTAGTTTTGTTTTTACTTTCCGGTATATCTGACGTGTAGAGCTGGTATAAGATTGGGTCGGGTACATTGCCTTGGACTTCGGATTGGATTGGAAAGAAATTGGATGATTGGTTTTGATATATAATTTGGAATGTTCGGTGGGAGAGGTAGGATCTGAACATATTGACGTAAGGATACGTTAGGGAGCATTTGATTTTGTAGAGGAGGCCATCGTGCTAAACTTTATCTACAGCTTGAGTGATATCTAAAAACGCTGCTGAGCAGTATTGTTTATCTTGGAATGTTTTCTCTATGAAGTTGGTAATTCTATTAATTTGTTCAGTAGTATAATGTTGTCTGAAGCCAAATTGGTGATCTGGTATTAGTTACTTGTCAGGCAAGGTCTTAATCTGCTTAGAAGTTTTTAGGACACTTTAGACAGAATTGGAAGAATACTTATGGGTCGATACGACGAGGGTTCTTGAGGAGGCTTACATGGCTTTAAAAAGACTTGGATCTGTGCTACTTTCCATTGCGCCGGATAATGCTCGGTACGTAAGATACTGTTGAAGAGACTAGTGATAAAATGCTGTTCCTTTGCGACGCAGTTCTTTTAGTAGTGACACGGTGATGAGATCATAACCAGGAGCCTTCTTGCTGGGCAATCCCTTTTTAAAACTTTTAATACTTATTTATTGGTAAAATATTTCATTGGTAATGCCATGTGTGTAGGTGAGTCTAAGTATTCTTAAATTTCGCCCGGCTGATTAAAATTTTTGGTGGATGGTTTTGTAAAACTTCAGTAAAGTGTTTTGCAAATACTTCTATTTTTTCTTTGGTACTTCTCGCCCATTCATTGTTTTCCTTATGAATTGGTGGTGACGCTTTACTAGGTCGTTTGTATTTTCTTGTGGACTTAAATAAAGAGTATTCGGAGGCTTGGGTTGCAGAGAGATTGGTAAGGTAATTTTGAAATCGACTTTCGTTGAAGATTTTAAATAGACAGGATAATTTCCTGGTAGCTTTATTGTTGTTGGTTCTATCAGCTGGGTATCTTGTCCTGTGCCATATTTTTCTCGGTAGTATTCTTTTTTCCTGAATATTTTTTCAGAATGTAGAAAGGATAATTATCACAGATTCTGTTATTCCCTCTTTGTGGAGTGGCGTGCCACTCTGCCTTTTGTATGCTTTCAGTTATAATCTCAGCAGCTTCATCGATGTCATCTTCTGGTCTCAAGGGCACTCGAATGCTTGTAAAGGTGGGTATTCAGGTACGCTACATATTCCAATCTGTATGTTCATTCACTAGTACTATCGGTGCAGAGCTCAAAAGAATTTTATAGCTAACTGTTACGATGGGTGAGCGATATCATGACAGTTCATGAGAAGCTTCAGAAGATAAGTTCCCTGGAGAAATTCCTTTAGTTACCAAGATGTCAATTAAATCTGGTATTTTGTTTGTCAGTTGGCCAGTAAGTTGGTTCTCCTGTAGGGATGGTTAGTAGTTGCAACGATACTACCGCTTTTTGTAGTTCGCGACCTCTCGTTTTAATGTCTCGATACCCACTGCAAGTGTGTGGCATTGAAGTCTCCTCAGCATACAAAACGATTTCCAAGGTTATTGAAAAATATTTCATATAGTGCCTTATCTATATTGAATGTCGGTGGATGATATATAGCACTTATTCTGAGTGGTCCTTGACATTCTTCTATTGTTATTGTAGTTGCTTGAAAGTCATTATATTCGAAAGAAGAAACGCACATTCTTCATGGTGTTTGATATTGCATTTAATAAGTATTGCCGAACCTCCGTGCGCTTTGCCATCCGGATATTTTGTGTTATACAGTGTATAGTTTCGCAATTTAAAATAGTTCTTCTCTGTAAAGTGAGTTTCGGAGATCAATAGTATATCAATTTTATTTTTTGAAAGAAATGTTTTGACTTCATGGCGATGTTGCGCTAAACCGTTAGCATTTCTGGCTGCTGTTCGAAAGAAGTTATACATTGGGAAACCGTTACTAACGTCGATACTAAGTTAAGAAGTACATTTATCTGTTGACTTTGTTGCATTAGAACATTTTCAAATAGTTGAAAAGAGTGATGTTAAGAATGGAGTGGCTGTCATCATAATAAGGTTGATGTTATTCTATTTGCTTCGGTTGTACAATATCAGCATACGTTCTTCCATTTATTTGGGACCTTATGTTGCGAATTTGAGGTTTAATTGTAGAATTGTCATGGGTTTGCTGATGTATCGCCATTTCATTTCGGAAGATTATTTTCTCTTTGTTTAAGTCATTGCGGCCTTTCCTTTTTAGAATTTCTCGGTAAACTCGAACAACCTGTATAGTTTGCCAGGTGGTTACCTTCACACAATGTGCATGTTAGCAGGATTTCTCTTGTTTTTCATTAGGTGCATGTTCTTTGCCGTATTTAACACATCCGAATGGATAGACACAAAAGATTCTGGTATGTTAATATCTTTGGCAATTTTTACATTGTACTATGTCTCGCTTCATGTGTGGTGGTCTTAATACGACAACACAATTCAAAAGTCTATTAATCTTACAGATTTCTTTATTATTCGCGTTTGGTTCAAGGTCTATAAAAAACGGCAGTGATAATTTTGTTAACCTATGGCGAACATTAATTATGTTTCTCACTTTATGCCCCTTTTAGAACAATTCTTCTTTAATATCTTTCGCATCAACAGTATGACATATAAGACGCAAAACCACCCTATATGCTCGTTCTTGTTTTAATTGGTACGTGTAATAAACACGTTTTCCACTGGATTGATAAATCTGGTGCTTAAACAACTAAATAAGGCTTAAATTGTTTTGAAGAGTGCACACTATTTGATCTTTGGAGAAAACGCACGGTCAAGTCTCACAAGATTTGTCTCCTCACTCTCCTGACTCACCACTTTCTTTTCGAGAAAAGACGCATTATGAGGATCACAGTGTAAGAGAATATTTACACCATGGTGTAGACGCAGTTTTATAGGAATGTCCTGAACACGTGACTGATGGGTCATTCCAGGTAAGGAAGTAGGTTTTATGACATGACTCCTTCAAACATGAAACTATTTTGAGATAGTGTTGTCCATGATGCCTACATCGTCGAGGTACAATATTAACATTTTCTAACTGATTACAACAATGCACTTTAAAACCTAAGATTTCTTGAAAACACCCGTATTTTTTTCCTCAAATAAAAGTTTCTTCAAATTCTAAAAATTTGTGAGTATAAATAAGATACATAGTACAATTATTCATTGTATATCAATTTTATATCTTGCTATTCTTTGCATACAACAATAAAAAGCTTCTTTAAAACGCAATTACTCGCAAGACAACCTTTTAAAATACATAAAAATCTACAAAAATATTGCATTCAAGAAGATCTAGAAACTATTTAATTTTCTTGTTGATGTCTTAAGAGGAACAAAAATTATCATTAAAAATACCCGAACTGAAAGGGGGCAGTATGCAACCTGCCACAACCGTTCATTGTTACAGGGGCTCTGCTGGCGTGGCCATCCATCATAGCATACTCTCTGACTCAGTCGTAAGCGTCTTTTGGAGATCAACTTCCATACACACTTCAGTTGAATTTGGTACAGGTTTTGCTGAAAGTTTGTTCTGCCAAAAATTGAAGAAAAAAAAAGGATAATAAAAAATATTAACATTAAAATCATTGGGATAACAAGAAATATTTTAAGCGTGTGACTTGGCTATTGAAATTCCACCATCAAAATTTGAATTCAGCACAGAAAACTGCAAACTTATAAAAAAATGATAAAAAGTGCAAGATTAATTTTTTAAAACCATGTATTTATTAAAATTAATACACTGAAAAAAATAGTTAAATTACATTCTATTCTCATTCACTTAGTGTTGGAAGTTCTTCCACTCCGTGAAAAAGTACGGTATGTTTGGGACTGTTTATGAATATTCAGGATTTTTTCCAAACGCTTATTAAATTATTATTCTCTTGATGATAATAATTAATACAAATTTCTAAAATTAATATTTAAAAAGCCTAAAATTAAAAAAAATATAGGGAAGGAGTCACTTCTACTCTAACAGCAAAGATGTTTCCATCTATTCCATCCATCCAAAACCACACGCGCGATCTTTTCCAAATTGAAGAAACCTCTGTCCATCTGGCTCTAGTTGAAGCTTTGAAAAACATTCTTTGAAATTTGGGGGTACATTACGTAAAACTCACCGGACATTTTCAAAATTTTCGCAAAGATGGCTCCAAATTTTTTCTTTAAATTTTCCCATAGATAGAGCTAATTGCACCGTTTATTATGACGGAAAGGTTTGATTTTGGTGTATTCTTTTCTTTTTTTAAAAATTACACAAATGTAATTTTCTTGAAATCCTACATGGATATTTCTATCGATTTGCATGCATTATTACATTTGTGAGAGGATGTGCTTGAAATGACTTCAAATGAAGTTTTTCGAAAACTCAATAGATTCATGTGAAAAAGAGCTTAAATTTTGCATTTAATGTAATGCTTAATCGACATTTTCTTAAAAACGACTACGAATTTTTCAATGAAAACTTGTATTTAAGACGAGTTTCTACTCTTCTTTACTATTCTTAAAGTAATGATTCAGTTGTACTACTTGGAAAGCAAACAGTTGAGAAATTGTCAAAAAATGTACTTTGGGCGACAATAGATGGCAGCTGGCCAGAGAATGGAGCAAGACCTTAAAGCCAGACTACACAGGAAATTAGAAAAATTGGTACGAGATAGTCTGTGCCATTCTGTTGCATCCCTAGTTCACTGTTAACTCTCAAATTCGAAAATTGCAAAAGTTTGAATTTTTCGGCTTCTTCCTTTAACTACAAACTGGAAGACAGATTTTTCCTTCAAATGACGTTTGTTGTCCTTAAATAGCATTGAGGTCATGTAGTTTTTTCAATATTTTAGAAGTTTTCATGCAAAAAAAAAATAACAAAAACAAGATTTTCTTAAAAATGGCTCTAAATTTTGTCTTTAAATTTTTAGCAGGGGTAGTGTTAAATGTACCCTATATGATGACGTAAGCACCATATTGTTCTATTCTATTGTTTTTTCAAAAATTACAAAAATGTATTTTTTTACTTGTCTCTCATTTCGGTAATATTTACATGAGAGGCGATTTCTTCAAATTATTATATTTACGAATACATGTGCTTTAAATAATGTTAAAAAGTTTCTCGAAAACTCAACAGCTTTCTGAGAAAATGAGTTCAGATTTCCGCATTTTCAGAAACGCTAAAACGCCATTTTCTCAAAAAGGACACCACATTTTTCTTCAAACTTTTCCAACGGATAGTGCTAATTGCCTATCCAACTAATATGCCTATTCCAACGGGTAGTACTAATATGACCTTAAGTTGTTTTGGTATATTCTTTTGTTTTTTCAAAAATTATACAAAAATATCCTTTTTTAAATATCTCTCACGCCATTAATATGGACATTTCGATATTTGTATATCTTATTCCATTTGTGAATGAAAGTGATTGAAATGACTAAATTAAGTTTTTCGAAAATTCCATAGATTCCTGTGAAAACAGCTTCACATTTCGCATTTATAGTAACGCTCAAACGCCATTTTCTTAAAAACGGCTTAAATTTTTCAATGAAAATTTCTATTTAGGACGAGGTGAAATAGACTTGTGTGAAATAGACGTACTCGACCATTATTTAATTTTGAGTTTACGAAAGTTGGTCGAACTAAAAATCGATGTTGCCGAGTGTTTGCCGTCCGTTTATTATTTTTTTATTTTACGTCAAAAAAACAGTTAAAACTGCGTATGACGTGCTATGGGGAAACGTGAATTGTGTGCACATTTTCAAAATTCTGTGATCCCTACACTAAGTCATATACTACTTAAATTTTGAAAAAAAAAGAGCTCCCATGTAATAAAATCTATTTTCAAGGATAAAAAGGCAATACATTTTGGCTCTTATCCATGTTGTCCTTCAGAATAATACTTCCTGCCGCGACAACATGGAAACGATAATTTGAATAATTGTATTTCCCATTGAATTCTAGAAGACGTGCACAGAAAATGAAGTTACATTTATGTCCAGAAGCAAAACAAGGGGCCATCTCAGCATTTGCTCAATGGATCAGGAAACTGGACGAAAAACCTGATCGAGATGGGGGTCATTGACCCGGAAGCTGTAGTACAATAGTTGTTACAGGTTGTTTATACTCATTTATACAGTCCAAATGGTAAATAATGCATTATGTATCATTGCTAAAATTATGTTACTTTTCTTGTGATGCTCAGTATAGTCTCTAATTGTATAGAAACAGTTATGCAGCAGAAACGATTTCACTTCGGATTTAAACTTCTCTATTGAATTTAATCGTTTAATGTCATCTGGCAAAGTGTTGTAAAATAATGTACATGTATTGTATGTGAATTTTTTGTAATGAGCTGTTGATAGTCACCTGATGAATATGATTTCTACGTCGAGTGTTATAGTAATAGACTTCGGCATTTTCTGAAAATATATTCCCGCCCTTGAGCAAGTCATTTTTTACAAAAACCACTGATTCGTAAATAAAAAGACACGGTAATGGTAGAATTCCTAGATTAATGAAGAGAGGCTTACATGAATCGCGTGGGTGGGATTTGATTATTATTCGTACAATTCGTTTTTTGTAATCTAAAAGTCTGGGAGCTATAAGATGTATTTCCCCAGAATATTATGCCACATCTCAAGCGGGAATGAACATTCGCGAAGTATACACAACGAGCAGTATGAAGGCTGACTGAATTTGCAAGAATTCTGAACGCGTAGCATAATGAACTTAATTGTGTGTTCAATTCATTTAAATGGACGTTCCATTTAAGGTTTGACTGAATTGAGAGACCTAAAAATTTTGTTTCCTTAACATCAATGGTACACCGTTCATTTTCAATGGAGCACAGAATTGTTTATTTGAAATGGAAAACTGCATTAAAACCGTTTTCTTTTCGTTCACTATTAATTTGTTATTTCGGAACCAATTTGAAACATCTGATATTGTACTATTTACGGTTTCTTTATTGCAAAGGATGTTCGTATCATCCGCAAAGAGAACCGTTCTTCCGTTTCGAATCGTCGAGGGCATATCTTTTACGTAAAGTAGGAACAGAATAGGGCCTAAAATCGATCCTTGAGGAACTCCACATGCTACGGGCAGAGTCGGAAAGGTGCGTACGTAATGTTCCATCATTCCAGTAAGGTATTTCAACTCTCTGAGATCGTTGTTTAAGGTACGAACATAACCAATCTAGAGCAATACCACGAATTCCATATGAAGGTAATTTGGAAAGTAAAATGTCATGATCAATGACGTCAAAAGCTTTTGAGAGATCTAAAAATAATCCAATAGGTGCCTCGTTTTGATCCAATGATGAGGCGACATCTTTAAGAAAAGAAAATATAGCTGTTTCCGTTGATTTTGATTTTCTAAATCCATGTTGGCAATCTGAAAGGGCGTCGTGTTTAGTGAGAAAGGTTTCCATTCATAAATAAAAAGTCTCTCTAATATTTTTGAAAAAACTGATAGAAGAGAAATGGGCCGATAATTTTGAATTTCATTTTGTTGCCTTATTTGAAAAGCGGCTTAATTTTAGCTGTTTTGAAAATATCTGGAAATAAGATGCATTAAATATGTGAGTTAACGGGTGTATAATGGCATACGCACAAGTCTTTAACAAAGAATCCGGGAATTCATCTAAACCGGACGAATATTTATTTTTTAGTTTACCGATTATTTTGAGAATTTCATACGAAGAAGTTTCGGAAACGAACATTGTGTCTAAAATTTTGGGTAAACTGTCGGTTTTTGAATTTTGTGCCTGAAGACCCTTAATGAGATCGGCAGCAATTCTCGAAAAGTATTGGTTAAAGAGATTAGCCACTGTTGCCGGATCGTCCACATTTATATCGTTATATTTTAGAACAACATTCTCTACGGGCTTTCTAGTTGATTTGGTAGTATTTTTTATTATATTCCACATTGCTTTAGTTTTATTATTTGAGTTCAAAATATCCTGATCGTTTTTCATGATTTTAGCCTGCCTTATGACTTTTCGTAACAATTTTTGTATTTTTAAAGTAGATAAGAAATCTTGAGATACGTCATGACGTTTAGAAATAAAGTAGAGTACGTTTATTTTACACGAAATAAGCTTTGAGAAAAATAAATTATATTTTTCTTTTTATTTGTGTCAATAGCGTTATAAACTGCCTCCCATGATTCTTTCAGCAAGTAGTCCGTAAATAACTTTATGTTAACTGTAGTAAATGCTCTGCACATGCGTGTTTTATTTATTGTGTCAGTATTCATGTTATTAGTAATTGTAAGAATTTGTGCATCATGGTCCTGTAACCTAGATTATTCGTTATTATTTCATATCTAGTTGTGGTTTTGTTAATTATAATTTGATCTATTGCTGTTTGTGATTTAAGAGTATTCCGTGTGGGTACGTTCACTGTAATATCTAAATTAAAAGAATGAATTAAATTGAGAAACTGCTCTTTCTCGTGGGATTCGCTCCGAAAATCAATATTGAAATCTCCTCATACAACAATGGATTTAAAAGAGATTACTAATTTTGTTCAGAGTTATCTCTAGATTTTCTACGAAATTGAAATAATCTAAAGCTTGCTTTGTTGGAGGTCTGTAGATGCAAAGTACGATAATTTTGAGCGTGGTAAGATGTACAACTGTTATTTCAAAAACTTTTTCAACTGCATATAAATTGAATTCTGACAAGAAGGTAGAATCAATATTATTTCTTACATAAATACACGAACCTCGGTAAGCAGGGCATTTATTTGATTCCCTTGCTCTACAATAAGATCCTGCAAGGTAAAAACTAGGAATTTGGAGTGTGTTTAGATCATTATGAGATAACCAATGTTCTGTGAAGCAAAGAACATCTATTTGACTGAGATCACACTCTAATGCTGCCTCGATAAAATCAATTTTATTTGAAAGAGATTGCACATTATGATGCATTATTTTAATTTTTTGCATGTGCCTACACGGATGCTTTTCTGTTGCATCTGACTGTAGTTGCTATTTATTTATCTCATTTTTACCTCGAGTGCGTGGTCGAAGGAAGTATCGTGTCCCAGCAGTGTTAGGAGGTGAGGAAGGAGGGGTTACAGATGTAGGGAATGAATCTTGGATAGGGGTTGGGATAAGGTAATTGGGTCCAAAGGGGTTCCGGAGGATGGAAGAGAACTAGGAGATGTAGGTGGGGATGAATCTTGGATAGGATACTGCTGAGGTGTAAGGATGTGTTTGACAAGTTCGCTACCGAGTGCATGTTTTCCGACGAGGTTCAAGTAAAGACCATGCCGGGTGAAGTGTTTTTCTGAGAGAAAGTTAAGCTCAAATAATTTAACATGTGTGCCTCTCAGATGCAGTTTTAATTTGTTGTTTGCGTGTCTAATTTCTTTGCACAGTGTTGGTTTGTTGTACCAGAAGGGCAGAGTCGAGATTACAATGTTCGTGTTTTGGGCGGCACGTTGTAGTTTGTCAACATGTTGCTCAGGTGTAAAGTGACCACCCAAATTGATGTCATACTGCCCTCCTATGATGATGACTGTATCCCGTTTGGTGAGAGTTTTTGTGTGGGTGTCCAATTCACTGATCACGTCGGCAAACCTCCCGTTAGGTTTAAACTGTTAAATTTGAAAAATTTTAATGATCACAGGTACTGAATATCGGCGTGTAAACACCTAACAGAAGCCAACAATCATCCAAGAAGACCAGCTGAGAAGATTTTACATCCATAGTTTATAAGGTTTTCTTATGTAATTAGATTTACTATGTTAGTATCTGGGTAACTTTTCATCTTTAATTTTCTCTAAAAAGGTAATCTTGAACAGACAAACTGTGATCTCATGGCCATGAGAAGGTTTCAAAAACCTAAGAAATTGTTACTGAGAGCTGGTTTTTTGCCTTATTAAGTTCTGAGAAAAAATTTGTATTGTGTGCAACAATTTTTTCAAGTTTAAAAACAGGTTTTTAAATATTGTAAGAAAACCACTGAATGTAGCGGGCTCTAATAACAAAATCCTCAATTTACATCAAATTTAGAGTCATTTGGACACCTCATTTGCCTTTGTAGCCTCAAAATTAAGGTTTTTACACTAATTTAAAAATTATTTCTATATCTTGTATACAGTTCCTTGTTTCTCTAGCGGAGACCGCCACCTTATCCGGCGTGGTTTGCGGGTTGCCGACCCTTGCAGGCGATAATGTTTACGCTCTTAGGCAAAGAGGTTCATAATACTGGATTGATACCTCCCCGCTACTGTACCCCCCCTCATGCCACACTGTTACCCCTTCAGGAGACAGTATAAAAGACGTGCGCTTCTCGCGCACGGGGCCTTTTGCTCTTTATGCCCGGCTCCTTCTGAGTCGTTACAATAGCCTTTTGCCTTTTGCTGCCATTTGCCTTTGTCATGTAGCCTTTTGTGATGTAGCCTTTTGCCTTTTCGCCACATTTTTGCTATGTAGCCTTACGTATTTGTATGAGCCATTTATTGTGTTTTCGTAGAAAGGCCCGGTTCCTTCTGAACCGTATTTTTAAAGTGTGTACGAGTGCATAATGGTTTAATGTCTTGGAAATGTATGTCTTTTGGTATGGAAATGGATCTCAGTTTTGAAATGTTTGTTGATTGCATGATTGCATAACTTCTCATTCGTTTAAAGCAGGTTTACTCTGTATATTTTGTCTTTGTTTAAAGGTTGCTGATCTCCGGTTGTTGTGGAGGCTCAGTTTTTTGATACTGTGCATTAATCACATGTTTGTTAATGTTGCAGTTTTTGTTCCTGTCGAGAGTAAGACGGCATTCGGCAGTAATTGGATTGTTGCTCCTGTCGTGAGTAATACGGCCTTCGGCCGCATTCGGCAGTTGAAGCTTTGGCAAGGCGTCTGCTAGGCCCGTGCGGTAGCTTTGGACCGCGGTCATTGGAAGCAGCGTCGTTCATCCGGTCCCGTAGCCGACAGAGACGTCGGCTGGGCAACAGCGCGTCACCGGCGCGAATCGGTGCGGTCACATGCGGGCATTGTTGGGCCGTATGTTGATCGCCGTTCGTGTCCGGTCACGGCTCTGTTGAACGAGACACGGGCGGGCATATGGACCGCTCCTTCTCGTTCCGGAGTAACCCTGCTCCATAGTCAAATTTGTAAAAGGTTTCGTAAGTTATGGTAAGAGATCCATTTCCAAATAATTTGGTATTATGCACTCCTACAAAAATCTGTTTAATGGCTCATTCGGTAATTCTGCTTCTCATGGCCTTTTTGTATTGAAAGAAGACCGAGGTCGGCTTCTTTTACAATTTTGTTTATGTGTGTATTCGACTTCCTCGCCCTAAATTGGGCATTTCAGAGGTTGCTTGTAATACAGTAATTTTGTATATGTAAGCGCATTGTTAGACGCCTAATAATTAGTGTTCCAATTTGTAACAAGCTTGTATGTATGTGTATTCAACTTCCTCGCCCTAAAGTGGGTTTTATAGAGGTCGTTTGCAATACAGTAATTCTGTATATGGAGGCGCATTGTTGACGCGCCAGTTATTAGTGTTTTCATGAGACGGCACTGCCGTCCTACATCTTTGTCTAATATTTCGTAGATCAGCTTTGTTTTTCCCGCAGCTGTTTGTGATCCTGCGCATCAGGAAAAACTTGTATTCTATAAACATTTGTGTTAATAAATTGTAATGTTTGAGTTATTTGATTGTTATATCTCCAAATACTGAGATCCTTTAAAATTACGATCCTGTTTATTTTAGAACCTGGAGCGTCCTTTCGAAAAGTTTCAAATGTGACGACAGTCTTTGCGAATCCGATAGCTTAGAAGTTCTCTGTGTTAGCTTTGCATAAAAAGTAATTAGGTGCAAGCATGGTCACCTCGCTATTTGCTTCGTAGCGAGGCTTTATTTAAAATTTGTGCTGTCTTATACAGCTGGCGACCGTACTTAGTTATTTTTCGTAAATGCATTTCCCCCATTAAGAGGTCAGCCAAGTTTGAAATATAACATAAACACACACATGACAGAGAAATTGGATTTTTGGGGAGTTTCCCCACTGAGCAGGGAGGAGATTTGTCGCCCATGGCTATCTGCTAAAATTAGTACCTTTTTGGTGGGCTCAGTAGGAATGTCCTTGTTTACGTGTGGGCCAGGTTGCGCAACTCTACGTGTCTTTGTTTCTTTGCGCTTGCTAGCCTGTTTGCGTCGGTTTGGGGTGGACGTGTCGATGATGGGAGGGGGTAGTGAGGATTGGGAAGGCATGGAAAATCATTTTCATAATCTAACACAGCAAATCTGTTTTGAGTCATGATTGGTTGTGATGATTGTTTTTGCTTTCGCGGATGGACGGTTGAAAGTTTCTGCGGTGTTGCCTATTGTTGTCCAACCGTCTGAGTTTTGAACGACCTCTTTGAGCCTTCGGATATGTTCATCTAAATTATTGTTTACGTGTGTGAAGGCTTTCAGAAGGTCGGCTTTGAGAGTGTACAGAGTAGAAAGTGTATAGCGAATAGTAGCCATGTCACGAATGCGTATCAAATGCGTGGCAAATATGAGAATAAATAAATAGATGAGAAGTCAGATTATGTGTCAAAAATGTTTGCTAAATTATCTTTTTAATTTACGTGTATTAAATTATTTAATTTAAGTTACGTATTCATTTAAAAAATAAAAGAAATGTGATTCTAATTAGTATTTAAATGTTATTGGTTAATTGCGTGTAGAGTTGAGTGTGTTTCCGTTAATAGATCTAAGCTGCAAACTAATAAATACAATTAGATTACTATACTTTACCTCTTTAAAGGCCACAAAAATTCACCACTTTGATATTCGTGAGTTTGAAATCACAAGGTTCAAAATTTTCCGTTACTAATATATACGAAACTTTGAATTTTGATGTTTTTCACAATTATCACAACACTTTCACTAGTTGTTTAACCCTTTACGCAAAAACTAAATTTATTTGTACAGCAAATATGTATTAAAAGTTATTGAACTCGTTAAAATGCACGTTTGTCCGTTACGCTGTCTTTTAAACCAATAACTATTTACTTCTTTTCCACTGCTTCGGACTATATAAATCTCTTTCAGCGTTCCTGTAACAAGTAAAGAAAACAATTTAAAAAGAAAAGGTACCTGAAAGATGTAAGAAAGTAGTCAAAATTAGTAAAATATTGGAGCACAGTCCGAGCACGTCAGTCACGCAAGGAAGCATATTTTTGTTCCTTAATTTTTTTTAAAGATTTTGAAACTCCACAAACCCAGTCTGATTGGTGTTCTGAGGGCGAATATGCATAAAACATTAAAAGGTTACTAATTTGTATGTTTATATGAATAAGTTGTAAGTCACATTAAATTGAAAATCGATCTTTGCATGGTTCAGAAATGTATTCTCTAGTATTACTTACAGTTGTTTTCGTCTTCACTTGATTTCTTCAAATTTAATATTATGTGTATATAATATGTTGACGAAGATGACCTCTTTTATTTCTTCTGACATTATGTCACGATTGGTGCTCGGGAAGTGGTTCCGTGAGAGATAAAACCACACAAATGCAGCAAGCAAAATACTTTATATGGATACAGATTTTAACAATGCTGTCGAAAGTCGCAGATTGCATTTGACATAAATATTTTGATGCGTTTTTTCAACAAATCCTTCAGAGGTTTAAAGTCAAAGTGCAATTCGTCACGTCTCCGTGAAGTCCTCTTTCTTTAGACCTCATTTATGAAGATTGGTTGTGTGTGAGAGCCGCAAAAGGTATTTATACTATTGAAATAATTTACATGATATTGATAATTAATAAAAATAAGTTATTTAATATATTTTTTATTATTTTAACTCTTTACATTTCATTTTTGATTAATGTATGTTTTAAATCATTTCTATTCTCAATAACATAATAAAAATTTACAAGAGAAAATAAAGCTTTCTTCTGAAATATATGAACTTCGATTGTCACGAAGAAAAAATATACTAGTGTCAACTTATTATACTTCAGAAAACCTTACCATAATACATTCTTGACTGAATAATAACAATAATATTGGGGGCAGCATCCCCTATGTTATTTCTATAGAGATAGGCTAAGATACTGCCTCTTCAAAATATTTCTATCTTCTATGCGGATGTCTAGCCATTTGGTTAACTTACGCTACGTCACTGCCATTGAAAGAATTTTTATTAAGTTGCGGTGTTTGGAACAATGTGTTTAATATAAAAATGCAACTTGAAATTCTGCAGACTTTATTAACATTCCCATTTTTAGAATATCAACTGAAGAGATTGTGCGAATCCACATATAAATATCTAAGTTTTTCTCCCTTCTGGGTGTGAATCCCTTCTGGGTAGTATGGCACCTTATATGGATTTGCATGGGTGCTGTTACACTTCGTGTAACTCTTCTGGCAGACGGAGGATTGAAGATTTCTTTTTCAGCGTGTTTGCACCTGTGCTTCATTCAACTTCTCTTTTGTGAGAACACCTTCTGACAGATGGCACAGTTTAAGGTCCCCGCCACGAGTACGCACAAGTAATGTTGCCTTTAAGTCCTTTTGGCAGATAGGGCAGGCGTGTGGCCTCTCTTCAGAGTGAAAGATGCTCTTGTGCTCCATGAGTTCTCCACTTCGGGAGAAATCTTTACGGCAGACAGAACAATGAAACTGTTTTTTTCCTGAGTGAGTGCGAATATGTGACACTAAATCATGCTTCATTCTGAAACATTGCCGACACAAGGAACATTCAAATTTACCACCGTGAGTTTTACTGTGTACAGTTAAATGGCTCCTCATTTTAAAACTCTTCGGGCAGTCAGAACATGGATATGGTCTTTCCTCCGTGTGAGTTTTCATATGGACCCTTAAAAAGCGGGCAGACGGAGCACAGAAACGGGTTTTCTCCCGGGTGAGTCAGTCTGTGGAAAACCAATTGGTCTTTCGTCTCGAAACCCTTCCCGCAGACGGAACACTCAAAAGGCATCTGGACCTTACTGGAGGTGACTGCTGCAGTGCTTTCCCCACCTGAGAACAAGAGTTAGTTTGATTAGTCACTTCGGGTGCGTTAAATTTAAAAGTCCTGTAAACTGAATTAATCGTGAAAGTGTAGTGTATGTTTTTAACACGGGAGGTGAAGATGCTCTTCTCCGTTGGATGGCAAGAACTGGCAACGACCTACCTGTCGACTAGCGGGTTTTTCTCACCCAGGTATCTCCCAATAGCTGGGTACCCCGTCCAGTCGGGACAAGCTCTACGCTCCCCCGTGTGTGTTTCTGTAGTGCATGTAAGTGTATCTGTGTGTAAGGGGCGAGGATAGGGCAATGAAGGGGAAGGAAAAGATGTGCTCAGTCCATTTGTTAAGGGACTGTTCTGGTATTCGACAGGTGTGATCGAAGACACCACAAAAAATAACCGATCAGAGCAACCGGCCATTAAAATTTTCTTCCACACAGCGGTTGATCTTAACGGACCTGCCTAGCTAGAGTAAAAATCCCTGACACCGTCGGGGCTCAAACCCCAAGGCTTTCCGGTCAGAGGCGCAGCAGGAACATCGATTGATGCCTTGAGCCACCTATGTCGGTCACTCCGTTAGTAAACGCATCTTATCACAATCAGGACTGGTTATCAAAAACTGAACAAATAGAACAAAACAGTTGATCACGGAAACTCACAACAAGCAAGCTCCAGCATGACCTCTAACAAATGTAGCACACCTCAATACTTTATTCTAAATACAAGGTCCCTGATTCTTAGCTTAGCACCAATATTCGTCCTCCGTTCAAGATCACAAAAACATTAACAATACAATACTTTCTCACCCTTACGTCGAAAGGAGAGAATGTATTGTAATCGAGCGCTGGAAAATTGTTTTCGACTGAAAAAACTTATTACCTGGCACTGGTAATAAAAATGGATAAATCTTGTTCCTAAATTAGTTAATTACTTCTTCTAACACGAGTAGTCACATTCAAGTTTTGTGAGTCCTTGACATCGAAAAATCAATTGATGGCAAAACATATGTGGCCAACGCTTCCGCCTAAATCGTTCACACTATTTACATAGTATTGATATTCCTCGATCGATCTGAACTCCAGTTCTCGAGGTCCTCCAGTCCTGATCGCGTTTCATGATTTTAGCCTGCATCCTGGACAATGATTTGTATTTTTATAGTATAGGTAGAAAACTCGAGATACGTTATGATGGTTATAAAAGAAAGAATGTTCGGTTTTACATGAAACCCTTGTGTTATCCAAGAATTTCTTATGCATTAAATGTTTAATTTTTTTAAAGAGGAAAGCATTTGTTAACATGAAATGAAAGCATTGAATAAGAATATTAATAATAATAAATTATAATATCCATTAATATTAATCATATATATATATAATACATATATATATATATATATATATATACATATATTGTAACGAATATTGCGTCACCGGCCGGCACCACCACGAACTACCTGTACGCGCAGATTGCGTCATCTGCCGGCGCCACCACGAGCTGCCTGTGAGCGCGGGTTGCGTCATCTGCCGGCGGATTATTCCAGAATGGTCACGGGGTCCGGAAAGTACTCGACGAACTCGCCGAGTATAAATACGCGGCGGCCGACGACCGCGGGTGAGTCTAAGTCCGCAGTGGAAGCTGAACTGTGAAGTGTATGTGCATCGTGGTGAATAGCAGTGCAGTGATCGTGCCCAGTGACGTGAGCCATGGTCAGTGCATCGTACTGTAGTCCCCATCTCGATCAGGTTTTTCGTCCAGTTTCCCTGATCCATTGAGCAAATGCTGAGATGGCCCCTTGTTTTGCTTCTGGACATAAATGTAACTTCATTTTCTGTGCACATCTTCTAGAATTCAGTGGGAAATACAATTATTCAAATTATCGTTTCCATGTTGTCGCGGCAGGAAGTAATAAGAGCCAAAATTTATTGCTTATTTATCTTTGAAAATAGATTTTATTACATGGGAGTTTTTTTGTTTTTTTTTCTCCCTTTCAAAATTAAAAATTTATTGCTTGTTTATCCTTGAAAATAGATTTTATTACATGGGAGTTTTTGTTGTTTTTTTCTCCCTTTCAAAAATTCAAAATTTAAGTAGTATATGACTTAGTGTAGGGATGACAGAATTTTGAAAATGTGCACACAATTTTTTCCCCATAGCACGTCACACGCAGTTTTTAACTTTTTTTTTGACGTAAAATAAAATTTAAAAAAATAAATGAAATAAAATAGTCAGTGACGTGAACTGTGACCAGTGCATCGAACTGTGATCAGTGCAGTGAACTGTGGCCAGTGCTTAGGACTGTGCTAGTGTGAAAGAGAAGAGTGGTGTAAATAAATAATCAAGAGAAGTGTAGTGTAAATGAATAATCAAGTGTTTTCAGTGATTGTGTTAAGAAACAAAATAAACGTTTTTGTTAAAATAATACCGGACTTTTAATTCACCACTTAGAATCGTAACAATATATATATATATATATATATATATAATATATATATATATATATATATATATTATATATATATATATATATATTATTATTATTATTATTATTATAATATTCACAGTTTGTACCAACAGTATTGTAAACCACATTTCATTACACTTGCAGCACGTAATCAGTGAATAATATTCTTTTACTTTTAGTAAACAATCTACTCACATGTGTATTATTTATTGTGTCATTGTTCGCATTTCTTGTAAGGGTAAGTATTGGCATTGTGGTCATTATATCCTAAACCTTTTGTAGCAGTTTCACATCTAGTAATGGTTTTGTTCTTTATTTGATTGATTGCCTTTAGTGTGTCCAGTACATTTATTGCAATAACAAAACTGAAAGAATTAATTAAGCTGAGAAACAGCTCTTTTTTGCAAGATTCGAACAGAAAATCAATATTAAAATCTCGTATACAACAATGGATTCCAAAGAGCAACCGCTGACTTTCTTTAGTGTTATCTCCAATTTTTCTAAGAACACGTTATAATCTACAGCTTAGTTTGATGGAGGTCTGTAGATGCAAAAGAAGTTCATTTTTAGCATAGAAAGTTAGACAATAGGTATTTCAAAAAATTTTTCCATGGAATACACATAGGGGATAGAATCAATATCATTTCTAATACAAATATAAGAACCTCATTAAGCAAAACCTTTATGTGATTTCCTTACTCTATAATAATAGCCTGCAAGATAAAAGTTTGAAATTTGGAAAATGCTAAGTTCAATAGGAGATGACCAATGTTCTGTAAAGCAAAGGACAGCCATTGATTTAAATTGCTTTGTAGAGCTGCCTCGATAAACTAAATTTTATTTGAAAGTGACTGGTGATTATAGTGACTGGAGTTTACCTTTTACAAGTATCTACACAGATGTTTCTCTGCTGCATCTGACTGTAGTTTCCATATATTTACTCTTTGAGAGCGTGGTCAAATGTTGTAGCATGTCCCAGCAGTGACAGGTTGTGAGGAAATTGGGACATCAGGTGTCGATGAATTGATTGTGGGAATGGGAGAACTGGGAGTAAGTTCAGAACAGTAGGTAAGAGAGTTCCAAATAAGGATGAGGAGTGGAGAAAGTACGGGAGGTGAAAGAGATGTATTTTTGGCAGGAGACTGCTTAGGAGGCGATTTGATGTGCTGTATAAGCTTGCAACCAAGATAGTGTTTTCTAGCAAGGTTCATGGGGAGACCATGCTAGCTGAAGTGTTTTGCTGAGAGGTCATTAATTTCAAAAAGCTGGATATTTCTTTCTCTCCGATGCAGTGTTTCTTGTTTTGTTTCACACAGATGAGATAATATAGTGTTTGTTGTGTCATAAAATTGTTAATCATGTTAAGAAGTAAAATCTAATGAGTCATTCTCTGATGAACCACGCAGCTGAGTACAAGTACACTGATGAAGAACATAGATTTTGAAAATAAATTTTATGAATTTTCTGATGTGGAATCAGATATCAAAGGTTTTGCTTTGCCATTCTCAATGTTGTCTTAATAAATCTTCATTTACAGTTGGAAATATTTGATCCTCAACAGGATAGATTTGGAAAACAAATTCCAGCACAAGGAAGATCTACTTCATTTTTACAAAAACTCTCCACAGAAACAGTTTCTTAAGCTCCACACGCACACTGCCCAAATTTTAAGTATGTTTGGGTCTATGTATGTTTGTGAGCAATTTATTCAAGTATGAAAAATTGTATATCGAGACTGGGAAGCTCTCTCACAGATCACAACTTGACAAATGTCCTGAGGTTTCATTGTGCTCCATGATTTGTGCCAAATATTGACCGTATTGTACGAGACAAAAAGGATTTAAAAAGTGTAGAAACAATTAGGTAAGATTTCTTTACAGTAATACTAGATATGTTTTGGTAGTTTGTATTGAAACTCTTAGATAAATATATTTACATTATTTTGAACTATTCAACACTCAGTAATAATGTTACTGTTGTGACCTTTCTCAAGGGTATTTGCACAAATTCTTTCCTTAACCAAATTATTTATTTAGTAGTTGTTATTTGTTAGTACCAAATTATTTGTTACATAGCTAATGGTTAGCATTAACTGTTAGCTAATGTCAGTAGAGGCGAAAATAACTATTCATAGTCAATGGTAGTGGCCTTTTCAGTATTTGCGCTTGTAGACTTGCATGGGTGTCAGGGTTCACTTTCTTCCTTTACAATCATTTACCATACATCATCATCATTGCTTCTTTAGGTAGAAAATTTTTCATGGACCAAATAAAATTTGATCTTTTAGTCCTGTGAATTCACACAATGTTTCACTTTCAGTTGCAATGACATCTGATTTCATTAGTCACAACTAATTATGAGAAAAATGTGGGTGGCAACATCTTTTCATTCACATAACTGCATTTTTATCTATGACTTGACAATTGCACTGTCAATCAAGTTAGTAAAAATGGGTCACCACCATTTTCTGCTTCTTATTTGAATTCTGCAATTTGCAATGGCATTTTCACAAAGGTATACAAGGAGATTGATTATAAGATGATTATATCAGTCTGTTATGTAATTTGGTCTACTGATGTAACAAAATATAAGTATTGGAGTCCTGTCAGAGGAAATTTGTGAAGTATTTGGAGTTCTGTCAGTCAGGATGTTATCCCTCCTGGAGGATTAAAAATAATATATTATAGGAGAAATTTAATTTTGCTAACATTGAGTCTAGAAGACTAATCCACTTAATTCTTTATACCTTGAAGATTGTTAGGCTTGGTTGATTCTACTTTTCTGATCTTTTCCTCATGCATTACCAGAGTTTAATACTCATGTATACAGGTTTTTGTATGTCACCATCAAATTGTAAATTTCATTATTAGTCAAATTTGTTAAAGATGTTAAAACTTACAAACCCATTCTTGTGATCAAACATTGAAATTAATCTGTTTATTGATTCTATCTCAAACTTAACCCTAGGTATTGCTTCTTATTGTCATTAACGGTAGGTTTATATATTTTTTTTCTTTTTCTCATCACTAATTATTCTGGTATGCTTTATAATATATTGATTCAGTGGTGAGTTGTAGTTGACATTTACATAATTGAAATGATTGAAGGCATTGTCATTGTCAACAATAGTATTTATTTCAATAATAGCAGCTTTCGATGACTTAGCCTTCAATCATCAGCTCTCTGCTGACTGGGAGCCACAAAAACGACTACCTGTGGCTCCCAGACAGACTCTTTTCCTTTCTGTTGTGTCTTCACCAGGAGCTAAATAGTGAGTGCTAGTGTTGCTAATTTTTACAATTCCAATTCCACCTGACCATTTGTTATCAGTCTGTATATCAGCATTTCACAGTCTTGGCTCTTTTGTAATTAAAAATCTAGGAAGGTCTATGTTTGTTCAAGTTAAATATGCATAACGAAGTTATAATATTCTTACTATCCTGTACCTACATTACTTGAGATACTTCACTTCACATGGCTGATTTTGTATGTTGAACGATGAAATGAAAGTGTAACACCCAGCATTTTTGTTCCCAGTCACACAAGATTTCAGAACTAATATTCATAATAATAATTATATAATAAGGTAACATCATTATCTTTTTGATACCTACTTAATCAGATTTCAATTTTCAGAAAGGAAATAATTTGGGCACCCATTTAACTAACCAATAACAGAATTTGAAACAATGATGAGAAACCTAAGTCAAGAGAATTGTATTTGCTTGTACACCTGGAGAGATTAAAAAACTTTGCCAGCATTGGAGAAAACTCTACCCATCACATCAAATGAAAGAAGATGTCAAGGAAGGGATACATCAATGAAAGTAAGAAAGTGAAAAGCATAATGTACTGTAATTACTTTTTATGCAGCTAAAGTATTTAAATTTACTCTAGAATATCTTTCCAATCTTTTCAAGAAGTAATTTTAACAATTCAATTTGATAGCAAGGAGTTTCATACAAAAGTATACATCTCTCATACTTAATGGGACATAACAGAAGTATTTACTAACATTAAAAATTACGAAAAGTGTTAAATAATGTGATATAACTTTTGACTTTCATAATGCCAGTGTTTTATTAAAACTGTAATGGACTTTTGACGCTTTCAATGTAAACAATGCTAATGGAAAATTTATTTAAACATTATGATATTACTTAACTAGAAACTAGGGAGTTCATGTTTTCTACCTAAAGCACTATGAAACCACAGTTAGTTGTTACCAATGTTAGTTTACAATTGAATAATTGTAAAATAAGATATAACTAATTAATATCTCATCAAAGGTTTTGTAACACATTCCGGTTTTTAAGTCTTCAGAAGTCTTTGAGTTATAAAATCAGATCACCTAAAGCAGAAAAAAAATAAAACCATCCACAAAAAATTGTTTCTCATACATAGAAACAGCAATTAAAATTTAAAGTATAAAAGATCATGCAATTTCGTTATCTTATAGTTCCAATTCATTCACATGAATTCCTGATAATTTGGACACATGAAAACTTCACTTTTAAAGAAAAATTCTCATGACATGTCTATTGCTTAATTCAATTTCATATCTACTCACCAACGAACTGTAGATGTTCTTTGGTCTCTTCTGATGTAAATGAGAAACCCTCATTTTCCATCACCAAAGGATCCTGCAACAAGACAAACCAAACCAGTATGTCACAAACAATTCAGTACTTCAGATAATTCTGTAACATCTTTCTTTGTTGCAGTCCTGAAAATTAACTCCATATAATTCAGAATATTTCACAACTCTTACAACAATGAAATTTTTCCAATTTTCCCAGTTTCATACTCACAATTACAATAATCAATACACATGTATTACAAGGTACATAACAGCGCTGACGAATGTAATCCTCACCTCATATTCCTCAATTTCCTCTTTTACAAACACAGCAGGTGGAGACTCCAACTGTTTCTGAAAATGGAACATACTTCTCACATTTGTCTCCAATAACTTACATCACAATATGTTTTATTATTTTAATAAAATGGCTTGGCATACTATGAAAGAAGCTACACTGTCAATTTTTTAAGTGTGAACTGAAGATGATCAATAGAAGTGATATGCTTACCTGTTCGTCAACTTCCTTCTTCACCTCCCTCTCCAAGATGCTTGGCTCGTGTACCTTCATTAAAAGAAAATACATTAATAGTACATCACAATTCATGCTACCAATAATAATATTACTTAATTAGAAGGAAGAATGACTAAAGATAACTCATTTACAATTACAATAAAATACAGGAATACGTGTAGCTTCCAAATAAATTTTAAGATCTTCATTCTATAAGCAAAACAAATACGATAAAACATCTACAAAAACTTTCGACACATAGAATAGCATTTGTTCATGTCATCACATTGTAAATTCTTATTTGAACATTACAAATTGGTTTAATTTTGAAAAATCAAGGTCGTTTACAATTGACACAACTGAAAAAATCAGGATTTCTATTTGTTAGTATCTTTCACAGAAGTTTTTTTTTTCCTCCCACAGAGCAACGGCTTTTACTATTAATTCAACTTCTTTTACAGTAAATTAAATTCATAAATTGCAGTGTCATAGAAATCCAAACGCACCAGTACTCCACAGCTCTTTGAATTTTCACTTCTTACACAAAGTGATTTCACCTCTCTCACAATTACCATCTTTCAAATGCTGATGACATTAAGACTGATGCCAATTACAATTTGTATGATTAACATTTTTTCAAATTAATTTTGTATGTGCTGAAGAATGAAACAACCAGGATTGATTTGGTTAACCAACTACAACACACTTAAAAATGTCTTGTCTAAAGATTCTTCAAATACCTCAGATTCGAAAACATCACATTAGAGCAAAAAAATTTTTTTTGCGTCAACGCAAAATAATAATAAATTTTTAAAATTGGAAGCATTAAAAAAGAAAATAGTGCTCAGGTTGCAAGGTACTCATTTGTTTTATTTTAATGAAACAGAATGAATGACCAAATCTAACATTTTGGGAATCCACGATTTGGAGTATACGGGGTGAAATGCACCTTCTGTTTTCTGATGAAAAGAAGTTCAGAGAATTGGTTGTCTGGTCACAGATAAATCTCGGTCATTAGACAATCGCTAAATCACGATACAATTCACGAATGCATATTACTGGACATATGGAAAACTAACAAGTCTTTTTATACTTACTTTCAAAGAATAAACATTCTGTCATTACCAATGCATAACTATACAGAATTCTGCACTCTATACAGAATTCTGCTTTTAAGACCTATTGCATAGATAGATAATATCTATTGCCAGAATACCTGCGGGCAAAAACGTATCCCTCACTTTTCTGTAATGCTGGATTTCCTCGCATAAAGGGTGTATGTGGTTGGAGAGAGGCATGTAGGAAACTATGTTCGCAAACATGGACATTAATTGCCTTTTCTCTTCTTTTTTAATTTCGCCATGGATCGCACGGGTGCATAAACGTTGTAACAATGGAGGAAGAAAGCCATGTGTTGCTAAATTTGCATTTTGTGGGTTACAACGTTTTTGCCAGCAGGTATTCAAATGTCCTACTTAAGGTTTTTCTCTCAACCTCATTAATTTTTCCTGTATGAAGAAAAACAAGATACAGGCAAAATTCAGTTGTCCATATTTACTACTTGGAAATATATAAACATTTCATAGCTCACCAAACCCAGAAACTGTTACAATTTGTATTTTCTCCCAATAAACAAATTCACAAAATTTTACCACAAAAATTAATTATATCCTATTCTTATTCGATAACCTATAAGTATATTGGAAGTTACCTTTATACATTTTTAAATGAATAACTTTGTTTTGTTAACAATTTTCTCTACTAATATGGAAATGGGAAAATAAGGAAGAGGGAGAGGTTTATCATGTGTGAGTTCTTGCATGGGTTCACTAGTATTATATAATCAGGTAAAATCATTACTTTTTCAGCAAGGAAATAATTTGGGCATTAATAGCTCACTAACAGAATACAAAATGATGACGAGAAACCCTTGAGTTATGACAACTGCGTTCGCTTGTACATCTGAAGACTAAAAAGAAGCTCTGCCATCGAAGATAAAACATCACAACATTAATTGAAAGAGTATGGCAAGGAAAGGTTGCATTAGTGAATGCAAGAAAGTGATAAAAGACAATGCAATTCTTTTTTCTTACAGCCATAATATTTAAATTTAGCCAAGAATAATGTTCCAGTCTTTTCATTGATGGTGAAGAGTTTCTTAAAAGAAAGAACGCATGTACCTCTCACCATTAATGAGGCAATGGACGTATCTGCTGTCACTAAAGATCACAGCAAAACACATTGCTTTTGAAAGTACAAATTACATTAAAAAATATGCTAAATTCAGCTAAAATAACTCACAGAGGGTACAGATTCATCCATGAAATCATCAGGTTCTTCTTTAACCTACAGACAAGAGGAAAGAGTTTTCATTATCATTTGTTGGGGTGGCATCACAAATGAATTCCAACAAAAGTTTACGTATTCAGTGCAAATCTCAAAACATAGAAGGTGAAGTGAAATCTGGTTTGACTTCACTTTCAATGATTTTAAAGTTCACTTTACAGAAGCAAATTAACTACAAAACTTTCTCGTAAAACCTGAGAGAATCTCACCTGCTCCACTTGAAATAAGTTTTCGGTTATTACTTTTACTCCGTCCATATCCTTGCAACACTTTTCTGGTTGTAGGATAAACTAGAACTTCCCGTAAACTCAATGACACTGCAGGGTGTACTGATCACGAAGTAAAAAATATACCATATAATAACAAATATATCTTACATCGTCGTATTGATAAGAATGAACAAACCACACAATTCAAAAGTGAAGAGACAAGACAGGTTATGGGAGGGTATCATTCTGCGCTACGATTATTTGAACTACGTGTGGAATTTCGCGACAAGTGTTACCCAGTGCTGCACTCGAACGGGTGGCGACTTTACTAAACGAACCGGCATAGACTAAAGAGGTAATTGTGGCAATTCTAATGTGGTGTTGTTGACGTTCTTATGAGAAGAAATGAAAGAGGGCATCTCAACACCACCTAGATTTATGTAGGTGGTGTTGGTCATCTTCGTCAACATATTATTTTTATTCAGATAGCCGGCCTTCGGCAGCTTTGCCGTCATCGTCAGTAATAATAATAATAATAATATATTTGTCACATAAATACAGCATAAGCCATGTATGACAAGTCAGGACATTATATGATCATATAATGTACAATGCAAATATTAAATACAATACAGGTATAAAATTGAATTCTGTTTTCATGCTAAATACAAATTAATTTTATAAATAGTAGGGTAAAGCTAAAGTTGAGAGCAAAAATAAATAAAAAGGAGAAGAAGGAGAATCTTCATGAGATGGATGCTTGGGCTGGATCTATCCTTTTATATCCATCAATCAGCTGGGGGGGGGGGGCCCTTCAAGTCATGCAGCAGAATATGCAACAAAAAATAAAAAAAATTATTATTAGTTTATATTGATGTTGATATGTGTTTATGGTGTAGGTATTCCTTTGTACTGTAGAAAGTATGGTTTAACAGGAAAGCTTTCAATTTATTTTTGAATGTGTGTATTGAGTTTAAGCTTTTAAATTCACTAGGGACAAGGTCAGTCTACAAGGTGCAGAAAAATATAACAAAATTACAAATAAAATAAAAACTAAGATAGGAAATTAAATTACAATTGAAAGATACATTTACATTTTAGTTACAGATAGCAGATAAAATTACGAAAATTGAAATGCAACGGGAGGATTAGTAGTAGTTCAAATTAAACATTATAAAATACCAATAAAGAAGGACACATTACACAATTGCACAAGATTAGGAACATTTAGCTGATATAATTGCAAAAAATGAAATGCGACAGGGAGGGGAATTAATACAGATAATTGCAGTTCAAATTTCAGAATATAAATATAAATCAAGAAATATACATTCTGATATTGCAAAAGATTATTATTAATAATATAATAATAATACAGATAAAAATATAAATGAATATAAAAAGGGTAATAATAATTAAGAGCAAAGGATATTACAAAGATGGAGAAAATAATTGAATAATAAGTTGAGCCGCTTTGCTTATCTCGCTGCTTTCGACAAAAGTCAGTAGACTATTCCCAGAGGAAACGTGACACAGGTTTTTTATTGCTTTCTGGAGATCCAGCGAGGGGTCGGAGGAGGTCTGTTTAGTGTTCTCTTGGAAATGTCTTTGGCGAGGTGGGGGGGTGTAAAATTATTAGTTGAGGGGACAGAGGGAAATTAGTTTGTTCGTTGAGAAGTGTCTCTGATTTCTGCTTGTCTTGAAATATGTGAAAGATTTCTAAAGCGCTTCTGTTCCAGAATTTATTTTCTATTTCAAGAATTTTAATGTCTGAGTGTGGGTGGAAAGTGTGGCCTGCGTTTATAAGATGTGTAGCAAAGTGCGATTTGTTGGTATTGTGCTTCCATGCATGTAAATGTTCTTTAACTCTGGCATTGAAGCTTCTCCCTGTTAGGCCGATGTATTTAGCCTCGCAATTGTGGCAGTGGAGTTCATAAACTCCTGATTTCGCCATGAGAGGGTGGTGTTGCGAGGTGAGAGTAGGTGTTTGGGGGATTCGTATGTGGTAAAGGAAACGTGAAAATTGTATTTGTGAAGAATATGGGCTACCTTCTGTGATATTTTTCCAAAGAATGGAATAGAAATAAAATTTGATGGTTTCTGGGTAAATGGAGTGAGGCTTGTATAAGTTTTCAGTTTTTTCTTATTTAATTTGCGGCGTTGTTTTGTTGTCATCGAGAGTAGTACTGTATCCATTGGCGGTAGCTATTTAATGGTGTGTGCTTCTTTTTGAAAATTGTCTTGTGATAAGGGAAGGCTGTCAAGTCTGTGAATCATGGCATGGAAAGCTGCGTGTTTGTGGGCAGATGGATGTTGGGATGTGTTGTGGATGACAGTATCTGTGTGTGTGGGTTTTCTAAAAACATTGAAGATGTGTAACCTAGAGATGGTTAGGTCTAAGAAATTAATTGATTGATTTTCATTTTCTAGTTCTTTAGTGAATTTTATGGATGGGTGTCTGGAGTTAAGAAACTCAACGTAGATGTCGAGTTGTCTTGTTGTACCTGTCCATAGAGCTAAGATGTCATCGACGTAGTGGTACCAGTACGTTAAATTTTTAAGAAGGGGATATTGTGTCTCAAACAATGAGTGTTTCAAAATTGTCCATGAACATGTCTGCAAGAAGTGATAACAGTGGTGAGCCCATCGGAAGGCCAGAGTTTGGTTTGTAGAAAGAATTATTAAACACAAAGTAGTTAGTGTCCATGCAGAGTGAGTTCTGTTCGTATTGGTACGGGGCATGTAGCATTATTCAGGATATGTTGTAAAATTAATTTACAGTCTTGAGTCGGGGTGCTAGGGAATAAATTTGTAACGTCAAAGGATATCAGTTAAGCATTGTCCGGTATGTGTATGTCTTGAAGTTCGGTCACAAGTTCCAAACTGTTCTTGATGGTATGGACAGGTTTAAACCGTACGTGTTCATGAAAGAGGTTGTTGAGTCTGTGGGTAATAGTGTTAGTGTAGGAAACCACAGGCCTAATTGGTATGTTTTCTTTGTGGATTTTAGGGAGGCCATAGAGCCGAGGGGGAGAATAGAGGGAATAAAATATCTGGATTTAGTGAATAGGGCGGGAGAGTCCTTGAGTTATGTTCTCAACTTGACAAGAAGTTTTCTCGTGGGGTCCTTAGGAATTTGTTTAATGTTATCATCATTCAGAAAATCATCTATTTTGTCATTGTTGTCTTGGGTGTTGAGTATGACGACCGTGCTCCCTTTGTCGGTTTTTGTAATAGTCAATTTGTTTTCGGTGACTTTCTTGAGAAGCTGTTTGGCAGTAGTAATTTCATGGTGTGGGTGTTTGATATGGTAGGCTATGGTTTTATCGCGGGAAAATATCATATTTAGTTTCAAGCATGTTGTTAGAAGAAGGAATGTTTGTGTCTGTTTGAATGCTTAATTGTTTTAGTGCTACTGAACTGAAGAGGACAATGTTTGAGGCCTTTCTCTAGAAGTGAATGTTCGTTATTGGATAGTGTTTATTTATTTATTTATTTATTTTACATCAAAAAACAGTTAAAAACTGCGTATGACGTGTTGTCGAAGAAAGGTTAATTACTTTGGGATGGAAGACTGGATCGCCGTCAAGTGACGGAGGGTGGACGGGGGGTGGGTGGACCGGTGCAGCGCGAGAAGCAAGTCGGCTTAACTTACGTGATTGTACGATTTTCTTCTTTTCTCCAAGAGCGAAGACACGTTCTCGAATTCAGCTGTGGAGGGTAGACCACTCTGCGGGTTGAAGTCGTGATGCCAACTCCCCTCGGATTCAATAGAGATCTAGACACGTTGTCCCTCGCAGAATACCATTTTTGGATCTCGAGTTTCAGCCACGTTGATTTGGCTTTATCCACAGCTTTAGAGGCAGCCTTAGTGTGAAGATTTGTCGAAACTTCGATGAAATCCGGCACAATATGCATTTTTGCGTATTTTGAAAGAAACCAGATTTTCAGTCCGTAAAAAGTGAATTTTTTGGACAGAGAGATTAGGGAGTTCATCAGATGTGCTACATTTGCTTCTGTGAATTGTGGCAATTCTGATGTGGTGTTGTTGACGTTCTTATGAGTGGAAATGACAATAAAATCAACACAAAAAGTTAAGGGATTTATTCATTTTTACGCAAGGGCCTTTATATTAATAACTTTCTTCAATAATATCAGTTAATAAATACTGTAAATAGGTAATATTTATGATCTTCATTATAAAAGTTTAATGGTTACACAGAATAAATTTGCCAATTATAGAGGCATATTACCTACCTGAACAATTGGTACAAGCCCATTTCTATCACATGAAAACCACAAACCATCCATCAAAGTCTACCCAAACAATACGAAATAATGTTAATATGTGCGTAATCCCTTTTATTGAATAGTAGTGACATTTAGTTGGGCCAATCCTTTTTGTGTTTACATCTCTCACAACAAATTATTATTTTGTATATGAATTTTTTTTAATAACGTTGTAGAACAAATAAAAAATAATTAAGGTAATTTATTTACAAAAAACTAATATTTATCTTCAATTAGTAGAGGGATACACGTGATATTTTCTAACCAGTAGTAAATCAAGAGAATATTACAGTAAACTACATTGAGATTATTTTTAAAACTTACCAGTTCACAAAAGAAGTATATCGATAACAGAATTTCATTTAAGACAACATTTCAATGAACATAGATCTAGAAGTACGGAATAATTCATTTTGATGTGAAAAATCATTCATATCCTCTTCATTCTTTTGTGGATCTTATTCTTGTAAAAAATTTGAAGAGGACAGTTTCTCGCTTTAGATAGGTAGTTTGGAAAAAAGGCAAAATTAAGTTTTGTAATTTATCATTAATTTCATTTTCATTATCATTTTCACATTCATTTTCATTTATCATTATCATTAAGTTTCGTAATTTATTTATTAAGTTTAAGAAAAAATGAAAGCCATATGTTTGTCAACTTTACAAACAAATTTAGAAACACACTCATGAACAATTTTGTAAGAATCACATGAAAAAACATAATTTGGTGGGTTTATTTTTAAGGCTATTATAAAAAGTAAAAATCACTAAAAAAAAAGGAAAATTGAATTTTCAGTTATCAAAAATGAAAATGAAAACTCATTAAACGTAGAAAGAAATTAACATTACATTAAAATAAAAAAAAATTACAATATAAATAGAACATTACATCAGACTGATGAATTTTTCATTTCTATTTCATCAACTTTCTGTATTCACTTGAATTCAACAGTTACCAAATTAAAACATTTTGGATGTCTTGTGAACCAGAGAGCTCTATAGAAGAATATTTTCATGTTTTGCGTCATATTTGTACATGATCACTATAAAAAATTACTGCTGAGGTATTTTTTATTTTTTCTGATTCTATTTTGTCAAAAAGTCATCTTATCAAATCTTATTTGATAAATATATATATAAAAAAAATGAATATAATATAATACAATTATGACACATATTCTGCAAAATCTACAAACTAAAATTGCCACTAACAAAACTAAATTACATTTATAATATTTATATTAGTGATATAGTGTTATTTATAATATTAATTATAATATATTTATTGATATACATGTTGATTTCATAAAACTGTAATGCTATCAAATGAAAATATTAATGCAACAAGATTGTTGTTACTTCTATTACTTTATGTACTATTTTCAAGGGCACAAAGAGCCTGAAAAGTTGGTAATCATATGATGAAATTCACTGACATTTATTTATTTTGTCATAAAATTTCCACATATATTCTTGAGTTTTGGTACTCATCTAATTGACGTAAAGAATAATGATCGACTTTTGAAAATCATTGTAGAAACATGAAGGGTTTAATTGCACAAACAGTTTTGCATCATGCCTTCACGTTTTTATTAGGAGCTGTTCATAAATTATCCAAAAGATCTGGTAGGGCCAGTAAATTTTCACAATCTCATAAGTAACAGTGTCTTAGAACGGATTGAAGGAAATCTTTATTCCCTTATAAGTAATGAATTAAAAAAAAACCAATTCCAAAAAAAAATTTAAATAAAAAAGTGTGTTTGTGCATGTGAAACTTGTTAGTAGAACACATAATTTAAGCTATTGTATTTTGTTTGACGCAATTTTAATATTATGATTAAAATAAGGAAATGAACAGATTTTGAATCCACCATCTTATTCACTTTTAATTTGTTTCAGTCTTATCCAAGTTTTAATTTTACATAAATTTAAATGGAGAGGTGGGGTACAATACTGATAAAAAAACATCTTTTGTAATTTGTGCATGAATTTTAAAAGCACGATTATTCACTAATCACTTTACTCTGTCTACTGTTCAAGAGAAGTCATAATCCTGTCTTCCCAAAAGTAAATTAATTGGCAGCATTTCGTGAAGCCCACTGATGTGCAACTTACTCACAGCATCCTAATGTCTTGTACTTGGCACAGGAGACTCATCGCAAAAGGAAACAATGTAATGTAATTGTAATACAAACCCAAAGTAATAAAATTAAGTGATCATTAATCTATTTTCATGAAGTGTATATGGAATGATAGTTCCAGGCCTCAAACTTGTCAAAGTTCTTTCCTTTCTTAAAATGAAGCAAACATCCAATTTTTCTGGACAGTTATAACTTTCTTTACGAAAACATTCCCAAAATGATTCAGGATCATAAAAATCTACTGATTCAGGATTAAAAACATCTGGATCAAAACCTTTCACAAATAGTCGAGGAGCAATGCTATGCATACATTCTTTATTACACTTGCAATCCTCTGTTTTCAGCTCTTGGCTATTGTCCTTGACATACGTAGTATAATATTTCAGGAACTTCTTGTAATCTTCAGGACCACCAATTTGTTCAGGAGGAGATGCCAAACTACCTGATAAGCAACATGGGTAATTCTTTCTTGATTCAGCTGTCAAAAATTTTTCAAAAACAATTGTAATGTTCCCATCCAGAAATATAATCATACTCATAGACAACTTTTGGGCGCACTTTTGGAGACATAAAGAATTCTGACAATAGTGCCTCTTTACTTGACAAAATGTTCCTTTATTGAGCTCTATATCATCCCCAGCTTTTAGTTTGGGAATAATAATTACTCTGTCCGGAATACGTTTTGAAGTTGGAGTCGTTAATGTAAACTGATGATAATGGGAATCTGACCATCCCATTACACTTTGGATGGCTATGTGAAAATCCCAAAAATTTTGTGTTTTTGGAATTTGTATTCTGCGCCAAATTGGAGGAAAAACGCCTCTCAGTGTTATTTTAAATTGATACACATCACTTTGCTGGCTCATGAGAAATTTTATCATTTTTATCTGCTTCAGATGGTGTAGAAAAAAGGTGTTAAATCTGAAAATAAAAAACCATTATCATTTAATTTAACAGTTTACAATATAAAATTATCAATGAACTGTACAAATTACAATGTTTGCAATGTCAAGAAAATCATCAATTAAAATTTGAATATCAAACCAAGATTGGTCTTGCATGTAGAAGAATGACAGCCATAAATGCAAAATAAATTGCAATAATTTATTTTCAAATCAGGAATTATCATTTATCTTAAAAAGAAAGTTTAATGTAATTTATGTTTTCCACCATTAAACATGTAGATATTCATTAGAATGTAAGCAAAATGTTTAAATCATTTAAAAATTAATTTTAATATTCTAGTGAACGTAATTTTTTACATAAAAAGGAATTATTTCTCCTTAACAACAATTCTTAAATCAATAGAATATGCATGTGATAATAAACGATAATAATTAATATTCACAAATTTCATTTAGTAATTTTCATCTCTATTTTCATAGAGCTTAATAATAAATAGCCCTAAAGAGAAAATAGATTTTACTAATCTAGGAAAATGCAGTTTGAGTTTGCCTATTGAAGTTAAGACTAATCAATTGTCTGAGGCCATGAAAGTCAGGAATCTCAAAATAGGAATACATGATGGAAAGAAAAAAGAAATATGAAATTTATGTATATGACACAGAATCATTAATTTTACTGTGATGTGGAAGTTCAAGACCCCACTGGTCTGTAAACAACACATTATCTCCTATTAGATCCGTACATGTGGCAAATTTCAGATGTGTGTGTGGGGGAAGTACCCCTAAAACCCTTTGACTATACACAGCACTCTGTAGCCTACATCTAAGATGATGAAACATGCATTTATTGCATTATTTTATGAAGTCTTGTAAAAACTATTTTAATTATAAGTATAATACAGAGTAATAAAAGTTTTTAAAATCTTTTGCTGTTTATATTTAGAAGAAAATAAATTTAATGTGCATCAGAAACAGGTAACAAATAGTGTTCCTAAATGTTTTCTTATATTTGACATTCCAATTGATAATAGGAATCGATTCACAGTCTTGCTTCTTGAGTTTATTTTAATTCTTAATTTTCCACAAATATTCTAGTAGTTCGGTATGTTGAGTTGATGTCCTTTGGCACTTAGCAGGGCTTGTTTAGGGGCAATATTATTTTTATAAAACATGTTATTGGCAAACAACCAGTGCTGGTGCTAGACATGGGCGGACTGGGCAATCCTCTGATGATGGGACTAATGGGGGGGAAAAAAAAGTAAAATATTGAAAAATTTGATTTATAGTTTTTATAATCGAAAAATACATATAAGATGAAAATACGTTAATTGGCATCATTGAAATTTGAGATCCAACGATTCATAATTTATTCTTTATATGTTTGTAATAAAAAAATCATTCAAAAAATTTTTAAAAATAATCCATTTCCAATACTTGTATATTTAAGAAATTGAGAGTAACACTACTAAATCAAAGGAAAAAAAATTAAGGTTCAATTTTTTTGCATTTAAAAATCACTGTGAAAGTTATATTATTTGATCACTAATATACTTTGCTTAATATATTATTTAAAATCATTCCAAAACCTTTTTCTTGCTTAAACGTTATAATTTCTGTTATTTATAGAAATAAAATACTACAACTTACTCGATATTACAACTTTCCACTTTTAATTGGAGGGGGGGGCTACGTTTGCATTGCCCCGGGCCCAAAATTGTCTAGCTCCGGCACTGCAGACAACGTTTCCTAATACAATGTCACTTTCACCTTACTAAAATGTAAAAAATATAAATAATAATTAAAAAAACAAGACTGGAGTGGATGCGAATGCTCCCGGGGTGTCAGGAATGACACAGATGTCACGAGCGAGCAAGGCAAGAGGGCAAACGGTTAAGTTATTAATAATAGAGGTGTCATAGTGCCAAAAACTGATTTACGACTGTCGCTGAAACAGGCAAACGTTAAACCGCAGACAGCAAATCTATAGGATTGTTTCTTTGAAAATCCAGGTTAAAAATGTTAGGCCAGTTTTCGATCCAGCCTATCAACAGGGATGATTCTGTAGTAAACCCAAGAACTCAACCACGAAAACAAATTTGGGCCCTATTAATATCTAAGAGGCATTTGTATTTAAGACAGTTTGACAACGAATACCTCAATCCTGATTCTTTGTCACCGTCAGAATGTTTCAAGTTGAACAATCGCGCATTCAAAATTAGCGAACAGGTTTATGCAAGAGAGCACAGAGAACTTACACAGTCTTTCTTTGTCTATGCAAGAGAGCATATGTTATTTTGTTATGTATATTCTATGACGCTCTGCCCGGGAACATTTTCCATCCATCGACACGTTTTCTGAAATAGTAAAATGAAAATGTAACGTAGTAATATTAAAGAAGTGAGATATAAAAAATACATAATAATGTGATTTTCGGAGTCAAAGGAATTTATGCATATAGCATTATTTGTACAGACAGTTTTAATGGAAACTTTTTACGGACATGAATCGATTAGTGAGACAATTGTTTTGAATAAATGGAGTAAAACAACAACAACAACAACAACAACAACAACAACAACAACAACAACAACAACAACAACAACAACAACAATAATAATAATAATAATAATAATAATAATAATAATAATAATAATAATAATAATAATAATAATAATAATAAATAAAGCCAGCCATTGGCACAGAGGGTTGAGACATTCGTCGTCTGAGCTGGGGAGGCTGGATGTTCGAGTCCTGCGTAGGCATGGTCGTATTTGTGACTATCCATTGACCCCTCATCATCATCCTATCACCTCATAATTCAAGGCATAAGCAAGAATGCTGACAGACATGCGTTTTTCCGACATTCGATTTTTCGGTATCAAGGACCCGCAAAGCGGATTCTGGCTACACCACGTGATAGAGGATGTTTTTTCTAAATTTATCAACTGAAGTTATCCACTTTTTCATTACCAGGGCCCTGTAATAAAATATTTTCTGCCGAAAATTCGCCGTTTTTTTACGCAGAATTATATAACTTTCTCTCTACTCTTTAGCGAGAAAGTAAAGATAGTGTACATAATGAGAAAAAAGCGGACTGTCCACTCAAATAGTGGACACCTATCAACCATAATTGGGGCATCAGGTCTACGGTGTATGAAGCCTATAGTGAAGATGGGTTGACGAATTAAACCCATCATATGAGAATTTAACAGAGAGTTAACTGAATTTTAAGGTAGGAGACACATGTTTACTCTCTGCACGATTAGCCTTCGACGACTGATTCTGGTTCATATAGTTCTGCCGTGCAAAAGAGAATGATGTGCTATTTTGCAATCTCGACAACTACAAAGGCTGCACGGAGGTATTTCGACATATCTTCAAAGACTTTAGAAAAGATAATTGTTAAAATTGTATGCACTTATAGATAGGATGTCTCTCCTTTATTCCATCCATGTTTTGTGGGTCCTTGATTCCGAAAAGTCGATTGACGGCCAAATGTCTGTCCGCCTATCTGTCTGTGAAGCCATCTAAAGCTAGCAGCGCCCAAACACCAGTCTGAACTCAACTATACCCAAAATTACATATACAAAATTAACTTGATATTCACATAAGCAATTATAGCATGATTTTAAGATTTTCTTATTCAATAATTTCTTACAAAATGAGTTTAAACTTAATCTCTTTAGAATGACAGATATTTATAGTAATAATTATAAATCATTGAAATTTGTTTTGATAAAAACTGACATCTTATTGATGTCTAAAGCCCGGTATACACGGTACAGTTTTCGTGCAGATTCTCAAAGTTTCTGTACAGAAACTTCAAGATCCTAAACTAGAAGTACAAATGCCAAAAGTGGCGCATACCATGCGCGCACCTTTTCTTGACCGATGACCTTGCTTCCCCCTCCCTGGAGCCATAAACAGCTGAAGGCAAAATATCGCAGCGAGCACTGATGACAACATTCCCAGCATTAAAACTTCGTTGGCACGAAACAGAAGCTAGTCAAAGCTAGTTGCTTTCATAGTCGAGAACTTCTGTTCAGCTTTATTACCATTATCTAAAGAAATATCTGAGGCAGGTCCAGGACCTTCAAGGAAGGCACCTAAAACTCCTATGTACTGTCCCTGCTGTAACCTACCCAGAGCGATGACCTGCCCGCACACATAGCGGGTTTGAGTTTCATCTACCAAAGGTTGGCATTACTGAAAATACTCTAGTGGCTGTCTTTTTAACTAATACCCCCACTCCGCCCGCATTTCGTCAATCTATCGGTCAAGAAAAGTTGCGCGAGTGGTACACGGTCTATACGTTTTCTGCACGAATCGCCACAGGCCGCCGCTAGGGGGTCAAAAGATAAACAACTGAATTGCGCCGTCCGAGTACTGTCAGTGGTGGTATTTCTGTGTGTGCGTTCTAATTATGATCTTTATTTGGTATTGATTAACCATGAGGAGCATAGAGAATAAAAATAGGAAGTCAAGATTTGTGTGTGGTAAAAAGGAAGTTTATCACAACATGTCACTTCACACAATCACACTTTGACACACCTAACCACAAAATCGCCATGAACGATCACCGTTAATGAATCATTCTGCCACTAGAGGTGTTTGAGTCAATCTGTAGGCTTTCTGCATGAAAAATTATGAACATGTTCATATAGAAAACGTACAGTCTGGACTGCATGTTTCATACATGCCAATCCTGTTTTATTTTCCAATTTTCTAGATTTGAACTACATTCCAATGGGTACAAATAATAAAGGTGTCTTTAATGAAGATTTTAATAGACTAGACTGGTGTAAGTCTAGAACACGGTACAACCTAAGGAAGTTGTTTAAACCGGCACTTCGCGCCACTCTGGCGAAGGGGAAATCCACAGTAGAGGGGACGAGGGGTGGTTAGGCGATTATAATAATTGGTCGCGAACGTGACGTCATAAGCCAGGGAGGCTGGTGTCTTTTCACGCTAGTGTCTTGTCGGAGCTCCACCAGAAAATAGTGCTTCTTGCGATCGTGGTGTGTGCCTCTGGGATAAACAAAGCTTTCATCGTTCGAGACGGGTGCAGCAGTCTGAATTCGAGGTTTTCTTATAAAGTGATTTCTGAAGTACTTTCTTATATAAGTGAATTGGTTCCATTCGTTGAATGGACTCAAGGTTGTTTACAGTGATCGCGAGAGCCGAAGGTCCGAGACTTAGATCCGGTGACTTAGATCCGGGCGAACGACTTGCCTTTGGGGCCAGTAAACTTGTCTTCGAAAGTAATTTGGGCATTAAAATGCGGCGGGGACAAAGGGCGAGCCATGAAAATCGCCTATAGGTAAGTTCTCTTCATCTCTATCTGAGCGCTTAGCGTAATTTGAGAGAGGGCTTAAGGATACTACCCTCCTCTGCCTACTCCCCATCCCATCCCTCCACCCATCCCCGCCCTCGCGCTTCTCTAAGGGTGTACCCACTACACCTTTAATAGACTTTAGAAAAAGACTAGAAATAGTTTAAATGTGTCCCTGAAAGTGAAAAATTAATAGTTTTTCATTAAACTCGGTAATGGGAGACGTTGAGTAGCAACCTCTGCTAAATTTGCGACATGTAGCCTCACTGTAACAAAGGTTGTTTCTACTATTATTTACTAATACATGCACGCGGTCTTACAGAAGAAGTGTTTATACAACGAATCAGCATCAAACATCAAAGTAGTCCCACTACACTTAAACTCAGCGCTTAATTTGTGGCAAAATAAGTAAAAGAGCTCTAATTTCACACTATGAAGTTGTTCTTAAATATCTTCATACTTATATTTTCACTCACTCGATAAAATCCACTGATCTGTAATTTCTTTCAAGACATACAATAATGATATCTACAGATATCCATTCAGTGTATTAATTTAATCCAATCGAATAATTGTTTTTAAATATTCCTCAATTCTAAAGTAAGCTCCTCCAGCCATTAAGCACTGGTTTAAACACAGTACGTAAATATATTAAAGACGGCATTATCAAAGTACTAGCCAGATTACCTTGAAACACTCAAAACTGGAATTCTTCAAAGCAAATGCTGATCTTTTCAATGTTTGCAAAAATGGTACAATGCGCAAGTTTTCTTGGGCCCTCATTCCTCTTGGCACGAGAAACGTGGGGGTTGTTAGTAACGACTACGGCTACCAGTGTTTCAAGTCCTACCAACCACTGAAAAAAATCAGATGCATTGTGCCAATACCAATAGAAATGTCCAAAATGAAGTCACGATGTTTGGCGGGAAAGTATTGGGAGGCAGGCGTTAGTTGGTGCATAAGCGTTTCCTGGAGAATTGGTAAGTTTTTGGCTGCTTGATGCGGTTGCCGAGGGTTTGTTTCTGATCGCTTTTGTATTTACAATGAAATTGGCTTTCTTTCGGTTTGTTTAGGTTCTGATGCACATTTCGTTCACAACTTTGATTTAAGGAATTATCATTTTATCAGACATACCTCAAGTCACTCCTTTTCATTTCGAAAATGGTTCGAAGTAAATATTATCACAACCTCAGCGATAATGCTAAGGAGCTACTTTATAATAAATGAAGTGGCTTAAACATTTAGATCCTCGTGCTCTTTCATTGGATTGAAAGTACCAGCGAATTTCGGATCCCCGTGCATATTCGAGTTCCATATATTTTTATAAACTGTCGCCCTTTTAAATATTTATTTCAGATAATTGTTTTAATTTAATCATTAAGAGAATATTACCTACATTAACTTTAAAAATGTTATATAAATTCATAATTTCATAGTGTCAAAATTGTTCGTAATTTTTCACGGAGTGGAGAAACTATCAGCACCAAGGTAACCTAATTTTGATATAATTTAACAATGTATATTAATTTTTCAAAGTATTAATTAAAATAAACGTATGGTTATTTAAAAATATTAATAAATATTACTTTTATATCATATTTTAAAACAATGTTTGCAGATGAATGTCCTCAATTCAAATTTTGATGTTGAATTTCCATGTACTCAAGGCACGTGTTCAAAATATTACTTGTTATCGCTAATTATTAATGTATACATTTTTGTTAAACGTATTTTCAATATATTTTGTTTATCAAGTTTTAATATCATTTTTAGTATACATAATTGTTTTTCGTTAAGTTCCCCGATTTTTCGATAACTGCAAAAGAATTTAAACTACAGAATTGAAGATAGTGATTTTTGTCTCAGACAAAGTATGTTGGACAAAATTTGCTTTTTAAAAAAGGTCATGCACAATTTCTTTTAAAAAAGAGTAGTTTTTGCGTAATTTGCGCCTCAAATGTACGAAATTTCTTTCTTAAAAACGCTCCAAATTTTTTCTTTAAATTTCCTTCACTGTAATAAGAGACGGTAAAAAATATGGTGCTACTCCCATTGTCAGGTATCGCTTGGTTTTTCGAAAATTTAGAAAAAAATAAAACTACCAGATTTAGTGGTTAGGCCGACGAGCAGGTCCTATGGCCTGAGTCTTGCTATTAATAAAGACATTATTGTTGTTGTTGTTGTTTTATTATTATTATTATTATTATTATTATTATTATTATTATTATTATTATTATTATTATTATTATTATTATTATTATTTGTGTTTTACACATTGCTGGTTCACAGGAAGACTTGATTCTCAAAGAACAACGGGCATTTCATCAAGGGTGTTATTTGCTATTTATTTAAGAATCTGAATTTAGAATTTCCATTTACATCCTGGCCTCTTCTTGCTTTCGGTGTCAAATGTATGTTTTTTGATAGTGTTCCTGAATTCTTTTCTATTTTCTGCATCTTTTATTGTAACGCGTGCTTGTCTGAGATCCTCCTCGATTTCTTTAATCCATTTTCTTTTTCCCCTGCCTGAGTTGATAACTATGAGAATCCGTTTTGAAATTGTTTTCATTCATCCTGTCAATATGTCCGTAGAAAACTGCATTATACTTTTTCTGAATGTGTCCGTAATCTTATCAGTGTGCTTATAAATTCCTAATGTGGGCCTCTTCATCCAAATCCCTTGCTCTTGTACCGGTCCAAAAATTTTTCTGAGAATTTTCCTTTCTTGTTTCTCTATTTCTTTTATTTTTGATTGACCACCGATTTGTGTCATTTCAGCGGCATATAGTGCCTCAGGAAGTACGACAGTGTTATAATGTCTTAATTTTGCGTTAATAGATAGGTACTTTTTGTTGTAATAGTTCCATGTGAGTTTGTATACTCTCTGCAATTTTCTTATTCTCTCCTCATTGGCCCTTAGGTTGATACCTGATGGTTGGATGATTTCTCCTAGATATTTAAAATGCGACACTTGTATGATTGTCCCGTAGGTTGTTTCGATAGGCAGTTTGTCTTGTGGCACTCTTTTTATGTTTTGTGTTTTCTCGTCGAAATTTTGAAGTTTTATGTGCAATTTCGTGTAGTTTCTCTATGGCGTCTGTGGCCTCTTTTCTATTATTTGTGAGAATTGCGAGGTCATCCGCAAAGGTTAAGCATTTCACATTGAACCTATTCTCTTTTTTTATACTAATTTGGATACCTTTAACTTCTTTTTCCCAAGTCCTGATAATTTTCTCGAGGATATTAAAAAGCAACGGCGAAAGTCCGTCACCCTGTCGCAGTCCAGTTTGGATCTCAAATGGTTCGGAAACTTCCCTCATGAATTTAACTTTGGAATTGTGTTAGTTAAAGTTTGCCGGATGAGTGCTCTTGTCATTCTGTCGATACAGAATTCTTCTAGTGTGTTGTAGAGTGTTTCTCTGACTATGGAATCGTAGGCCTTTTTAAAGTCCACAAAAGTAACCACTGTGTTTCTGGTGTTTCTCATCTGGAGAATTGTTTTCAGATTCCAGATCTGTTCTATGCAGGAGTATCCCTTGCGGAAACCAGCCTGGTATTCTCCTATCTGTTTATCAGCTTGTTCTTCTAACCTATTCAAGAAGACTTTTGAGAGAATTCTATATGTGAGCGGCAAGAGTGAGATTCCCCTGTAATTATTCGGATCGGTTTTGTCCCCTTTCTCATGGAGTGGATGGATGATTGCGCATTTCCATTCAGAAGGGATCTGTTCAGTTTCCCAAATGTCTAATATGATCCTATGAATTTTCCCCGTTAATCTTTCATCATTTAGTTTCCAGAGTTCTGCAATAATTCCATCTTCTCCTGCTGGGCTGTATTGCTTTTCAGAACTTTGATAGTCTCTACTATTTCCTTGATGGTTGATGGTTCAGCGTCGGAAATTGGTGTAGACGTTTTAAAGGAAATATAGTCTGTGGGACCTTCGCAGTTGAGAAGTTGGTTGAAATAGCGAGGATTTGGCAGTTATTCTTCGTGTTGGTTTCTAGTGAGCCATCTGGTTTCTTGAAGCAAAGATTAGACGGTTGGTATCCTCTAAGATGTTCTTTAAAAGTTTTATAAAAATTTCTATGAAATTTCATCATTTATATTGCAAATCATAATCAATCATAATCAAAATATCAAATTATAATCATTTATATTGCAAATAAATATTTTTGACTTAATATAAACTCTCTATCTACTAGGGAATATCTCGCTCTAACCACCTTAAGGCAACCAAATTTTTGGATCTCTCAATTCAGTCAAACTTCAAATGGAACGTCCATTTAAATGAACTGAACACAAAATTAAGTTCATTATGTTACACGTTCAGAATTCTTTCAAATTCAGTCAGCCTTCATACTGCTCGTTGTGTATATTTCGCGAATGTTCATTCCCGCCTGAGATATGACAATATTATGGGGAATACATCTTATAGCTCCTAGACTTGGATTACAAAAACGAATTGTACGAATAATAACCAAATCCCAATGATTCTTGTAAGCCTCCCTTTATTAATTTAGGCCTTACTATTACTTTGTTTATTTACGATTCAGTGGTTTTTGTCAAAAAACGACTTGATTAAGGGCGGAAATATATTTTCAGAAAACGCCGATGTCTATATCACTCGACGTAGTAATCAGGTGACAGTATCAACAGCTAATTACAAAAAAATTAAGATACAATACATGTACATTATTTTACAACACTTTGCCAGAAGACTTCAAGCGATTAAATTCGATAGAAAAGGTTAAATCCCAAGTAAAATAGTTTCTGCGACGTAACTGTTTCTATACAATTCGAGACTATACTGAGCATCAAAAAGTAACATAATTTTACCAGTGATATTTAATGCATTATTTATCATTTCGATGGTATAATTCAGAACAACATGTAACAAGTCTTGTACAGAAGCCCCTGGGTCAATGACCCCCCCTCCTGATCAGGTTTTTCGTCCAGTTTTCCTGATCCTTCGAGTAAATGCTGAGTTGGCCCCTCGTTTTGCCTGTAGACATAAATGTGACTCCATTATCTGTGCACATCTTTTTTTAAACTTCAGTGAGAAATATAGTTGTTCAAGTTATCGTTCTGCATGACGTTGCAGGAAGTATTATTCCTTGACGAAGGACATGATGAGGGATAAGAGCCCAAATTCATTGCTGATTTCCCTTGAAAATAGATTCTATTACATCACAGCGAATATTTTGTTAATAATTCTTGCCAAAAGCCGCTTATTTTCTTTCTGTATTCAAACTTCAAGTGGTATAGTTGTATGGCTTAGGGTAGGGATCACAGAATTTTGAAAATGTGCACAGAATTTATTTCTCCCCATAGCACGTCACACACAGTTTTTAACTGTTTTTGACGTAAAATAAATACAAGTAAAAAAAAAAACAATCCGCAAAGCTTAATAGAAATTTCCCAACAATGCCGTATCGATATTTGAGAAGCTAATTGTTGTCGAACGTCGAGATGGTGGCGATGATAACAGCTGTTTTATTTAGTCCGAGTGGTGGTGAAACTCTAGCCAAGAGTCCGTACTTCCGTGTGTGATGAATTTCCCAATAGTTTTTTATAAAGTACTCCTCAGAATGCTCGATGAGGTGTGTTATATACCATTTAATATCATCTGATTCCTTAAAAAGTTTACTGCATATAGAATAAAAGTTAAACATTAACTGTGTAACGTCAATAACTTAAAGAAAACTATGACCGAGAAAGTTGTTCCATAAGATCCTGTACTAATTTAAACTTCATTTATTAAAATATTAGGCCTGAAGGGCCGAATTGTTTCTTGTCTTGAACAGAGCTTTAACTTTCATTTAAAGTATTTTTTGGGGCTAGTTCACTGTGGTCGATCTAACGAACATACACTGTCTTTTATTTTCCTGTGCTTCGTTTGAGGCGGTGCCAATATGTAAAAAGGCGGTAATAAATTAACATAACACTAGAACTACCGACTCCGTTATTCTGACGTCTAGTCGTATTCAAATAACGTTATCTTTAATAAAATGAACAGTAGGTGATTGTGATTACTTGATTTTAAATGTATTTATGGTGTAAAGTATGTATGAAAATTTCAAATTACGCGCGAAAGGCAATTCACAAGTGAGCAGCCAGAATTTTTGTAATTATTTTGATGTCAATTGCATGTGCTCTAATCTATATCTATACTAATATTCTATATCTATACTTAATATATAAAGGCAGAAGTACGTTGTCTTACAGCGCGGTAATCGCTGAATCTACTGAGCCAATACCGAAGAAAAAATAATACATACAATCAAATAAATACAGCCCAATTCGCCAATTTCCTACGATTTGTGTACGAAACGAAACGAAACGAAAGAGACAGAGCGAGACGAACGAAGGCAGAGAGAGCGAAACGGCGGGAGAGCGAGCAGGCAGACGGGGACAGGACAGGCA